>JACTOM010000185.1:2301300-2749042 GCA_015832385.1 Elymnias hypermnestra | reverse complement strand
TCGGACTATGAGAGTGAAGGAATAGAGAGTGCACTTGTGTACTATGCCTGCCAATCCGCAGTGGAGCAGCGTGGTGGGTCTATGCTCTAAAAACCCTCTCTCACATGAGCGAGGAGGCCTGTGCCCAGCAGTGAGACGTTAATGGGCTGCTACTTACCTTACCTTTTTTATCTTTACCCATCAAAGTGATTCATAATTCGACCTGATATAATTTACATGTAGATGCAATAAAACGATGAATACCCAATGAAAAAGTTCTCGATTCAGTATTTTTGCAGCACATTTCTGTTTTATAGGGTAAAGTAAAAAAAATGGGGGTCCACGATTCGAAGCTTCAAGTTCACGAAAATTTGTTTTCAATGGTAAAAATTAAATTTTGGCTTGACTTTAGGTTTTTCCGAGTAAAGTTAGTCACTATAAATAGCCAGATGTACTTTTGTAATACTCACAGCACAATTTATATTTAACTCGTCAATTTTGTACATTAGGCGTCGGTCTGTAAGGGTTAATGTGTTTTCTTTATATATACCGACTTTCTATGTGGCTAAATTCCATCTGAACCTGTGTAATTCATTGGATATATATTCGTACTCCCATGGGATCGGGAAATATACGAGTGATATAATCGTTCACAGCTATTAGTACGTGATAGTGAAAAGCCGTGAACCATCCATGTTAATGAATTTTTTAGGTGAAAATTCTTTAGGCGCACGAGGGAAAAATTATTGCGGATAAAACCTGTGATTAGCGTCACGAAGATGTGCAGCATTTTTTATGCGAATTCGTTTCACCACTCGTCGTTTTAAATTTCGAATTTAAAAACAAAATGTAATTTCTAATATTGACAAAAAACACGGCATTTTTAGTTACAATTCGACATTTGAGATTGCCTCAAATGATTTGTATTAATTTTCGACACTTAGTATTTTAATGACAATTAAATTCCTAACATATCTTCCTTTTCCCTTCCTCTAAGTCTCTGAAGGTTTAGATTTGTATAAATATAAACAAGACTTAAAAATTGGTTTACCAAAGAAGTTTCATTTCTGACATATGTACTTACTACGTCGTCGTTGTCTCTTCAACCGATGGACGTCCACAGCTGGACATAGGTCTCACGTAATGACGTCCACCTGCCCGATCTTGCGCCGCCTGACTCCAGCGACCCTCTTTATATCATCGGTCCACCTTGTGGGGGGTCTGCCTACACTGCGGCGTCCGGTGCGGGGTCGCCACTCCAACACCTTCGGCCCCCAAGTGGTGTAAGAGAGAAACGCGTCCCAGTCCGCTTCTCTAAACGCCAACCTCACCTGCACGGGGTGCACCCTGCTTCTACCGACGAGGCTCTGGCGACCGACAAATGGCGGTATAACCATCTTCTGTAGCTGACCTAAATGCCACAGACCGATAACGGGCAGCAGCGTTATCGGTGCGATAAGGTCAGCACTACGATCACCATCCCGCCTGCCAAGCGTGGTGATTATTGGCACAACCACGAAATGATTGACACAAGGCTTTCTATGTACGCACTTTTAATTTTTATTTTATCATTTGTCATAAATTATAAATATTTTTACACTACATATTCAATCATATAATATTCATGAAAATACAGTCTTAAAAGTAAACTTTCGTTGTGACAGATGGGTTTCTTATATTGATATAACACAATAAAAACTACAAAGGGGCTGTAAAAGAGTAATTTATTTATAATTCACAATAATCACAATATGTACCAAACAAATTCTGAAGATTTTACAAACAAAATATATTTCGACATACTTTAGGACAGCGGTAACCCTGTGACGCAATTACATCATTGGGTACCAAATATCTGTATAAATCATCGATAAATCAAAATGCAGGCACACTATGGCAGTATGCGAGACTAAATATTGCGCCTGTATGCATTCGATTTCACGAAATTCAGTTGTAACATTAAATAATACAATTAACATACTACCATTATTCTAAATCGACTAAATATTTAGTATAGGAAATATTCTAAAATAAACAGAGAAAAAAAAACAAAGATAACCTGTTGGTATTGAAATGATCCATATGAAAATCATACGTTAACAATGTTACAAAATAAAAACGTATTTATTCACAAAAGGACTCGTTTTCCTTTACGAGAGCACCTGCAACGGTTTACAGTTCATTACAAAACTGTAACACTGTATAATTGTGACAGTGACACAAAGCCAAATGTGCCATCCTTTTCGATGGACTATTTCTTGGTGATAAACTTTAGCAAGAAGACAAAAACTGTCAATCCTTTTCAACATACTATTTGCTGTCAATACCCCTTGGTAAAAAGAAAAGGGGGGGGGACGGGACACAAAAACATATGTGCCATCCTTTCCATTATACTATATGATGGATTAGAAAAGAAAAGATGTGAAGCAACACAAACGATTTATGTCCTCCTCTCTGATATACTATTTTATGGATGATAAACCTTGGCAAAAAGAAAAGATGTGACGCAAAAATATGACAACCACTCTAGAGGATGTGACACAAAAATGTGTCAATATTTTTGAGGATGCAACCCAAAAATGTGTCAACAAATATATTGGCGCTGAGGATAGAGCAAATATTTTTTGGAAATGTGTCACTGTTGCACTAAATCATTGATATAGACAAATATCAATTGTACGCTCTCCGATTATTAAATGTAACCCCACTTATATTTATTACAATGTAACAAAGCCATAGAAAAATTTACACCAATCAGTACATGGTTACGAGCCCCAGCCTTTACTGCGACAGATTTGACGTAGATTAACTTAGGAACGTAACGAACATCTAGGACAAAGCTGAATAATGTCAGTCTAGCCGCAACAGAGGCTGGGGCCGGCCTCGAAGCTGTGTCATCATGAACGACCCAAATTACACGTTAACCACACCGCACTAAGGACTAATGAGTTCTATTACATAGCACAGTCGCTGAACAGTTCATTAAATGTTTATTTTTAAACACTTGATACTCGTAATTTTTCACTTTACACTCGAGTCACGGTAAACGGGAACTGTATTGAAGCTCGTTTCTCCTTTACCTCCCTAGTGACTACTCGGAGCCGCCGTCGTCGGCGTCCTCGAGGAAGCTGAATTTATTCGATGCTACAAAGTTCTGAAAACAGAGACCATTGAAATATTTAAGTCTATAGAATATATCACTGGCGAACCAACCAATTGTGTCCTTTGTTTGTTAAATTTCAAGACATTAACAGTTACTATTATATCAATTCCCTCTATATATATTGAGCCAATTATGAAATCCAAAATTATATTATAATTTAATATAAATTACGTCTATCCACGTTTACGCGTTTCCCATCTGGGACTGTATCATCTTTTACCATCATGTGAAATCAGAGTGCCAAGTGCTATCTTGTCAACAATAAAAAAGGTTTGAAATTCAACATATTGACCTTTGTTATAATCCTACATATAGTAAGTCAACTATAAATAATGAAATGATAATAATGAAACTGGTTCTTTTTCAAAGCATTGTTTTAACAAATATATGATTTAAAAAATCATGACAACAATCAGCAAACTGAAGAAAAACCAATCAACTAAAATTGCTTTAGCAAAATAATAATTTCGAAATTAGTACTAGTAATAGTAGTAATAATCGGTTTCTGTATTAATTAAAATAAAATATGGATATTGCTAAAATATTCTATAAGAGTTATTAATTATAATTTCTCATTGGTATCGGTTTGGAGTGGAGGAAGGCTTTCGGCCGTGGCTGGTTATAATCCCACTAGGAAAGATGTACCCCACATCTTAAAGCAATATAATGATATTCAGGAAATGACTAACTGGTAATTTATTAAGCACATGAGCTCACTGTATCATCATTTACCAATAGACAAGATCACATTAAAAGTACCATACATACATACATAGCATCACGCCTCATTCCCATAGGGGTAGGCAGAGACTACATCCTTCCACTTGCCACGATCCTTGCATATCTCCTTCGCTTCTTTCAATCTCATTAAATCTTTCATACAAGTTCGTCGGTTTAGAGTACTCTTGACCTGGCCGTTATTTAAAATGTCCTGGATTTGGTCCAGGAACGTTCGCCTTGGTCTTCCCCTTCCAACTTTCGCATTCACTCTTGACTCATAAATCCTTTTTGTCAGTCTCCTTTCATTCATTCTCTCTACATGCCCAAACCATCTAAGCATAAAAGTACCAGGTGAAGATAATTTCATTAGATATTAATAAATTGTGCAACAGTACATAAATAGATTGTACTGGGTTAATCCATAAAACACTTGTTTATTTCTCTACAATTTGCTTCCAATAATAGCAACACCAGGTTTATTTTAAGACATCAAGTACAAACAATTTAAAAACGACAGTAACCAAAACAGGTTTTTTTTTATTTTTTTCACCCAATCACTATAAGTTCAATGTCGTTTGTTTGTATATCTTGTTGTTTTATGAAAATTATTTGAATACAGTTTTAAATGTGAATTATAATGTAAAATTGAATTGGATATATTGATTAAATTGAGGTATATTTTATCAAAAACAATTTGATTTTAGTCAGTCATAGGCAAGGTAGACCCTTAACCTGGCTCTCCCCCCAGGGAGTGGCAATACTTGATATTAAAGCAAGGTTTAGAGAAAAAAACTTTCCATACATACAATATCAATCCCAATGAACTTAAACGTAAAAACATTAGTTACTATAAAATCAAAATATCAAAAATTAATTCATTTTTTGAAACCATTGTTTTGGTTGGCATCTAGTAACAAAGATTTCCTAGACTACTAAAAACTACTGAACTCATTTAAATGGAAATCGGTGTATAGATAGTCTAAAGCCTGAGAAAGGACAGAGGCTTTTTAACATAGACGCCCACTAAAACGAGTTTCCCCATATTCCCACGATATCCAAATATATAATCCAAAAACGACCACTTGCGAGAGCTTCAGATGTTCACTCGCTTGACTTGAAATTCAACATATATTATTCTCGCGACGTAGTCTATTATTATAAACTTGTTCACCATATTCCCACGGGATCCGGATATAAGCGAAACTTACTGAGATATTTCCTCTACCATTCACCCTTTGCTTTCACATTCGTCATAACTTCATGTTCCTTTGGCGACGTAAATTTAATAACGAGTTAGCCGTTATTCCAACGGAATCAAGAACTACGCGGGTAACAACTAGTCTTAAATAAATAAATGAAATACCGGTTTCTCCTGTTCCTTCAATTTAGGCATGGGTCTCTCTTCGGCGTCGTATCGGTCGCGGCTACGACTCTCACGACCATTGCGCGCAGGCTCCTCGTCTTTCTTCTCTAGCGAGGAGTCGCGACCGCGTCTCTCGCGGGAATAATCTCGTTTATCATCGTCGCGTTTGTCTTCATCCTTGTCGCGCCTGTCAACATCATTATCACGCCTATCGTCGTCCCTGTCGCGTCTATCGTCGTCTCTTTCACGCCTATCATCGTCTCTGTAATCGCGAGCGTATCTATCGTCCCTGTAATCGGAATCCCTGTCGTCGCGTCTATCCCTGTCGTCTCTCTCGCGCCTGTCCCTATCGTCCCTGTCGCGTCTGTCTCTATCGTCCCTGTCGCGTCTATCTCTATCGTCCCTGTCGCGCCTGTCCCTTTCATCTCTATCGCGACGGTCCCTGTCGTCCCTGTCATCTCTATCGCGACGGTCTCTGTCGTCCCTTGAGTAGTCGCGTCTATCTCTATTGTCTTTAGAGTAGTCGCGTCTATCTCTATCGTCTTTAGAGTAGTCACGTCTATCTCTATCGTCTTTAGAATAGTCACGTCTATCTTTATCATCCTTGGAGTAGTCGCGTCTGTCGTCATCGCGTCGGTCTCTATTGTAGCTACGAGAGTCTCTGCCGCGATCGCGATCATCTGTGGAAATTTATTTATATTAATCGATTGCTTATTTGTTCTTGATAAACCAACTGAGTCTTAACAAATTATAACACAAGTCCCATAATGTACTTAAAATAAGGCCAATTGCTTTTTAAAGAAATTGCAGATTAAAAAGTGGGAATATAGAAAAAATAACTATGTACTTATGAAGAGTTAGTGGGTGTATTGTAGATATGAGTATGCGAGAATGAATTGGTATATTTGTGGGTTAGTCTGTATTAGTGGATAAATTTGAATTATGCATGGTGTTTATGTGTTTTGGAGTATGTGGAAGTATTAACTTTGGTTATTTCATTTTGTTTTTGATGCAGTCTTTAGTTAAATAATATAAGTCAAGATGAGAATAATATTTATTTTAAGTTTGTGAAAGACATAATATTACAGACTTAAGGGCCTTGATGGGGCACTTGTAATAAAGGTGTAAATTTTGATTAACTTTAGATCACTTGGAGCAAAACTAAATTCTGTAATACTTCACTCCGCGATTGCAAGGTTTTTATTTTTGAACCTTTATAATATTGTGAATAATATAACATGAAAATAAAAGTTGTACTTCTTTAAATAAAGTATATTTGAGTTATTGACATTATTTATATACGTGAAGAAATAATTAAATAGACTAACCTCGCCTTGGTCCTCCACGTCGGTCTCCAGAATGATCGTTCTGTAAATGAAAGTTTTTAAATTATTTTACTTCTATAAACTTTTTGATGAATATTGAAGTGAATAGTGATATAATTCATTTTACCCTGCGACCCCAACGGTCCTTCTCTTCGACAGCTTTTCTTGCTTCCTCTTCTTGTTTTCGCAGACGCTCCTCAATCTCGCGCTCCCTAAAATATATAAAGATTCCATTAAGCAGCTTAAGTGATATTTGTGTTTTTTTTCCAGTGGGGAACAATTTTATAAATTCATTATAATCTATATCTAACCTATCTGAGCAACGAGCTTAGAATTAAGGACCTAAATAGGTTTGGAAACCCGGTATTGTTCTATGTGATATTTATTATACATATCTATATTATAAAAGCTAAATATGAACACCATTCATACAATCCAAATTGCCAAATATTACTTATACAATGTAGCACTATAACAAAGTTTAACCGATATGTACTTTATATCGTAAGATTATTAAAAATCGTTTTTTGAAACCTTGAGAAAGTTATTGATATTGAAAACCTAAAAATAGTACAACAAAGGAAATACTCTTTAAAAGTTAATCTCAAACATTTACAAATTATCGCTCGAGGTATAACAACATATCAGTTGAAAATTAAAAAGTTTTTAAATAGGGAGTGCATCATTTCATTTATAAATGTACCTTTGTATTGTAAAAATATTTATGTACGTAGATATTATGTAACACTGACTATTTTTTCTCTATTTTCTTTGACTGTCTCTCTAATCGCAAGGGTTGTCTTGAAGAGTACGCTAAATTGCACACTAAATTCAGTTAATTTTAAGTTATTGTATTTCTCTTTTGCGTTATTTTTGTGGTGTTCAATAAAGTATACATCTATCTATACTATTATTAACTTCATTTATTCGTAATAATTAAATGTATCATCAAAGTAAAAACTAATTTTTCGCAAAAAGTAATAAAGATATGTCGACTTTTTAGCGAATGATATCAAAACCGTTAAGAAAAGACTTGTATGGTTTTGAAACTTAACGAAGTTAAAATACAAATTAAAAGTAAATTGTAGGTGTATAGCGACCGTATCGCATATATAAATAACACGACACGGTGTCTTGTTAACCTTTACTTTAGCGCAATGAGGAATAAAAATTACACCTCAAAAACAACCAAAATATATATAATATACTGATTGCATTTTTATGCGCAAGATTTATAGCGTACGACAAGTAAATACAATTTTTAAAGTGTATTTTGAATGAATATAATATATATATTATTTACAAAGACATTACGAGAATATATATAGAAATGGGTTTCTGAATCACAGACGATAAATATCAAATTTTTTTTTTTAAATAATATATAAACAAAGTCATACTCTTGACGACTCCAGTTGCGAAATAGAAGCTAAACTAAAAACTGTTGAAAAAGGTATCGTATCATAAAAATAACGGGAATATGGAAATTTGAACCTCGACCAAAAAAACGTTTGGCGTTAAGACAGAGAGAGAATTCTTTTAACGACGTCTGTGAATGATGTAATAATTATTTTTCGATTCTCTCCAATCGGAATATAATTATTACAAGGGGATATAATTTATGGTGATACAAGCAAAATTGTTAGTTATAATAATAGTAATACTTATGTTATCAAATTAATTGAGCAACTTCACGATATGAATTAAAAACTTTTATTATAAAACTTTCAAAGTCGCGGTTTTGGTTGTTGAACTCAAAATATAAATGCATATATTCTCAAGGTTGGCTCGAGAGTTTAATTTTGAATAGTTTCTTTTTGATCTCGTTGAAAAGATACAAAAAATGGTTTCAAGGTGAAGCTTCCGTTACATTTGTCCAAATTATTTTACCATTTGATATTTTGCATACAAAATTAAACAGGATTTTGATTTTTTTTTTCGTCATTATTAAAGTCTATAGCACCAGAGACTAGGAAAAGTTTATTTAATTAATATAGCTTGCAAATTAAAAATTGTTGTTATGTGAGGAGAAATATGTTCGCTACTACCAGATATAGAACTATAGTTAATGACTGATTGTGCTAGAAACAAGCTCTTTTGAATTCCCAAGATTATACTACAAAGTAAGCGCTGGTATGGAAGGTTTTACTTAGACAGGTTTATTAAACTCTTTAAGAACAATTTTGACACTGATGAGGTTTCAATTGATTCTTATATGAAACTGGATTCATAATATATGCATTAAATGTATAATACGATTTACATGTCGCTTGAATATATATACAGCAAGGTCTAAGATTGACTTTCGCTTCTAAATATATCGATAGATAGATTAATACTTCATTAAAAACACAACAAAAAAAATGAAGTTACAGGAAAACTTAAATAGTAGTTTAAGAATCACAGCATGCAGAGGCGGTATTATTGCATAAGCTATCTCTTAACGGACAAGTAAGCGAAGGAAAGCAGGTGACGGCATAACAAAATGAAAACAAAATGACTGTTTAAAATATATAAATAAGTATACATTAAAACAATAATAACTTCAAAAATAATATAATTATAAGTACTAATTATTATATAACTGATATGCTAATATATAGGAGTTATAAATACATCAAATAAACCGATTTATAGTTTTAAGAATACATACATAGATAAGATACATACAATGCTACTAAAAATACTGTTAATTATGAATGACTTGATCAAAAGTGGGAGTGCAATCGTTCTTAAAAAATATATATAATAAGCTGGAAAGAAGGTCGAAGTCAAATAGCTTTCTGGAACGCCATCGCCATCTAACGGCGCTGGACAGAGTCAATGAGTTACAAGCCGGCGTGCGTGTTTGATTGTTCTCGAGTGACGGGTTGCCGAAACAACCTTTAAAACTGTAGCGTTCCTATTTTTGTTAATGTATTTGTGTAAATTGATATCGGGAACATTAAGTGATTGTACATTTTAATCTGAGTTAGTTAATAAAGTGTATGATTACACCAACATTACGAGACCCACACTTTGAAGGTGGAATTATGGACACTACTAATGACGATGTCGGCGAGGAACCCTATAGCTTTCTTCTTCTCATATTATTCGACATATATATGTAGAATTAACATGGTAATTGATTTCTTAACCCTTTAGGTTTTGGTATTATATTATTTTTGTTATTATATTAATGCTGGAAAGCAAACACGTAGTCCTTTAGCATAATGCCATTAAAATAAATATTTTTTAAACAATATTTTACAGGCACTGCTTGTTTGGTTTTCAGCGTCGACCTAAATAAATAATAACATGGAAAACATTATTGAGTATTTACTGTGCTAATTTCGACGGCCTCGCATGAGCAATGGTGCGAGTACTCGCTTTACTATCAGAGCTCCCAGTTTCGATTCTAAGCAGGATAAATGAAGACCATCGTGTTTTCTAATTTGTCTTTAAAAAACCAAATAGTTGCTATATAACGTCTACATTAATACTATAAACACGTTTTTTTAGTCTGCTATTGACATGTTATTCTTCTTACTCAAACTCTGGTTCTGATTTCCGTACAAATTAATTGGTGGCTTTTGATGCCTCCATTGAAACTATACATGGTTTCTTGATACTTTTGACCGGAAAGGTTAATAATATAAAGATAACAATTTCTCATTTCCCTATTAAATTTTACTAGTGATTGTGAATTTACTATTCTATATAAAAATTATACTTACTTGGCAGCAGTATCAACAGGTTTAGCAGCTCCAAAGACCTTCTCGGCAGGTACTGGTTTGGGCAAACTCTTCTCAGGCAATTTGTCTTCCAATGGTGCTCCATCGGCTGGCTTTGTTGGCGCTTCAGTCTCACGAGGCACCGTTCTTGGTAGCAGGTTCAATTTTGGACGTTCACGGGGTTTCATGTCTGAACAATAATTAAACAAATCTTGTGTGCAATTCAAATGTAGTAGAAGTTCCTTCAAAAATTATGGCTTTAAGAAAATGAGACAAATGTAAAATTTCGGCAAGACGATAACTGTAGGTTTTAATAATTATTTAATTTTAACTCTCACTGTACCTGGCTGAATTCGAGTAGAGGGGATACGTAGCAGAGAACCATGAACATTACAAACACTGATTAATGCTTATCTCATTTTCTCGCACGTTATGGATTTATATGTCTGTCTCTTTTGACTGTCGCTTTTTTGTTTCATCGAATTTCAAATCACAACGACACTAAAGAAGATTTCACTTCAGATTTCACTTCAAGAAGAAGACTTCACTTCAAAAATAAAACATCTTGCTATGTAATTACATAGCAAGATGTTTTATTTTTGACTTATTCAGTTGACCTCACTGGCATGATGATGCGACTACATCTGTCTCAGTTCTAGACCAGGTAACGAGTAGTTACTATGAGATTACTACAAGATCATTATGAACACTATAAATAAATTTGAGCCAGTTAAATTACCTTTTACCAGGTTAACACTCTACCATCTTAGTTTGTATTGTAACTGTACTTCACGCACAATTAGTGATCAATAAACATCTTATACTTAAAAAAACATGATTATCTTATACTTATATATCTATGTACATATAAATCAATTGCTATTAATAAGTTTAGCTGAAACTCAAGAACAGTAGGCTGTTTTGGCTAATTTGATTTTGAATTATTTATGGAAATTCCGGAAAGGTTGAGTGTGACAACGGGTGAGTAAAATGTTTGAAAAGAATGTGTGAAATATAGTAATTTCGCTTTTCCTGACAAACTTTTCTTATCTGTCAAACATTTGATGTTTGTCCCCTCATTCCATTTATTGTGATTGATTTCAAGTGACTTTTAACAAATTACTTGCTTTTGTTTTTCATTTACTTTTGCCATTTGACATTGACAACCAACAATATCTGTTCAAAAACTATAATATTTTACGGATTTTTTCGGAAATCTCGGCATAAAGTACGCGTTTATTTATTACGAATTATTTTTGTTTCGGTTACGTTTTGATCACATTTATTACTAAGGTTGAAACATTCTGTAATCAACTTTCAGCTTTTTTATTTATTGACCTTGAGGCAGTGCGAATTGACCTTGAGGCAGTTTGCCGGGTCGCTTAATATTTTAAAAACCTGTGCTACAATATCGTGGGAAATTTTTTTTTTTCATATAACGACAAATAAATAGAATTCTTTTATCTTAGATATCGTCAGCATCTTAATATGTAGGTATATAGCGACCGTATTACACATATCGCGTTAATACGGTCTTGTTGACCCGCACTTTAATCTTGCGCCATGGAACAAAAATAATGCTCCAAAAACAATCTAAATATAATATTACATAGATTATTTTAGATTGCGCATCCTGCAAGAAATTTGTTAAATATCTTTAAGACCCTTTAAATAAGTGATAGTGTGTGTTGTCTCACTGCAGATAACACATTACTGCTCTGAATAACACGGTTCAACAACTAAAATTATTATCCTAAGATTTATTTTATGATTTTTTAGTTGTATTGTAAAAATAAGAAAAGATATTCTTTTCTTGATATAAAGATTGCTTTTGGGATATATAAGTGTGTAATAATAAAACTTTGTATAAACATTTATTTCTATATACAAAAGCAAACTTTTTTATGCTGTAAAACCAGGGGTCGACAATCAGTGGCATGTAAGCCACTACTACGGTGGAGCTTGCACACATATAAATAAAGTTAATAATGTTAAAATAACAAAATATTAAATAGTTTAGTCGAAAGTAAAATGTCTGGTGTGACCCACACTGATATGCTCATGTGGCCCAATGTTGCGGATCCGTGATTTAAATCAGGAGGCGGCAACCTTTTCTTATTGATTGGCCTAGATTTTTGAGGATTTTAAAGAAAATTAAATAAAATTTTATTGTTTTTTACATTTGTAACCATATTTATCGTTAGTAATTAAAATTACCTTTACTTTCGCGGGTTACCGACGCTTGATTTAAATAAACAAAATTTAATAGTTTAATCTCTCTTCTACTAGTGAGGAGTGTAAATAGAAATATATAATATACCTTCTCTTGGTGGGTCACGGTCTCTCTCACCATATCCTCTTCCGCCAAAGCCTCTGCTTTCACGATTACTGGAACATGCAATAACAAAAATAGTTGTAACTAAAGTGTAACATCCCCAGTGACACAATTTCAACCATATTTGTACTATGAAGAACTAACGTTGAAGGGCAACAGGAATAACATAATATCAATTAAACCATAAATTTCTTGCTTTATGACAATAAAAAAGTAGTATGTTTACAAGTAAAACATACATACCCATAACCATCTCTATCTGCAGCTCGGAATCCGTCGCGACCGCCATAACCGCGCTCTCGACCACTTTAAACAATTACACATATATTAAACCATGAATCTAATACTGGCCCCTATGTATAAAGGTTACTTAGTTTTGTAAATGCCTATTAACGTCCGATTGCAGGGCACAGGCATCCTCGCTCATAGGAGAAAGGGGTTTTCAGAGCATATACCCACTATGCTGCTCCACTGTGGGTTGGCAGGAATAGTACACAAGTGCACTGCCTATTTCTTCACTCTCATAGTCTGATGTGACGGGAATTCAACACGACCTGAGAGATCAGGCGCGACCCGATGACAACGTGCTCTGCGAGGTTGGAGTACATCAACAACTTCGCAACTGGGTCCAAATATTGAGAAAATGTTAATAGAAAATTCAATATGGCTTTAAATCCGCTTGACGTGGGAATAAAACCCAGGACCTCATGTTTATAGCCGGACATGCTAACCACTAGACTAATGAGGCATTTTGCATTTTCGTAATATTGATGATTTATCAGTGACCATGTTGCCATTAAAAATGTCGGATCTACTTACAAACCATTTCCTAAGGCGAGAGGTTCGAAGTTAATGTCATTGATATATATATATATATATAGATATATAAATCAATTGCTTTAGTTAGTTTCGCTAAAACTCGAGAACAGCTGGACTGATTTGGATAATTTTGATTAAGGAATTAGTTATACACATCCAGTGCTGGTTTCAACCGTGAGTATATATTTGGAATATAGTAAAAACAACAATTTCGCTTTCTCTTAGAAACTACTCCTAGATGTCATCCCGTCATTTAGAAATCAATTTAAAAGTCCTTACGAAATAACATATAATTTAAAAGAATACTTTTGCTTTTTTTTTAAATTATGTTTGATATTTGACATAGACAACGTACAATTTCTGATCATAATTAGGCGATATTTTGCGTAAAATTTTTGACTTGGGCGAGAATGCGGCGACATGGTCCGATTTTTTAAAAATCATGAAGTCGTTTTGTATATGTTATGTTTTGACGACATTGTTTACTAAAGTTGAAACATTTTGCAATTATTATTTAACCTTTTTATTTATTGATTTTGAGGCGGTAAGAAGTTTGCCGGGTCAGCTAGTTTTTGAGTTAAATGAAAAGAGAAAGAAAGGATTAAACTCATATTCATCATAAGAAAATTTATAAACCATAAACGAAAGGGAAATCAGAAACTTATAATTAAGTAAATTTTAATCTTGGTGCTTAAATTTTTTTGATGTTATATTTGCTTACCCGTCCCGGTCCCTGCCATAGGAATCCCTTCCACCGTAGGGTGCTCTTGTGGGCTCGGGCCGCTCGGCATCGCGCCAGCCGCCTGGCCGGTTGTCCGCACTCGCTGCCAAACAGACATGCCATTAGATACACTATTTTATATAGATATTTATTAAGTGAAAAAGAAAACTAGAAACCATTTGCTAAGAAAACAAAATTATAGAAATCACTCTAAATAATCGGATTTTTTTAATTTTACCATTAACATCAAAATTCCTTTTCTTTTTCATTGGAGGATTTACATGACGTAAAATTTTTCAAGGTTAATATAAAATTTAACAATTTTTACTTGCATTTATTTTTTGCACACAATTAGGCTAAAATTCAGTAATTTTTGTTAGTGCTAAAAATAATAACCAAACTAGCTAAAATCTGTGTGAAGTGTAAATTTTTATTTATTAAAAATTTTGGTCAGCTCTTTATCAATACAAATATTATATATACATATATTTAAAAGCTTTTCAATTGTAAAATATTAGCAGTGATATCAATAAAACTGGTAAAAAAAGACTACTATTGAATAAATAATATTGTTTATATGCACTGAACCTGCCAATCCGAGTTTATAAACAATATATGAACCTAAAACCGATATTTTTTTTGAAAGTGATTTCTATGTGTGTTATAATAAAATGTGATTCTGAAAATATTTTTTTTGAAACAACAGTCACTCAGTAAAGTGCTCAAATTAGAGCAAGCCAAAGACTAGTCTGAATTGAGTTACAGCAAATCGCTGTGTCACAAATTGAACTAAAAGTGCTGGTAACAGGGAACTTCCAATGACATTCTGGACTGTGTCTCACCCACAGACAATCTATGGTGTCCTTGACTAGTCCGGAAGACGATAGTTTCTTGTGCCCTGCTGTTGTTGTAAACAACATCTCCTTCTAGAAGATTAATAGGTGACCACGATGCACCGATACCTTTCCTCAGACCTTCCCGGGATGAGTTGAGCAACAGAATCTCAAGTCCAATCAACTTCAGCCAATAATTTAATTACACCAAAGTTAAGACATTTTTTTCGTATTATATTTTTGTGATAAAAGGATGTGCTCTGTGTGTGCATCCCAAGTGTGACATTACAGCTTGCTCCAAATTTAACCACTTATAATCATCATTGTGACTAGCCCATCGTCGACCCTTACATATAAAGACTCAAATTGCATTTTAAACATTTTGATCTTTCTGTCATTTTGTTGATTAAATAGCATGGCCATTAAAAGATGGTACTTAAAATATCATATCCAGTATATAAGTATGGTAATACATAATTTATCTTTGAAACAATGTCTTACAAAATGAGAACTTTATACTCAACTATTTATAAGTTAGTTCCATCAACATATTCATAATATATATTATAATAAATTGTCATTTGATTTAAGCATTTCAAGTCAAATATTTTAAACGGTTATCTATACAAAATACATTCAGAATGAAGAGACCATTTAATTTACATATTTATTATAGTTATTGAAATACTGTACCATGAACAGAATACTATATTTAAATATATTAAAACAGGTATTCAAGTTATTTTCATAAATATTGGTAGTCAGGAAAACATCTCTTCACAGAAAAATACAATGGCAATCTAGATTTTGATCCAATTTGGACTCAAATTTTATACAAGAGGATATGTACCTGAATGATTTAAATAATTGACAGATTATTAAAAAATGAAAGAGGAATACTTGAAAATAATACTGTATTTTTCAATAAATGGATAAAATCAAATATATTTAATATGTAGAAAACTCACAGTCTCGTTCTCGGTCGCGGTCTCGGTCACGGTCTCTGTCACGAGGCGCATCCCTATCTCCACGGGCACGAGTGGGTTCCGGAACGGCTCGTGGTCCAGACCGCCAGTCGCCCATGGTACGCTCCGGATCATACTCTCTGCAATCAATAAATAAGTTTGTTATCCACCAGACAGACTAATTTCGATACAAAAAACCTTATTGAGCCTTATTAATATAAAGGAATTCATGCATAATTTTATGGTCTGCAAAATGTCCTTTGGCTTCAGCAGTGGTTAGTTACCACATTACGAGATCACATGTTGCTAAGCAATTCTCATTACTATACATTGAAGTGTAGAAACTGAATGAGGTAAATTACTTCTTATCAATTTTGCCTGCTGTATAATAATCATCTGTATCATAAACTTACCGTCAGTAGAGATCACAATCAAGCACTAACATGGACACAATAAAAAAGGCTTTATAATTTATTAACTGATTAAGGGTAATGGATAGAAATACTTATTAAATACCTGTCTCTATCGTTCCTGCCGCCTCTGCCCATACGACGGTCATTATCTTGGGTGGAAACTTCTATTCTTATTCTTCGACCACTTACTAACTGTAAGGAAATAGTAATTATAGATTTTAAGTAGGCTTTTAATATCATTATCGATCAAATATTGGTAATAAAATGTGTAAAAGAAGAATGTGACAATTTAAAAGTGCTTTATAAAGTTGACATTCAATAAAAAAAAAAGATTTGATTTCAACTAAAAATAATAACATACTCGTATAACTATAGAATCTGTAACACTTTCCTACACATTCAATATTCAATTAAATCTAAGCAGTTTGGAACTATTGTGAGGATTACAATGAAAGACAAAAGAATTTACATTTTGTTTGATATATTAATAGTTTCAAAAATGATTATTATAAACGATATTTGATCATACTTTTGTTTATTATATATTGGTGATGGGATAATTACTAACCAAGGCCAAACCTAGAGAACTAAGCCAGACATATTTTTATATTTCAATTAGTGTGCAAAATTATTTATTAAATTTGCCAACTTACCAAGTCAGGCATATTCATGGCACTGACAAGACTTTCTCTATCCTCAAAGTCTACATCTCCAAAACCTTTGAGACGGCCACCTTCCTTTGGCAGTCTCAAGTTATTAATCTGTAAATAAATGAAAACAACATTATTTTAATCCAAATTTTATTCCATTCATACTAATTTATCGTCGTTTTGAAAATTACCTCTCCTTTTTACTATAAATCAGAGGTATCTCTCTGTCTATCATCACAATGCAGCAGAGCCTGTTGAAGCATAGTGCATGTAAAACCTTTGTAAATATTTTGTACCCCTCTACCAATTATTAGCTTATTTTAAAAAACTCACAATACATACATATAAAAAAAATTCAAAACGAAAAGAACAACCAATTTTAAACAACACTTAGGAACACAAGTTTCATAAAGAGTAGATACAATACAAATTGAGTAAAGGTTAAGATTCCTTGGGTTTAATGAATAAGCAATCATTGGCATACAAAATAAAATTATTTTTTTATCTAAAATATCATAATAAGAACCCATATCTATAAATCTACCCAAATCTATCTATAATTAGTTTGTCCAGAATGCTAAATAATGGAAATAAAACATTTAAATTATGGTTCCTTTAGTGATTACTAGATGTTGGATATATAATAAATCTTTATGGTAAACAACTTATTTGAAATATTTATGGATTAATCCAATATTTCTTAATATAATGATACAGATAAGATGGTTGGTCACTGATGCCTAAATAATCAGAGGCTTGATCTTGTTTACATGTTTATTCTCTTAAATTACAAAATGTAATTATAGAAGTGGTTCCAAAGTAAGTGTCCTTTGTAGCATTATCTTGTATTATATAATCTGTTCCTATGTGACTCTTTTACCTTTCAATAATTTAAGTATGTACACATTTTGGTTACAACATGGTTATTGTACAACACCTGGAAAAATATTGGTCCCAGTTTAGGGATCGCAACCTAATTGAAAACACAATAATATGAATATAAATGTAAAAAATATAAGTAGCAACATTGACATCTCACTGCTGGGCACAGGCTTCTACATTAAATAGAGGAAAGGTTTTTTGAAGCATAGATCCTGCAGATGTCCCTTTTAAGCTAGAATTGCTTCCAGATGGTTCAAATTTCCTCAAAACATCTTCCCTTACCGAAAAGCACAATGATAGGTGGAAAGAACAATCAAGCACAAAAGTATCTTTATTTAAAGAGAAACTTAGTGATGCCTCTAAATGATAATGCATGTCACTCAACACTAAGTTCATGAGTTTTCATATGATATATGAGTGAGAGATGATAAAAGAGATTGAGATTTGTCAAGCATTACATACAGTACCTTGAGTCCTGCAAAGAGTTCCATAATCGCACTCTCTTCAACATCGTAAGGCAAGTTGGAGATGTGCGCAATGAAGGGAGGCCGTCGCGGTATGGACTCATCATCAACAGCGAGGCCACCACGAGCTGCTCTGGACGCCGACGGCAGCACCACGGGAGGGCGGTGCCGCGTCGACGACGAATAGCTCTCTAGCAATACATATACAAATATTTATATCAAACACAATAGTATTACTAATAAACATATAATTACATGTCATAAACCCTACAATATTAAAAAACCAGCAAGTTTATTACTAATTCAATCACATAAAAATTACTTAACAAATTTGGCAGACACAGTTTATAATACAGATAAACACATATGACACTATCCATCAATTAGTAATAATATTAATTAAGTATTTATTTTTAGTGTGGATGTTACTTAATGTGTTATGTGCTCAGTCACATGTCAAAATTCTAAGATATATTTATAAAATGATTTAAATAAATTTTCACTTCTTCGCTTTTTTGGTATATATAAGCTATGTTTATAGCATCTTTGTATTTGTAATCTTTTTATAGAACTGATATGTGGATGAAATGATAAGGTATTCTCACAGTCTAACAGTCTAGTGGACTTTCAAACATTTCAAATATGCAAATGTCTATTTAAAAATTATGACACCATTTTATTTATTGAATCAAAATATCCATTATCTGTTTTACCAAAGAATTTCGTTAAATGTTGCAACAAAATTACATATTACATCATGATTTCAAGTTCATCAAATACAATGTTATATCATTTTTTTGACAAGTGAATTGCTTGCTTTTAGACATTGCTATTCAAGAAATACTATTCAATTGCACATAGGTAACAGTGTTATATTAAGTAAAGTAAGTAAGTAGCAGCCCATTAACGTCCCACTGCTGGGCACAGGCCTCCTCCCTCATATGAGAGAGGGTTTTTAGAGCATAGACCCACCACGCTGCTCCACTGCGGATTGGCAGGCATAGTACACAAGTGCACTCTCTATTCCTTCACTCTCATAGTCCGGTGTGACGGGAATCCGACACGACCGGAGAGAGATCAGGCGCAGGACCGACGGCTTAACGTGCTCTCCGAGGCACGGGGGTGGATCACACCGCCAACTTCCCAACTTCGGGCAAATATTGAGAAAATCTTAATAGAAAACTCAATATCGATTTCGAATTGGCCCGACCTGGGACTCGAACCCAGGACCTCATGTCTGTAGTCGAACATGCTAACCACTAGACCAATGAGGCAGTCATTTATATATAGTTATATTAAACAATTCATCAATTTACCCTACACTTAACCTTGAGCCAAATTTATAAGACAACTGTTTCATAAATTTACATAGATTTGCATCCAGTTGATTTAATATTAATTAAAACTGTGTAAAACCTTCATGTGTTTTTTTTTTTAATTCAAATTAATAGTGGATGATTTAATTTAATTTATATTGTATGTATGATGAGTAAATAGTTTTAAAAATTAACATGTATATATTTTGTGAAATTGGGTCAACAGCAATTTTGTTTGTATTTTAAGTAGTTGTAACTATTTAACAGATTATGATGAAATGTACAATTGTTATTGGCATTTGCTGGTAACATGAAGATATCAAAATTTGGTGCATAAATTAATACTGTAATTTAAAGTTTTTATGCATTACTATACAAAAATTTGTAACTGATACAGAAAAGGTATGCTACCATGATAAGATTCTTCTACCATATCACTTGATCTCAAACTAATACACATACTTAATATTGCAATGCCACATTAAATTAACATACAACTATTTTATTATTTTGTGGTGGGGCCCACTAAGACAACGGATGCACTTCCACCCTTGAGGATCTTTTGTATGTGAACAAACAACTTACTATAACTACATTTATTACATCATGCGTAGAAGCTTCAACAAGGAAAATTTTAACAAAATTTGCACTTATGTATTTAATACTCAGCCAGAATTGAAAAAAAGAAATTACACATTAATTTGACAGATATAAGATTGAATCTTATAATTCAATGATTATGAAGGATTTAAAGATTATCCTAAAAGTATTAGTAGTTAACAATAAACAAATCAGGTAAGAGGGCAATTACATAACATGCTACCGCCTTTAACTGTATAATCATTTCATTTCGTTAGATTATAGTCAACTATTAAAAAAGGTCAGCAATAAAGATATGAATTAGAAAAACATGTGTTATTTTGTTGGTTTACATAATGGACTTCTGCAACAATATGAAATGAAGTGTTATCTTGCCTAATTAAAAGTACATGAAAATTGAAAAAAAATCACACCCTCAGTTTAATTAGGGAGCAAGCCAATGAAAGACTAGTCTGAATTGAGTTGTGACAGTAGTCATCTCGTAGATTGTGCTAAAAGTGCTGGTCATGAGGGTTTCCAACAATGCAGAATTTGCACCTCCACCTTAACCACACATGTAAGGCATCCTAGGCTTGACAAAGCATTGTAATTTCTGGTTCCCTCACCTTCCTTATGAAGAAAGCATCCGGCTAGAATGTAAAATATAACACAAAGACCTTTCCTCAGACCTTCCCGGGGTGAAGGGAGTGACAAGCACTCTGTACGTGCACCCCATGTACGAGATTATCATTGGCTTGCCATTGCCCTTAATATCATCATAGGGTAGATGAATAAAATTTAATAAAATAAGTATAGATGAGTTTTACTTACGTTCTTCATCTACAGACTCTGCCCAATTGTTTGATGTAGGAATTGTAGTTGATTCCGCAATGAAGGTTGTGGCGTCTGCTTTGATCCATTTTGTTTTCTTAGATTTCTTGCCTGTAAATTGAATGACTATTAATAAAACTCTGGCGGCAGTAGTACGCGTATATTAAGCCTGTAGGATATTATGCGATGACGCATTGCAAGTTGATCGACCTACTCTTTGATTTGGAAAGTGGTTATTCACGGATGGTCAAATTTGATGATGTATTTTTTCTGAAATATTTAACCAAGTGAATAGATTTTATTTGACGACAATGAAACCTGCAATACCAGTGATATACGTGTGACACAAAAAGTTAAGAATTAAAACTTAAAAATGTGGCCACGCGGTAAATCCAAACGTCCGTAAAGGTGAATTGATGACACGTTAGCATTACCTAATTAAAATCAATAGTTATCAGAAATATTTTCTGAACTTACTAGAATATATATATCATAAATGAAGCAAAATTAACGAAAAAATTCAACGAGGAATAGTAAAATTCGAGAGTTTTTCAATTGACAAAATTAATAGAACTAACCTGTAGCGGCCATATTACAAGGCTGGGGCCAGTGTTGCCACTGACTTAACAGACTATAACTTTTAGAATACCATATACAAAATTTAAAAACTTCTATAATTTATGTCATTTATTAAAGTACTATACATCTTTAGAATTTTTAGTTTTATAATATTTATTTCTATTTTGACATTTAATATCTTGAAATGAAATATTTTATTATAATCTTAATATTTGAGAACAAATTAAAGAAGATAAGATAGCGAAGATAAGATCTTTACGACGGAGTAGTTACATGTATAGACTCTCAGATCCCATATTTTTTATTAGAAAGATTATCTGTGGTTTACGAAAGCACGCTGATTATGTCCCTAAAAGACTAGAACCCAGTGCTAGATTTCGCATTCTACTAAAATTATATGTAAAAGATTAGAATTAAAAGTTAGTAACCATAAACAGCAGCTTTGTGTTGACTCGTTATAAAATTTGAATCCAACAATAATATGTAATGTATATTTAATATGTATTTGAGAGTCCTTTTCAGGTTCTTTGTTTAGGTTGTTAATTGTGCTTTATAAAATAACTTGTTAAATATGTAATGGATATACGGATACGAAACAAAATAATTATAAAGCATGAAAAGGTTTTATCGTTTTTTCTTTAATGGGTAACACAAATGTTTTAAACAATAAAGCCGGTCTGGATGCCACTTCCAGCAGGTATTAGTATTTATTAAATTGTGCAAGTGTTAATGGCTATTATTCGCTACTACCCTTGTGGTTGACGGTGCCTAACTAGGATTTGAACTCGTGACTGTTAACAAGAATCCACGTACCAACACGCAATCACGGTTTATATAGAAATTAATCAAATAAAAAATACTGTGCTGCAAAATGGAAAAAGGAAAATAAGGTAGAATAAAAATAAAAAAGGGATTGCACCTAAATAATTATAAAATTGTTATAAATTCAAGAAGACGTTTCTATAACAAACTTCCAGAGAGCGATCTATGGACGATGTATAATTTGAAGGATTAATTAGATAATAAAAAGCGTGGGTATGAACACCCATGGCTTGCTGTAATCGTAATGTAATGAATGATAATGACATTGTAATTGCGATGATAAAAAAGTGATACACTTCTGAGTTTGGTGTGGGTTCTTCCCAGTACAGGGCGCGAAGGAACCTTCATAACTATACATTCTAAGTCGTTCTTGAATATCATAATCAATCGTAAGTAATATGAAAACAATATTTGGCGATTGAAAAATGCTGTAAAAGCCTGCTTAATTAGTAAGATTTTGTATTATGTTCTAATCTCATTCTAAAATTCTAAATATTATTTTGTAATCGCTAGTTAAATGGGAAGGAGATGACTACTGATACACAGTTTAAACTAGGTCATCAGCCGTCTAACATTATTAGTAATAACAAAAATGTTTATCTAGTAATAATTATATTAAAAGCTTTCGTATAAATTGCCGTTAAAATAAAAAAAATATACATTGATTTTATAATTTTCGCACTTCGTTGAGTTTCTATGTGTTTCATGTACTTTTATCTAGACACAAAAACAATTACGTTTGACAAATTACTCTATGTCGTCGAATGTATGTTCGCTAGTATAATATTATTTGTTTCGCTTAGTTTATTCGTTGATATAGATCTATTAGCCTGAGCTGCAGCCGCATAAACCCCTAACATTGAAAGAAACTTTCAAACCTTTTACGTGAATTGCCTCATTGGTCTAGTGGTTAGCATGTTCGACTATAGACATGAGGTCCTGGGTTCGAGTCCTAGGTCGGGTCAATTCCAAATTGATATTGAGTTTTCTATTAAGATTTTCTCAATATTTGCCCGAAGTTGGCAAAAATTTGCCGGTGTGATCAACCCCCTCGCCTCGGAGAGCACGTTAAGCCGTCGGTCCTGCGCCTGATCTTTCTCCGGTTGTGTTGGATTGCCGTTGGATTTGAGTACAATGCCTGCCAATCCGCAGCTGAGCAGCGTGGTAGGTCTACGCTCTAAAAACCCTCTCTCACATGAGTGAGGAGGCCTGTGCCCAGCCAAATAGATGGCGCTTATAACGTTTTGCAAATACGATTATCAATTATTCGAACTAGTTATGTAATAATTGAAAAAAAAAATTGATGAACATATTAATCTAAAATATTCGAAATAACATAATATTTTATTTTTAACTCTACTATTGATACTAAATAGAAATGAAAAATTCGTTCTTTGATAAATTATGATTAAATGATTTTGTCGTAATTTCTATTGAAATTTGAATGTATCATCATTGGACGTATACAATAATATTTTTGGCATTTTCATTCACGTTAAAACAATTGAATTGACTTGTTCAATAACGTTGATTTGTTTTAGAGAAACTTATTTTATTTCAAGATGTTTTTCACCATTAGATTTCGAAATTACTTAACCGACTTGGGTAAAATTTTCTATACCGTGTGTAATTTGGACCAAGTGACAAAAGTATAGGTTTTGCTGTTAATTAAGTTACACAGTATCAAATAGATGTAAGTGTACGACGACAGACGAAGTTGCGAGTGTCTGCTTGGTATTTTAGAATACAATCAGTTTTCTGATAACGGGTAGTCCATGAAAAGTGATATTCTAATGAATTATGAAACTTAAAAGATATTTTAAAAAAATAAATATATGACTAATAAAATACGTTTAATCAAATTTACAATTAAAGTTTTCTGTTCAAAATTAATCCTTCTTGTTTGTCTATTATTAGATTACTGGATAATATGATATCATGTATATCCAGTACTCTTTCAAATTCATAAAAGCAGTGAAAATCATATTATCTATAGTTTAATACGCGAAGCAAAGACTTTGACCTCATTCTTACGAAAATTGTGCGGACAAGTATGAAATTTCCCACACACAGTTTATAGAGGGGCTGCAGAATTATATTTTTTTTGATTATGCATTAAAATACATTAAATCAATAAATAAAATAACACACGCTACCATATTTTTGCCACAACTATAATGTTTTGTTTATTGTTAAAGTCTGTGATCAAATTGAGAATAGATAAATATTTTTTATCAAGACATTTAGCAAACGAAAGAGTTTTCACTATAAAAATGGTTTGCAGGAAAGTTTTGTATCATTATTTAATTATTTTATCGAATGCTTATTTGTTTAAAAAAAATACAAAACGATGTTCTTTAATTTACATTTGTTTCTAGCTAGTAAATAAAATGGCCGAAAGCAAGAATAGGAAATAAACATAGGTACTTCTATTATGAATACTTTAAAACCCCGCTAGTACCTAGCTTTCTGGATATATGTTTAAAAACAATAATTGTCCATAATTATATTAGACTAATATGGTTGGGTCACTTGGTATTTTTCACTATACAAGCATGAAACGACTTTGAGGCAGAAATGAGCCATTTCATTTCATAGAATTAAATAGGCAAATTAACCAGATAGCCTTTGTGAAATCTGTGATTATAGAAGTATATAGCCTTTGCGAACAGACCTCTAATAATGTTCATACTTATACATATTTTAAATTATTAATATAGTTAACTTTTTGCACTCCTATATAAATACTCCTTATATTAAAGCATTTCCGAGAATTCAGAACTTTACAATTTTGCGAACGCCGGGTATCTAAACTAATATTACAAAGAGGAAAAGTTAGTGTTTTGTATGTATATTTGTTTGTTACTTTTTCACACAAAAACTACTTGATCGATTTCAAAATTTATTTCAACAGTAGAAGGCTGCATTTTCACTGAGCGACATAGGTAATATTACTTTCTCTAAATTAAAATATGGATCCTTAAGAAAAATGCGTTAATATAATCCAAGGTGTGAAAAAATTGATCACATAAAATCTGTCACATTATAAAAGGTATTAATATCTACAAAACATCCAACTACTTTAGATGTGTCACTATAACTACATTTTTGCAATGTAAAAGTTAGTAAAAGTGCCGACAATAATCAAACCACTTCTAATAAACCACTTCTGTGTTAATCCTTCTCCTATTAAATGACCAAATGAAGATTTTATAAAAAACCGTTACAATTCTTTTAAAATACTTTTTAAGTTATTAAAATCGGACATTCTATTCAAAAGGTATAACGAATTGAATAATGTCAATCTAAAGAAAATAAATCTATAATATAATATAGTAGTATAGCGATGGCCTAATTAATTTTATTCACATGTAATACATTCATATCGACAGATAAGACTATGTATTCCAGAATGAATGTCTGGAATATTCAGTACATATATTTGTATATCTGTCCTAAAGTAATTAAAAACTAAGTGAAATAAAACTTTTATGTTAACATAAATAAATCTATAGTCCGACTTGATAGACTTTCCACTGCCAAGAGATCGGTATCTCCACGGGGCATTGATAGTTTCGAATAAGGTCCATTTGGTATTGAAAAGAAAAACATATGTTTAATAATAGTAATTACTTTGAAAAATATTTCATTATAATGTGTCCAGATCGACATAGGATTGCAGAGTGAATTTTCAATCAGATTAACAAAATTATAACCCGATCCCACGGCTGCGTAGACTGGTTCGGTCTCTTTCACGTAATAAACGTAGAGGAGGATACTAAAAAACATGTTCCGTATTCTGGAGTAGCCTGTCTGAATCCTTGTGACCGCGGGTGACTGGGCCAGACTCGGACACGGACGCGATCTTCGTACTGCGATAGATGGCTCATGGCTCATAGCATTCACGTCGTGCGCCGTTAACGAACGGACGTCTCGCGCATCGCTTCATTCGCCACAAACGGATCGGGTTTTTTGTTCGGTACGTTTTTAGTTTTACCCGCTCGCTACGAAAAGCTTACACCGGACGGTCTCAACGTATACATTTTTTGTTAATTTAATAATAGATTGTTTGGCGTTGACCAACAACCTGGTGCAGTGATAACGGGGAGTGATGTGATTTGTGTTGTGTTTACGTTGCGATGTGCGTGGTAGTGTAGGAGGCTGTATATCATGGGGTATGCGTCGAACGGTGCGGGGCGGGCAGCGCATGAGGCGCTACTGGCGCGGCAGGATGCGGAACTGCGTCTGATGGAAACTATGAAGCGAAGCCTCCAGGCCAAAATGAAAAGCGATAGAGAATACGCACTAGCTCTTTCCGCTGCTGCGGTACAGGGCCAAAAGATGGACAAATGCGAGGAATTGAACGGTACGATACATCATAAATTAACGTATATATGGCAAACATTCTTTTGTTCTATTCTCTTAAACAACCTATCCTCGCCTTATCTATCTCGATATTTTCCTTTACGAACAAATATGTTGAAGCTTAGAGCAAAAGTTTGCCCTGTAGCATATGTCGTAATAACTCAAAATTTCTCGTGTTAAACCAGGAAACTACTACCTACCCTCGTTACCTTTATAACGGTTAAGACATTTGAATTTTACAAACAAAGAGATTGTATATGTTAAAAGTTTATAACCGGTATTGTAATAATAATAGAAACTGCCAATGATGTAACAAATAAATATTAATCATTTTGAATTGTACCTACCTACTGACTTATTAATGTCGCCGAACTTGTTTTAATATATGCATATTAATCTAATGGTAATATTGATTGCCTAACAATATAAGAGTAAATTTAATTATCTAAGTAATAAAACTGATTTAAAGAACTTAATAAGGAATGATGTAAATTATATATATTTTTTAATTTTCTATTTATTTTAACCCATAAAAATCTAGTATTATTAAGAAACTTCTTTACCTTAATGACCAACTTCTACTCATTGCAAAATCTCATGTTAACGCCCTCATTGATGAAATAGCTGGTTTCGCTGGGAAATGGTCAGAGTTCGAGTCCCGGATCTTTCTACACATACTTGTATAATCTATACATATATAAGAGATAACCAGGTATATATTGACTCATCATGATATCTCTGGAACCATAAGACGTAGAGACTTGAAATTTGGTAGGATTATTTCTTTTGACGAGTAGACGTTTTACATTTAAGCTACAGTAATACATAGCTCATTGAAGTACTTATACGTATGTTTTTATTTCTAAAACAATTTGTCTAAATTAATGAAAACGCTCCCCAAAAAAAATTTCAGGCAGACAAAGTCGCGGGTTTATCTAGTAATTTATATACATACACACTTTCTTTAATATCTTTATGCGGTTGCCAGCCGTCGCCATTATTTAAAGACATTCGATTTACCTTAAAAGTTAATAAATACGTTTATTTCCTTGAATTTTATAGAAAATTTGTATACTTGAACCTACCAAGTTAATTATAGTAAGGTCGATTATTTTTATTACGTTTAACGTAACACTATTATTTCATAATGAGTAATTAGCCTTGACAATACCATATTCAGGCATATTAACTTAATTATATTACAGCGTTTACGAATCTCATGGCTTTTTGTTTAAATTTTATTTTGAAAGCAGTAGTTATTTTCAATGCCTACTATTAGTATAAGTCGGGCTTAGTTTGTAATGGATAATCGATGTTAGTACAGTTCTTATATACATCACTTGTTTTCAGTTAAGTACGTCAATTTTGTTCAGGTATACAGAAATTTCGTTGACTGCTTAACTACTTCACTTGCTTTACAATCCTAATAAATCTTTTGCCAGAAAATATTTGGAGAGAGCACTTATCGTTGTTTGAGGTACTTATCATAGTTTGCTTTTTTACCATAATTAACCACAAGTTTAAGTATGTTATTAGTTGTTTTAGTAATCAGGTGATTCGGGTTATGTAGAACAGGTTCAAATCTTGCTTAAAACATACTTTTATTATATATAATTCTTATGTTCGTGTGTATGTCGCTGAAGTCTTTCTAAATGGCCAGACTGATTTTGTTAATTGTTTTGGGTGTCATGTCTTTGTGGATTCGAGATTGACAATTTGAAATTCGGTAAATAAGGATTTCTTTCATATCTACACGAGATAATGAACTACGCTGTAGACACTGCAGACAACAGCTAGTACTATAAAAAATTCTGTTGACTTCACTAACTTCTTTATGAAATGAAATGGGCGAATGCAGACCATAGGTGAATTATTTTCGAAGATTTCTATTTAACATTTTTAGGGAAAGATAACTCAAATTTCTCTTTTTATACAGGATCAGTGATAGCCTCAGCATGGCGGACGATGACCGAGGAATGGGAAAACACAAGTCGTCTGATAAAAGCTAATGCTGAAGCATTGGAATCACGGGCTTTAGATCGTCTCATTACACTTATGACCGAACGGCGGAAGGCTCGCAAAGTTTACCAAGAGGACCACACCAAAATATCTTCCCAGTTTACACAGGTTAGTTTTACAAAATTGTTGTACCTTTAATAATTTTTTCCAAAGTATATATCGCTGCTTTGGAAAAAAATTAACACGTTTCAATAAAGACAATTTTACAGGAGAGCCGTTTGAAAATTAAACATAATGTCTATATTAACCTATGACTTACTTTGTGGTACAACAGCGTCATTTTTACTGATTTGATTTTGAGAATGAATGTTGAAAGTATAAGTAAAATGTAGAAAATTCGGGATTCAGTAGTATCCTTATTTTGAACTGACTGCCTCATTGGTCTAGTGGTTAGCATGTTCGACTACAGACATGAGGTCCTGGGTTCGAGTCCCGGGTCGGGCCAATTCAAAAATCAATATTGAGTTTTCTATTAAGATTTTCTCAATATTTGCCCGAAGTTGGGAAGTTGGCGGTGTGATCCACCCCCGTGCCTCGGAGAGCACGTTAAGCCGTCGGTCCTGCGCCTGATCTCTCTCCGGTCGTGTCGGATTACCGTCACATCGGACTATGAGAGTGAAGGAATAGAGAGTGCACTTGTGTACTATGCCTGCCAATCCGCAGTGGAGCAGCGTGGTGGGTCTATGCTCTAAAAACCCTCTCTCATATGAGCGAGGAGGCCTGTGCCCAGCAGTGGGACGTTAATGGGCTGCTACTTACCTTATTTTGAAAGCATATATTTTCTAAAATTCTACCTCAATTTACGTCATTGTAATATTATAACAAAGATTTATCTATTCACTTGCAACCAGTGGAATTTCAATACCCGAAATGTCAAAGTATCTAAAACGTTAGAGTATTTTAAGCTGAGTCGAAAAAATTGACGGCCTCGATTGCGCAGTGGTACGAGTACTTGCTAGCAGAGGCCCCGGGTTCTATCCCCGGCACGGCGTATTTAGAAAATTGTGTTTTCGAATTTGTCTGAGTCTGGTCTGGTGGGACGCTTCGGCCGTGGCTAGTTACCACCCTACCAGCAAAGACGTACCGCCACATCAAAGAGATTTGTGTTCCGGCACGATGCTGTCTAGAAACCGTAAGAGATATGACGCCTCGTACCTAGATTAGCGCGCTTCCACCTTAGACTGTATCATCACTTAAGCGCTAAACTGGCAGCAATAAAAAAAATGATTTGATTAAAGAAATACCGTGACCAAACTTTTAGATCTGTTACGTAGAGAACAATACGACAGCTATAAATACAGATTACTTATATCGCCAGTAGTATGTTTTGCATACTCTTCATAGTCGTATTACGCCTTCGATAGCTCAATTCTGGTTCACTAAAAATTCTTTGATAGTCCATCTAAATAATACATATTCTGAACAATATATTGAAGCCCAAGGTCGCGTTTCTATTTACCCAATCCTTACTAATATTATAAATGTGATAGCAACCCTGTCTTACCGGCTTCCATACCAACACCACTAAACCGATTTAAATGAAAATTGGCACACAGATAATCTACAGCATGAGAAAGGACATAAGCTACTATTTAACTTAGACAACGTAGATGCTCACTAAGAGCGAATTTCCCTATACATCTCTCTAGCGTTAGGTTTTCCTTTGCATATATTAAGGTAGGTTCTCTGACGTTAAATCTGTCTTAAACCAAAAATAATAGAAATTGGTTCAATGGATCGTGAAAACTTAACGGAGTTACTTTCGCGTGTAGATATTCATACTAGCATTGTTTGAAAAAGTTGAGCTTATTGTCTACAGAGATAAGCGTTTGTCAGTCATGAAATATAATGTTTTGTTCTTTGTGTAATTAGCATACTTGGCGTCATATCGTAGTGGTAGTAGGTGTATCAGCTCGTGCTATCAGCGTATCCGATCACGTTCAACTGTCGATAACGATGGTGACTCATATTAATATACGGTATTTTCCATTTTCTAATCAATAATGCATTTGGTATTTCGTGTCGAGTGAACCCTTATTTTGTACTTTTTTAAATGTAACTAGTGTTTCGCCCCGGCTTCCCACCCATAATAGGACATATTATGTCCACACGTTCTGTCAGTTTGAGGACCACAAGATGCAACGTACTCGTATGCGTGGATTAGATTTAAATGTAACAATGTGTTCATTACTTAAAATATTTTATTACACAGAGATTACAGACATAAACACGAACTAAAACATATATAATAGACATAAACAGGGAACAAGTCTAATTATTTTTGCTCGCGTAGTTTTTAAGTATTATTACAATATCTCTTAAAATATTCATGTAAATTACATGATTACAGTAGCAGCCCATTACCGTCCCATTGTTGGGTACAAGCCTCCTCACTCACATGAGAGAGGGTTTTTAGAGCATAGACCCATAACGCTGCTCCACTGCGGATTAGCAGGAATAGTACACAAGTGTACTGTCTATTCCTTCACTCTCATAGTCCGATGTGATAGGAATCCGACACGACCGGGAAGAGATCAGGCGCAGAACCGATTGCTTATCGAGCTCTCCAAGGGGGTGGAATACACCCGCCAAATTCCCAACTTCGGGCAAATATTGAGATAATCTTAAGAGAAAACTCAATATCGGTTTTGGAAGTGGCCTGACCCGGGACTCGAATCCAGGACCTCATGTCTGTAGTAGACCATGCTAACCACTAGATCAATGAAACAGTCATGATGTTAACGATCCCAATAATATATATAAAATGCTTAATGAATTTCATCTAAATAACTTTTCGATTACAGCATTTTACGTTATCATTTTTACTGATAGAATGGGTTTAGTGAGCAATCATTAACACTTCGATCAATTACGTTACAATTTTAAAAAATTAACTTACTTAAATAATGACTCTATCTAGTGATGATAACTATATGATTTCATTCAGTAAGTTTTGATTTTATAGCGAATATACAGAGGCGGGTGACTTTGTTTGGACGTATGTAATAGTTACTATATTTTAACACTATTAAACTACATTAGTTACACTTAGCCAAGTGTTTTCCGTTATTGACCGGTCCAGCACGTTTCCTTGTTCAATCGTCCGTTTCCTATCGCCGATCTACTCTTATTACTCGGTACAGGCAATTAGGTCTTGGAGAATGTTGCAAGAAAGAACTGTGTCAGGGTCAGTCCGCAACTGTTAGCTTTTCCAATCTTGTAGATGTCGACCGGACTTATCGGATACGACAAACGACTTAAGTATTATATGTTGACTAACAAATGTTTATACAATGATAAACACGCAAATAACTGTACTTAGTTATTTATTCAATTCCTACTACTACTCCCTTTATATATAGATAGATAGAATACTCTTCATTGTACACCACAAACATGAAACAAGTAATACAGAAAGAAACTAATTAGATACTATAAATTAAGCAATCTTAGGGTTAGGGAGTTTACATGAGGTAAAAAAGGGTAGGTGGGGTTCACGAATACATAAAGACATACATACAAATATTCCTACATACTAATAGATATACCTTTAAATAGATACATACTAAACATAATAATCTATTAATGGTAAATAATTAAAACGTAGAACAAATAGGTGTCGTAATTAAGAACGGAATGAAAGGTAATAGACTACGAGCCCATGGGAAAAATTAACCAGTGAAATGAACCAACGTGAATAACGCTTAGAATCCTGTTACTACATCAGAAAATAACTTTGAGCGCTATGTCGTCCTTTCTGAGCGGTACAGGTGAGTACTCGAATAAATAATAAATTTAAATCTTTTATTAAAAGAAAACTAATTGAGAAATCATTCTATAATTTGAAAGAATACTTAGAAGACAAAAAAGCGTGGGAGTGAATGAATTGCTCTATATATATATAGATATAGAATATTTTTAAATTAAATATTGTAATGATGATAACAAAAAAAAAAAAAAAACGTACACCCGACTGAGTTTGTTGTGGGCTCTTCTCAGATCAGGGCGCGAAGGAACCCTCGTAACTTTAGATTGTAAGTCGTTCTTTTATGTTATCATCAGTCATTCATTTAAATAATAAATAGAAAAAAAACGATATTTGACGATTCAAAAGTGCTGTAATAGGCCTACTTGAATAAAGATATTTTGACTGACTTTGACTAATCATATTTTTTTTATCTTAATATTTTTATTTGTTACCATTTATAAACTGCCTTATAGGTCTAGCGGTTAGCATGTTCGACTACAGAGGTCATGGATTCAAGTCCCGAGTCGGCTAATTAAAAAGTTAAAATTGAGTTTTCTATTAAGATTTTCTCAATATTTGTCTGAAGATGGGAAGATGGCGATGTGCTTGCCTTGCCTCGGAGAGCACGGTAAGCCGTTGGTCCTGCGCCTGATTTCTCTCCGGTCGTGTCGCAATCCCAAATATCGAACTAAAATAGTGAAGGAATAGAGAGTGCACTTGTGTTCTATGTCTGCTAATTCGCAGTGGAGCAGCGTAGTGGGTCTATAAAAACCCTCTCTCGTATGAGTGAGGAGGCCTATGCCCAGCAGTGGGACGTAAATGGGTTTCTACCATTTATAATGTACGACTATAAGGTACAACATAATATTTAATAACATTATATCAAAAACAAAGTTGCCGTACATATTCAATATATCATATTATGCCGTACATACTCGTATATACAATTTATAACCTTACAGCAGTAATATCTCGGTAAATCTTGATGTAGATAATTGCTGTAACGTAATAGATTTATGTACGGCAACTATTTTTTTGATTTAATGTTATTTAATATTACGTTGTACCTTATAGCCGTACGTTATAAATATTAACAAATTAAAAAGAAAATATTTACTCGTGTGCTCACCTGTACCACTCAGAAATAGTGATATAGCGCTCAAAGTTATTTTATGATATAATAACAGCCTTGTAATCGTTATTCACGCTGTTTTATTTCACTGGTTAATTTTTTCGTTGGGCTTGTAGTCTATAATGATTCCTGATCTGTTTATCCTGTTCAAATTTTCAATCGGTAATAATATACTTTTCTGTTCATCCCTTCAAGTTCCAGTACATTTATTTTGTAATATAACTTTTAATAATTATGTGGTTAATGATTTTATTGGCAATATTAATTCATTAATTTAAATTATTTTGCTAATAATTTTATAGCGTCTATATATTGAAAGCTTACATAAAAGGTTTTTTGTATGCAATGATTTTATGTACGTAATACGTAAAAACTAAACCCCACCTTTCTTTGCTAGCAGAGATCTGTCTGTGGTTCGATCCCGGCAGGAAAGACCCTTCTCTAATTTGTCTGTTATGGTGGGACACTTCGGCCGTTGCTAGTTACCAGCCTAGCAGCAAAGATGTACCGTCAAGCAAGAGATATGTGTTCCGATACGATGCTGTGTAGAAACCATAAGAATTAAATTGCTTCTTACTAAATTAGCGTGGTTCCATCTTAGACTGTATCATCTATTGCTATTAATATTATACTATTATTATTGTATACACTCACTCATTCTTACATACCCACTCACACCTACATAACACTCAGTAACAACACAGCGAATATCTCAGTTTTGTCTTTTCATTGTTTCCAAATTCTTACGTCCTAATATCTACTCTGTTATTTTGAATTATTTATTTAATAATTTGTGTAATCCGTAATTGGCCTTATTTTAAGTATAATATTTCATTTATTATATATATATATATATATATATATATATATATATATACAGTTTATTATATACATATAATTATTCCATGTTACAGTTTGTTAAAACGCTGTTGGATTACCAATAAATAAATAAGTGTGATACCACAGTCAAGTACTAATCTGTTAGCAATAAAAAAGCCTTTTCAAATATTATAGGGATTTTTTTTTCAAAACTTTTAGTAAAACAATTAAATATATCGCAACAAAAATGTATCTCTTCTCTCGTTTTGATAATTCAAAGACGTCGATGTCGTAATGTAATATAAATGCGCCCTTTTTAATGATAAACGTAGTTTCTTCTGTTTCAAAACTCTTTTTTATAATCACAAAAGTTTCTATTGAGCTCTGTAAATGCGGGCGAGTTGCCAATTTTTTCGTCGACGTGTAAATAAAACAAGAGATTTCATGCCGCGTGCGACTAAACGTCTAACTAGCATCTGTTTGAAATTATAATTGGTGTATGAAATTGGGCCGGTGCCCTAATAGTTATTTTAGAATATCTGATAGTTATAACAAACATATCTATGTTACATTAAATTAATAACAAACATCCACAAAGCTTTATATAGATGTAACATTACAAATTGAAAAACAAAACATCGTATTATAATTTTAAGGATTACTTGGACGATAACAAACGTGAGAGGGAATGAATTCCTGAAATCTTAATAGAATAAATTATAATGCATTGCAAAGGACATGATTAAAAAAAGGATCAAAATTATAAGGATGTTTTTCTAAACTAAACAATTTCCTTCGTTTCTTCTCCAAATACTTGTCACTGACGAGATAATCTGTGCTCAATAACACACTTGAAAGCCATTGAAGGAAAGACGATGAGCCTTCGTAACATCAGATTCTAAGTTGTTCTTTTATATAATTATCGTATAATATATGAAGAACACTATATTTAACGTTTCAAAAGTGCAGTAAGAACCTACTTGAATAAAGAATTTTTGAATTTTAATTTATTACTTCGTGAGTGAGTTATTACCTATGGCATTATAATTGCAAAAATCTTTTTTCTTAGTTTTGTTAATTTTGAATTTTACTACAGAATACGATAATGCCCACGTGAGAGAAATAACAGAACCAGCCCGACTAGTTTCAAATCCATTTGGGTTTCTTAGTCACGAGATCTTCTCAAAAGTGAGAATTTATTTTATTCCTTTATTACTATTTGCACACCATAATTTCACGAAGGAAAAACAAATACACAGTTATTACAATAAAGAGTAAAAGAGGTAATATTAGTAGCGATATCAACCAGACAACCTTTGGTATAGGTGTAGATGTAGCAGAGACAAGCCAATTATATCTTCTATAACTGCTGTGCAGATAATGTTCCCTTAGTGAGTTCCTAAAATGTGTAACGTTCCTGATTGCATTATATTCAGGTGGAGCGAATTCCATAAAGTTGTAGCTTGAACTTGTTTTTTTAAATAATTTGTTTCACAAATAGGAGCCCTTAGAAGTGGACGTGTTGGTCGTAGTGACGATTGCTCTTCACGAAAGTTAAAGGTCGTTAAAGGTCTTCCAAGCGCTATCTTCGAAAGTTACGTTGTCTGAGGGCCCCGGTTTCTGTTGTGCCTGATTATATTGACCGCTTTAATTTTTCACGTTATTTCCACATAACTTATGTCATTTGTACCTCTCATATATACATTATACAAGACTATCGAGTTGAAGTTTAAGCTTTCAAACCTTGGCATTTACTTCTAAGCGTAGTTATATATAATGCACTAACAATGGCATGCCTATCGACATAGGCCATAACATCAATATTTCAACCATCAATCACGCTTAATTGAATCGATGGCATTAAATAAGAGTTATTAGTATGTATTTATTAATATAATTCTGCTTAACTAAATTAATGAATATAATTTGATGTTTGTTTAACAAAATCTTAACAGGAACTAGTGCAATTACGTGATATTTATTAAAAACTAGACCGGCATATTTAATGTTTTTACTGACGTCTCTCGCGTACATTGATGTTTCTATGTCAATTTTTTTTATAGAAATGCCAGTTATAAGACTACAAAGTTTCACCATAACCCGATTAACTGTTTAGGAGAGGATTTTTACAGGAAGATTATTTTAATTTTTCTTTTAAATGACTGCAATACGAAAGTCTTGAAGTCCTGTGGATTCATGTATAGGAATTTTGGATTTAAATGTGTTTAGCAATAAATTCTTAGATATATTTTTGCAAAATAATCTCTTAATGACTGTATAAATAATGCTAATAAATTTAGTCTGTGAAAGAGAGTAACCTAAACAAAGGTTAGGCAGTAATAAGAAGAATGGAAGTTTAAAAGTGGTATAAACTTAATGGCTTTTCAGATACCATTGCTCAAAGTTCGAAAAATTGGTTAGTAAACAAAGGAGCAGAGATTACCTCATTTCAGATCTAGCGCCAGGCGGCAATGTACATAATTCCTTTGTTGCGTGGCTCTTACTCTTATATATTATAAAGACAATGAGTCGGAATGAGATGAAATATGCAATTTTGTAAGTTCTAAGTGAGTCGCGTAAAGTCTTTGGTCTGTGTCGGGATTGGTTGCTCGGCACCTGTCACCGTTCATTGGCCCTGCGCCCGCGACGGCGTGTGTATCGCCGATTTCTTCTTTACAAATCTTTTTGTTATGATCATTATATGTGTAGTTCTTATGGGATTATTGTAAAAATTACTACTAGAATATGGGTAGTACTGAAAATTGGCTGACATCATTAGATACGATGCAAACTAAGTTGTATTGACTGGAAGAAATTTCGCATTAATCGCTGGAGTCGTTTTCAAATATGGAGTCGTTTTCAATGGTACAAAATTAGCAAAAACGATCTGTAACGGTCGATGCATAGTAGAGACGATTAAGGGGTAAATCATTGTAAACCTCCTAATGATGTTAGCTAATCACCAAATATATTACGCTTACCTACGTGTTTAGTGAATGATGGCCACAGCAATAAATATAAACATTGTAAATTTTCTAATGTAATTCGAATCTGTCATTCGCATCCATCGTGCAGTCAACACGATCACTCGGTCTAATTGCACCGGATCTGACCCAGTTGTTGCTCCAATGCTTTGAATTGAAAATCGAGAATCCCGTCCGTGTCTGTGTTACCAAGTGAATAAAATGCAGGAACTAGGCCAAAAGAATTGCGAACAACGCGCTGTCTGCTCTGGTCTTTACAGCTGTTAATATTACTGAACCAGTTTGGCTTAGTCAGTGGGTGGCCGAATTCAGTTTTTGTATATTAAACACTTCTTTTATATGTTCGTTATAATATTTAACTTGTTTGGATTTTACGATCTCGCCGGACAGACATTGGCGTTTCGGAGAAATGTATTCTCCAAATAATGTAATGATATAATTTTGTGTCTATTTATGAAATTACCTTGATAATCTAGATATATCCTAATTAAGAAAGAAAGCTAAAGGTTGAAATTCCTACGTTATTTTTAGTAAATACGAGAACACGCGTTGTATTTTTTACCATCGCATTTCAAGTCGTAAAACATAAGCTACCGTGACAAATGTATAACATAGCGCTTACAACGTTGAATTTAATTATACCAAAATATCGTGGCTAAAGTGCATGGGAATCAGCATGTTCTCCTTTGAATGATTTCCTTAAAATGGCTCAAATTTAACATTAATATTTATCGATTGACCTAAGTTATTATTCACAAAAGCATTGGTAAAATAGCGAAGCCTGCTGGTCTAGATTATCATGTAATACAATAAATATTCGAAATTAGGCGTATGTCCAGTAATCGCAATATATCCAGTGGAAGTCTATTTTATCTTAATGTAGTATAGTTGTAGAGTTCGTTTCCGATGTGTATACTCTTCACTAATTAGGGAGCTAAAGTAGTTTTAATCATTGTCAGTTTGTGCTATTTCCCACTTGCCGTAGAAAATATTTGAATTGGTGCCAATAAGGATGTATTTGACATTGTTAATGTTGCGTAAGCAGTTTGTGACGAGACGCTAATGTAAATTTCTTACACAAATAAATGTTTGCAAACATGTTATTATTACCATTTCAAAAAGTAGATGTTACATAAGCAACATTTCAATTAGGTCCCACTAAAATAATGTCAAAAAAATATTATTCATCACATTATCAAATTTTATATAGTATTCCGAGATCTATATAATTTTCGGTACTGTGTTGTATTTTGTATTGATTTAATTTTTTTCTGTAAAATTATATATTTTTGGATTCTTAACAATAAACTTTCCAGATCTGTCTGTTAATACATTTTATTTGAACATTGTGTAATACCTGTTACTAATGCATCCATTATATACCTTTCTTACATCTTTATTTATATTGTTTGTATCACTTGCATTCTTTCTATCACTTCCTATGATATCTTTATTTACAATTTTTTTTTCATTTGATTTCTTTTAATGGGTGGACCACCTTAACAGATTGTCCACAACATATCCTATTGTTGCGCAAGTTTCGAATCATCTCATTAGTTCACGCGAAAGTGAAATCTGCTGCCGATAGGAGAAAGTACCGTATAAACAGTTATCTAAATTCGATAACCGAGCAGGTAATATGACGATTTCATAATCCTGGACAGTGGGCCAGACTCTGCACAATATAAACATAGAAGACGGTTTAAAATCGTGGCCATTGTAAACAATAGAGTTGACATCGCTACTAAGGGCTTTTTATCTAACTCGTATTGTATTGCTGACTCAAATAAGTATCCATTTGTTTCTTGGTTCGACTTATCTTTGGAATTTACTTTTAACGATAATATTATCTGTCGTATGGCTTTGTATGTATGCAAATGCCAAGGTCCTACGATGCTACTTTCTTGACTTATAAAAAACCCTAAGAATAATGTAATAGACTAAAGCATAACTGCATTATTTACGCAAATATATTGTTTTCGTAAATAATCTGCTATGGGACTGTGGACATATCTTAGACTTGGGAGATTTATTTCGAGGCAAATTATTATCCTATTAACAAAGAGATACTGCCAATTTAAAAGTTTTATAAACAAATTATAATTATCAATTTCTATACAACATGGCAATAGTAATATAAATTATGATTAGCAATTGTTGCAAGATTAGTCCTAGATAAATTAAAATATTCAATTAGCAATTCAAGTCTGACAAAGGAATTGGAAACTACGAAAACTAAAGATTTATTTAAAACTAGTTGTTTCTGTCGAAATTAGGGATGCCTTTTTTACAATAATAGTAGTCTAAGCTGGCTCCTCATAACATCCTTTATCTGCCAGTGTAACTTGCTCTGTAGTAAAAGGATAGATTAATTATTAATTCAAGACTACTTTCATAATTTTGATCTAATATTCGCATAGGTAAAGTTGTGATGTAAATGTCACTTGACCCTTGCCAATTGGTGTTGTTGTTCCCACGGCTTCATTGTTTGGTTTCCTTTGCGCCCCTATAGTTCACGTTTCACAATAGGTCATTTACGTGCAGTTTCTTTTTATAGAATTAAATCGTAAGTCTTGTCTTTGTAACTAGGCTGGTCAAGTAATTTATCGTTTAGTGTGTAAACATTCCCTTAAAATTTATTGGTGGTCTAGTGATTAAGTTCTCCGTCTTCGTTACTTTAGTTCTCGATTTTCTATAGTTTACACACTCAATTTCTTTACTAAATACCTACTGTTAGCTATATCCTTATTTATTGTATTTTATTCCAATCTTTACCCAATAAAATAGTTTTTTGTTAATCCACAAATATTAATTCGTTTTTAAAATTTTATTGCAGTTACAAAAAATCTTTACAGCCCAATCTTTTGAAAGCTTACGTAAACGGTCTTGAAGCTTCTTTCTTTGTAATAAGTATAAGAAGCTAGTACTAGATTGCGATGAAATGGACTTAAATCTCGCCTTTATAAGTAGACTGTTCTAGCAATTTACTGTTTGGTTCCTTATCTCATAATATGTTTTTGTGATTAAGTTCGTCGGATAGGGAAATTTTGTTTCTGTAAATTACTAGACGACTGCGGCTTCTACAAATTGATAAGGTATACTTAGAGATTTAAAGTATCCTATATTTTATTTGTCATAGGATCAGTATTTTATTTATATCTACAGATACTATTGTTCACGAGTACTTAAAGTTAAACTTGTGTGGTTTTTGAGACAGCCTACAGTGGATGTTTGCTTAAACAATTTACTAAAATTCTCACTGTATATTATTGTATGTTATATTTAGTGATCATATCACAGATATTAATAGCCTTGATATTAATTCACGTCATGTTTGTTAAAGCAGAAATAAAAATAGGCACATACGTTATACACTTGTAATGTAATGCCACCGTTTGTATACCTACGTGTGTATTATATTATGTAAATGCACTTTTAATATAAATTATTATTTACCTTATTTGTTTACCGATCATGGGTTCTGATACGGTTTATGGAGTCGTGCATTATAATGTTGATAGAGGCTCAAATAATTATCATATTTCTTTTTAAGTTTTGATAAAATGCTACGTGAAATTTCGTTAAAATGAATATATATATAATCATTTATATTGTTGTTCCCATCTTGTCTAGTTATGATGTCTTGCGTTTGTCCAGACCTAATATGTTTTATTCTAAGATTTTCCCGTTCCTTTGTCTTTACTTATTTACATTTGTTTCTACCTAGTCGATTACGTAAATAATATTCTCTAGACATCTTACTCCTTGGCACTAATGTTGGCACTTATAGGTGAAAGGATTTGACGCTAAGTCTCACCATACTGCGCTATGACAAATTTGTAGAATCCCGTAATTGTAAACAAAATGACGTAAATATCCTCCCAGAGAAGAAAAGCATTTGACATTAACAGGTAAACTTTTTGGTTCATCAGCTTATGAGATTACTACAAATAAGCAATAGAGACTTGTCTCAAGACAAATACGATACCTTGTTTTTATGTTCATAAAAATCATATTTAAAACTAGCAGTATCCCGCGGTGTCACCCACGTAGATATCGATCTCGTGACAGTGGAAAGTGTACTAAGTCGGACTACAGATTTATTTTCGTTAACATAAAAGTTTTATTTCACTTAGTTTTTAATTACTTCCCTTCAGATTATTAGATACACACTTACATTCATAACCTAATCAATATACAGATTTTATCTCACCACGAATATATATTTAACTAATACATTTTACAATTTGTAACATCTTTTACGTAGATTGTCCGACATCAGCAAATTCTCTACAGGTTTTGAAAAATTCTTGATTCTTTGAAAAGTAGTTATAATGGCATAACTAGTAGTTGGATATATGGTATCGCGGACTTTTTTGTAGATATTAATACGTTCTATATTACTGAATTCAATAGTTTTCGCAGCGCACGCGATAACAGATTTTTTGTTTTCACATCTTGGGTTACATTAAAGCATTTTTCTTAGAGATCCCTATTTTTTTTAGAAAGTAATATAGCCTATGTCGCTCAGTGAAAATGCAGCTTTCTAATGGTGAAAAAATATATAGATACTTACGTACAAAAACACAGATGTTTCCTCTTTATAATATTAAAGATTTAGACAAACGTTCCATCTACAGACCTATGATTTAATTTCAAGCAGTTGATACTTATCGATAAATAACCGATAAATTGCATGTCATATTGTTATCTAATATAAACATGAATGAATTCTATGACTATATCGTGTTATTTTTACTAATAAATAATTAATAATAATGCATTATAAATTGATAACGTTTATATTTACTGATGTATTGATCACTTCCGATAACATTCTGGTTTCTATTGTGCATAGAATATTTTAAACCCGGAAAGGACTTTTTAGCAGATTTTCCAAGAATCTGGAAAGATAAGTAATGTAAAGTTAAAGTATTAAGAAATTCCTTTCATTTAAATTCGAAATAAATGGTGGATTTAGTCGCAAAATCAAAACAAACAGACCGATTTACGATCGTTTTATAAAATTAGTATGCACTGTGTACACGAATAACATTAGATTTAGTAGATTAAATACAGTAGACGTAAACACAAGGTTATATAACACTTTGGGTGTGTTTTTGTACCCTGATATTCTTACTACCTGATTCCCATGTCAACTAGTATAATAAATAACGTTATTGTATTATGAAGCCATTGAAATTGTTCTAGATGAGCTGATTCTAAACTAAAACTAAGAACTTTCACGTTATTTCACAAAGAGACGAAAATACGTGTGAAATATTATTCAGGCTAATAGACTAGCAGGATCAGATCCTTTTAATTATGTTATGGCACTAACAATTTTAATTTCGTATAAATAGGCTTAGGAAATAATAGAGTTCAATTAAAAATAGACGAAGGCAGACAGAGAGATGTTATTGACAGAATAATTATTTTTGAAGGTGTCAGAGAAATCAGGATTGCGTATTATTAACTTTCGAAAATCATTGTATTACTGTGTGCTTTGCGAATAAGTTTCTTAATTAAATTAAATCGAATATACAAAATATAGACAAAAATCTGAAAAGGTGGAGCAATTTGAATAATTTTGCGAGCTTTCAAATATACAATTTTTTATATTCCTATGCTTTAAGTCTAGCTTTATAAAAAAGTAAGTAGCAGCCCATTTACGTCCTACTGCTGGGCACAGGCCTCCTCACTCATATGAGAGAGGGTTTTTAGAGCATAGACCCACCAAGCTGCTCCACTGCAGATTGGTATAGTACACAAGTGTACTCTCTAATCCTTTACTCTCATAGTCCGATGTCGCGGCAATCCGACACGACCGGAGAGAGATCAGGCGCATGACCGTCGATTTAACGTGCTCTCCGAGGCACGGGGGTGGATCACACCGCTAAAATTTTTTCCAACTTCGGGCAAATATTGAGAAAATCTTAATAGAAAACTCAATATCGATTTCGAAATTAGCCCGACCCGGGACTGGAACCCAGGACCTCATGACTGTAAACGAACATGCTAACCACTAGACCAATGAAGAAGTTTTACATATGATATGTCTACAAGTCTACAAAATATTACACTTTTAAAAACTATAAGACCAGACTTCCGAGACTTAGAGGGAGTGAAAAAGGAAGATATGTTAGGTATTTAATTGTCATTAAAATGTTAAGTGTCGAAAAATTAATTCAAATAATTTATTGAAATGCCAAATGACGAATTGTAATTGAAAATGTAATTTTTTTTTTAATTTAGAGAATAGAATTTATGAAGAATAGTATATTGAATTATTAAATGACGAGTGGCAAATTAAAATGCCGTGTGTTATTTTTAAATATTAAAACTACCTAACCTTCAAACGAATTGGCAAACGCTGCACATCTTCGTGACGATATTCACGAGTTTCATCTGTAAAGAATTTCCCGCATGCGCCTAAAGAAGTTTCACTTCAAAATCGGTGGTTTAATTGACAAAATGTAACATACAGACATGTTACTTTCGCATACGAGTATATATTGTTGTTATAGATTTGCATGGGTGATAACTCGATAAAATATTGTTAATTGGCGCAACAAAGTTCACATTGAAAGGCTGGCTCTGGGCCGAGCTTCTTGGAATTGTGTGTCGCACTGCTCTAAATAGTTCGTTGCACTGTCCTCACTGCTCACTCCTCTCGTTTCGGTTCCCAACTGCGCATACATCTAATTCCTAAAGTTTTCGTATACAATCTGCTATTGATAATTTGAATCTCAAGGGGCCAGTTAAAAAAAAATGTGAGCTATCAAGATATTCAAATTACTAAGGGCCGAATTATTGAGAGTCGATTGTCCCAAACGATTAAACTAACAGGCGTTCAATTAAAAAAATGGAGCGCGTACAAAGTACATATGTCAGAAGTGAAGCCTCTTTGGCAAACTAATTTTTAAGTCTTGTTTATATTTATACAAATCTAAAAATTTTAATATACGACACTTAGAGCAAAAGGAAGATATGTTAGGAACTTAATGAATTTAATTGTCATTAAAATATTAAAAGTGTCGAAAATTAATACAATTAATTTACTGAAACCCCAAAATGACGAATTGTAAATAAAAATGCCACGTATTTTTGTCAATATTAGAAATTATTAATTAAAATTTAGAAAAGAGAAATCATGAAAAATTTTTATTTTAAGGAATATACTTGATAAATGATTAAATGACGAGTGTCAAATTAAAATGCCACATGTTTTTGTAAATATGAAATCCACCTAACCCACAAACGAATTAGCATAAAATACTGCACATCTTCGTGATTTCGCGTTTCATCCGTAAAAATTTTACCCTCATGCACCTAAAGAAGTTTCACTTCGACAAGAATTAGAAAAGAAAAAAATGTAGTTCACCAAAACTTCGTATTTTTATAGATTTCGTTTTTTATTTTTTAATATATTTGTACAATTATTGATAAATGTTCATTTTAAAAAGAAGTCCGTAGTTTTTGAGAGAGCGACTTTATTTTATTACTGTTCAATGAATTTTGAATAATGGTGAGAGTTGGGAAGAAATCGTCATTTGTGTGAGTTCTGATATCAATGAAGCATAGGGTAAAAGACTTCCTTTCCACGCTCAATTTGAATTGGCGAACGGATATAATGTTTATGCAAACAATCAGGCAAGCGATAATTCTGTACATGTTTTTAAATAAACGACAAGTCTGTGAAGGCTGTGCACAAAATTATGGAGAGTTGGGACGCCGCCTGGACTTCGAATTATTGTAAATTGACGACCAAGCTAAAAAAACTGTTCATTAACCGCTTTATAATTTTTTTGCGGATAATTATTAATCTTATACATAAATACTTTGTAACTCCAGTTTTAGATGCAAATTTTTGTGTTTTTGTACTTTATATGATTCAGCTATGATCTGACAGGTGTTTTCATAGTATTTTGTTGTTTTATGGTACAACGGAATATTACTTCAATAGATATGTATCTTGAACAGCGATTTTTTGCTCATTTTGAATAAAAACACGATAATTTTTTTGTATACATCAAAGTGCAAAACGATTGTTATCATTTAGTCAAAGTGCTCGAGGTAATTAGAGATGCGAATAACGTTACGAACAAAGTTGAGATGTACAATAATTATTACGTGCGATGATATAATAAAAATTGTTTCAAATTGAATAGAATTGTGGATCGTGGGAATGAGAAATTACCTGTTTATTTATATGTGGGCTACTGATATGAAGAGACATGATGGCCCATTGCATAGACACCTGAACTTATGTTAGGAGTGACAAATTTAAATCCTCGAAAACTATGACTAAATATTCTGTGTAAAACTTTCCAATTGTTTATAATTTATCATTGTTGGAAAAGGCAAACATCGTGAAGAAACCTGCATATCTTGGGAGCAATAATTAAATACAGCCTGCATACCCGCGTTGGAGTAGTGTGGTGGGTTAAAGGTCTAAAATCCCTCTTTCCTCTTCTTCATCAGTCTATCTTGCAGATGATTAGGTTAAGATTATGAGCACCGATTAGGGACAGGGATTGTACTGTGTTTTACTTTTGGATTTTGGATTTTTGGACTTTTGAATTAGGAAATTTGCATACGTTCTCAATTTTGAAAGCAGGCAAAGCTTTGGTCTTACGTCCCCCGTTTGCTTTTTTGATCCTCTTTTAATGTCCATTTGGATACTACTACATTTTTAATGCAGACGGCATTGAACTAACTCTGAGTTGGACCTTCGTGATTGAGTTTCTGGCGGGAGGACATTATTATTTATTGCTCACTATTAAACACTGCCGTAAAGGCACTGATACTAGATAGTGCTCATTAAAATGACATATATCATGCTTTATAATATGTACATGTCCTCGTTACTGTGTATGCTATTTTAGTTGACATGTGTCGTATAAATTATGCGTGCCGTATATGATATGACTTATGTTATTTATTCAAGGCATAGTGATTTTTTACTACATTTGACAATGCTTACCAGCATGACATATACGTATATAAGTAGAAGAAAAAATATTGTATCGGTTGTTGCTGTAATTTGAAGCACAAACAAAGACATAAGTGCTGTAACCAAGTTTTATATGTAAAGTAAATTAAAAAAAGAAAAGTTAAATCCTATATAACATACTTAGCGCCACGAACTTCTAAAATCCATTACTAAGAAGACACCTTTAAACCTTTTTACATTGTACAGGGCGCTGTACAATTTTTGATAATAAAATTTAAATAATGAATTAATTGTTGGAATAACAAGTGTCATACACAACAAGCTTAAAAAATGAATATGAGTGTGTATATTTAAACAAGATAATATAGAGAGAGTGTGACCTTAGACTGGGACAGATAGAATGCCCTTCATTGTACACTGTAAATATACATTTGCATTTCTAAAGACACACATACAATTAATGAATCACGAGTATAAGAGGAGGCTTTATCGCTAAGCTAGCGATTTTTCCCAGGCAACTTTTATTAGTCTTCCTGAATAAATAACCTTAAGTAATGTCTTAATAATTCCTGTGTTAAGTCTCCATACGTTGCACCATTAGATCGATTGTAATAACATTTAAAAAACTTGATATTACAGAAGGCCATACATAAAATACAACAAAGCCATTCAACCACACTTCAATTAAAGTATCATGTTAAAGTTTAATATATTTAAATAAAATATACATAGCATACATTTTTTATGTTATCTGTAAGCTAGACAATCGCTCGACCTTGGAAACTTACAAAACTCAAATAAATCAGGCATTGTTTTGATAGAGTTGCAGTTATTGAACACGTGTATGTAGATTGTGTATATCTTTACATATATAATTGTTCTGCACGTGCATGTTGTTTTTGGAAGATGCATGTCGCTGCCGCAGTAGTGCAAGTACACTCTTTGCTAACAAAAGTTCTGGGTTAGATTGCATTTCTAAATTATCTTAGTATAGACTGGTGGCTTTGGGCGTAGCTAGCTATCATCTTACCAGAAAGACGTGCCGCCAAGCAAATTACGTTCTGGTACCATGGTTTCTAGAAACCATGACATGAAATTTCCTTTTACCAGGTCACTGCTATCTTAGATTATATCATCATTTACAATCAGCAATTAAAAAACAATGTGAATCTCCTCCTAAACGGCGGATTTTGATGATTTTTTATGTTGAGGGGGATCGAGAATGTCCAAAGGGTTCACAAGAGATGGGGGTGTACGATGGCGTGACAAAGAAATGAAGGTGTACAATTAGTAAGTGAGGGTCTAGGATAACTGGTCTATTTCAATTTTGGGAATATGGTAGTATTAAACATGCAGGGGATCCACCGGAACTAGGAAAATTTTGAAAGAGGTCCATGAGAAAAAAGTTTAGGAACTTGGTTTAGATTCTTCGATCCGATGAATAACACATTACCCCATATTTCAACAGACTTAGGAACTAGGTGGAGGACATAGTCGGGAACAGCTACTTTTTAAATGATTTTTTGCAATATCTATCTTATACAATATGTTTTAAATATTTCTTGAACATAATTACCCATTTGGTGTCTATAAAACATTTTATAGTATAAAATATTTTTTGGACGCGGAACAAGCGATACAGAGGCGCAATCGGCTTAAATTCATCGTTTAATACAACAACAGTTTTTCATCAATGTTTTCTTCTGACGTTATTACGTAAAGTTATCCTCCGTGAATCAATTTTACAGGCAAACATTTTTTTCACTACAATGGTTGTTACTATAAAAATATGTTTTTTTTTTACTTGATGAGAGATATGTTTCGCAATTCGAATACATACGAACGACCTGCTTATCATAAGTCTATCATATACTCGTATGATGTAGTTTGAGCATTTCAGAGCTTGGGAGCTCGCGCCTTTAATTGAAGTGTCAAATGATGGGTCAATTGGCAATATCCTTTCTGATTGTTTTCGTCTAATTGTACTGTTAAGAATTTGTCGAGCTTCTGATCCTATCATGACAGTCTAGTATTGTGTCGAATAAATAACAAATTTTATATTAAATAAAGGAAATATGAATATAAATAATACAGAATCTGACCTCCTATAACTCATTCGTGATATTACATACGTGCTTTGAATTTCCTTTTCGAATTGTAACTTTGTGATAAAATGTAATGTATGTTATCCCCTGTAATATAAATTATCTGGCCGTGAAAATTCCTGATACTAATATTGCTACAAGATACTTCAATAAAGACGAAATTCCATACAAACTAAATTATTTTAGATGATAGCTTAAAAAGGGTTTAACGTTTTCAGTGCTTATTTCAGGCTGTAGGTATGTCCTTTTTTTATTCCAGATGCTATACAGTTTTTTATTATATAGCATGTCATAACAGTAAAGTAGTAAGTAAGTAGCAGCCCATTAACGTCCCACTGCAGGGTACAGGCCTCCTCACTCATACGAGAGAGGGTTTTTAGAGCATAGACCCACCACGCTGCTCCACTGCGGATTGGCAGGCATAGTACACATGTGTACTCTCTATTCCTTCACTCTCGTAGTCCGACGTGACGGCAATCCGACACGACCAGAGAGAGATCAGGCGCAGGACCGACGGCTTAACGTGCTCTCCGAGGCACGGGGGTGGATCACACCGCCAACTTCCCAACTTCCGGCAAATATTGAGAAAATTTTAATAGAAAATTCAATATCTATTTCGAATTGGCCCGACCCGGGACTCGAACCCAGGACCTCATGTCTGTAGTCGAACATGCTAACCACTAGACCAATGAAGCATAACAGTACTATATATGAATATGAATTTGAATACTTAATTAAGCACTTTTTGGTACTACGATATATATTCAATAGGTGGTTTTAATTATTTTAAGGAACCACTCGGTAATAAGTTTTTTCACGATATACTAGATGATGCAATGCCTGTTGTCACTTAAAATTTAGTATGTAAATGCATTGAGTAGCAGAATACGGTAACGTTTCACTGCATAATGCAAAAACATTGTAAAGGAAATGTTTGGCTCTCACTCACATATTTACACTGCAAAAAGTAGTATAAAGGTTAAGGCTTTCCATTGTTTTCTCACCGCAAATCGTTAGCCTTGACAGAGAAGCAAACGACTTTTCAATTCTGACAGTGCTTTAAATAATTCAAAACTTAAATGCGGCCACACACATCAGTTGCATACATAAAGGCAATTCCTGCCATTGGTATTTATACATATATATGTATACATCAAATGCGGTAGAAATGAAAGCGTTGAGAAGTATAAGTGGAATAAAACTGAGTGACAGAGTAAGAAATAGTGTGATAAGAGAACGTTGTGGTATAAAAGATGACGTAGTGACTAAAATTGAGAAAGGTATGTTTTGATGGTTTGGGCATGTAGAGAGAATGAATGAAAGGAGACTGACACAAAGGATCTATGAGTTAAGAGTGAATGCGAAAGTTGGAAGGGGAAGACCAAGGCGGAAGTTACTGGATTAAATCCAGGACATTTTAAATAAGGGCCAAGTCAAGAGTACTCTAAATCGACGAACTTGTATGAATGATCCACCCCAGTGCCTCAGAGAGCACGTTAAGCCGTCGGTCCTGCGCCTGATCTCTCTCGAGTCGTATCGGATTGCCGTCACGTCGGACTATGAGAGTGAAGGAATAGAGAGTAGACTTTTGTATTATGCCTGCCAATTCGCATTGAACCCTCTCTCGTATGAGTGAGGAGGTCTGTGCCCAGTAGTGGGATGATAATGGGCTGCTACTTACAATACCTTTTATATGTATTATTTTGAAACATAAAATTGTATTTGGCGTAAAATATTTTATTATTTATCGCAAGAGCCATAATTTTTATATTCACATAACGTATTCGATATGGAACTGTAAACATGGCGCAGGTAACTAATTCTGGCAACACGAAAAAAGTTGACACCGCCCGTCCGACCTAATATATTAATGAAAAGATGGAGTTATAAAAAAGTTTGATTCAAATTTTAAACGGCGGCGCGTTCAAGCAACTGTGCCCGGGGTTTATTTTGTTCGAGTCCGAGTAAAGAAAACAAAAACTTGCTGGTTCTTTTTTACTATTTGCCTCTGACCTCAGCTCTTATTGACAATGGTTGCCAGAATGAAATATGGCGCGCCGGCAACGAAAACTCCGAGTGGCAAGCGGCCTCTTGTTACTTTCTCACAGTTTTTTTTACATTATAATATTAAATACATTTATATATTAATAGGATTTCTACTACAGGAGACATCCCTTATAACATGCAAAACAGCCTCAATAAAATAACCAAAATGAAAACACGTATATTAATTGTTTCAAACTTAAATTTTCGTGGGTTATCGACACATTGCCTATTTTAACGGACATAGATTCCCAGAACCCGTCATCAAGCGGAGAAACCATAGGCGACCTTCGGAGGTAGAAAAGCCAAAGGTTTATTTACCCTTTGTAAAAGGAGTGACGCACAGAATAGGCAGACTACTGAAAAACAACTATAGCATTAAGACTGTCTTCACTTCTTTACAAAGGATAAAAAAATATGGTAAGATCTCCGAAGGTACGGACTTTTTGTCTGTCACTCCTTTTAAAGGTTACTGAAAAACAACTATAGCATTAAGACAGTCTTCACTTCCTTATAAAAGATAAGAAATATGGAAGGGAAGGCTCGTTTACCATATCAATGTTCGAGCGTTTACAAAATTCAAAGCGTTCCATAGCATCGCGTGTCTCAGAACATTTAAATGCCGTCAAGCACAACGACACACAAAAATCTGCGATTGCAGAGCATAACTTGCAGCAGGGAACTCAACACTGGATAGAACTTCATATCCCAAAAGTTCTTTCCATGGACCGCCACTATACGCCTAGACTAGTTCGCGAGACCATTGAAATTAAAAAGTATACTAAAATCAATCACGAAGATGGTTTTAAGCTGGCGGATACGTGGAATCCAGTGGTGAAGTTGTGCTAAATGAACAAACGACGCAATTTTTCAAAATTAAAACGTGATGTTGTAAGTGTAGTATGCCGAAAAATGGATGTGGGTCCGGTGAAAAATAAAAGAATTAGACGTAGGGTAGACAGATTCTGCCCCTGACAGCTTGACACAACAGCCTACAACAGTTACGTCATGACTACGATCCAAAACGTATATTAACACACAGAAAGCCGCCATACTTAATACTTGAAGAATAGCGATCCCTAAATTCATTAAAAACACACCACACGCTGCATTTATTTGTTGACCATCCGTAGATATAGCTAAAACCAGCTCTAAGGCTGAGGCTAAAAAAATATCACCAGATCAAGAGAGATTCTCATAGTCGATGTCCAACCTCCACTTTTTGGAGAGGAACAAGAAGAAGAAGCAGAAAAAGAATTCTCTGGAAAATATATAGAACTGCTAAAAACCGTAACACTCAGCTTAAAACTGTTTCTCAGTTCACACCTTAGTACATCTGCTGACAACACCAGAGTAAAATCTATAATTAATGGAGCAATCTTATTAAATCAACATGTCATTTTATTACTTCCATATAACAACTTTTACCTAATTTAACATGAATATTTAAACATAGCAATATGTAAATTTATCGAGACTACCACTGGTTTTTAGTTGATATTACAACCGTAATTCAATTTGATTTTGAATTCTGCACAACGTAAAAAATATTTGTGAGTGGGCTGATTTGGCTAGAATTTTTAAAGACAGATAGCTAAAATTATAGCAAATTAAGAGGACTTCCATGGTATTTTAAATTCCTGTATGCAAGAGAGAGTTTAGATTCTCTCTAAGCCGTATCGAAGCTTTTCTTTTACTGCTGGCAGGTTAGCGATTGATTGTGATCAAACCTGATGGTAAATGATGATGAAGTCTAATATAGAGGCGTGAGAAGCTGGGAAGAAGCAATTTTCTTCTTATGGTTTATACACAGCATCGTATCGGAAGATAAATCTCTCGGTACGCTTTTGCTGGTAGCGCGGTAAATAGCCATGGCCGAAGCCCACCGGTCCAGACTCAGACAGATAAGAAAATGCAATTTTCTAAATTTGCCCTAGGTGCGTAGGCTTATTTTGCTTCTAAAGAACTGTTTCGACCTAAAATTGTAAATACATTATGACATTTTGCTAAATTACTAATATGTAGAACTACAGAGTTCTTTTTAAACAAAATGCGAATGATAACTTTAACCAAAGTGAGGTACATTGAATTTACAAATAGATATGTCAGAATTGTATTAGTATGTTAATGGTACATTTATATAGCGTACGTAACATTTTGATTATCATTTATACAATACAACTTATTTTCAAAACTTTTGCTCTCCTACACTTGTTTCAAAAGTAAAAGAGATTAGGTGGACGATATTTCTCGTCTATTGTTGCCCATTGCGGCGGCACTGTTTGCGTTTTAAACCCGTCACGTCATATTTTTTTCATATCACCTGTTTAGCCATGACGAAGATTCAATGTCCTCCCTAGATCACAGCATTTATCATTTTTGACAACCTTCCATACTTTAAAGCATTATGTAACGTGATTTCATCAACTATTAATTCACCTGTGACTCTATTCTTAATAAAAATATATATAGTGTAGCTACAATTAAAGGTAAATGAATATCAAGATTTATTCTTGCCTTATAAAGTTGAATTAATAAGAAAATTATATGTAGAAATATTATTAAAACCTACTGTTTACATTTAGACATGAAGTTACTTAGCATTAAGTCACTCTGCAACTAGCTTTTTGCAAGAAAAGGAGACATTTTTACGTAAACATGTATTGATCCTTAAAATGACATTTTTAATACAAGTCTTGTTCCTGATTCTCATACTTGAAAATGCAATATTTTTTAAGAACATATTGCTAAAATATTTTAACCATATACGCGTTAAAAATGTGTAAAATCGCTAGGCTAACTCAACATCTTTGTGAAAAGAGGCTACAAAAAAGTTGCGATGTCATTTTTATATTTTACGCAAATAGAATTTGGGGACAAATTTCGCCATGTTACAACAATAAATATTTCTGCATTGATTTTTTATTATTTACTAGGTGACCCGGCCAAGATCGTACCGCCTCAATCGATAGTTTAAAACTGTTTGAACTTTAGAAAAAATGTGGTTAAAACTTAACCGAAACAAAAATAATTCTTAATGAAAGAAACGCGATCTTTACGCCCAGATTCCCGCCAAATTCCGTAAAATATTATAGTAGCGATAATTGTTGGTTGTCAATGTCATATGTCAAAAACAAATTGAAAGAAAGCGATTTTATTCCTTTATATTTAATTTGAATTCTAAACGACAGCACGAAATCAAATGTTTGAAATAAAATAAAAAATTAAAAGAAAACTTCACTTTTAAATTAAATTTCTGAACGACTTTGAAATTCAAATGATTTCTAAACGACCGCACGAAGATCTAATGTTTAACAGGTAGGAATAGTTTCTAAGGGGAAACGGAATTGTTCATTTTACTATATTGTCATGCATTTTTCCTGCTCATTGGTCTAGTGGTTAGCAAGTTCAACTACAGAGGTCCTGGGTTCGAGTCCCGGGTCGGGTTAATTAAAAAAAACAATATAGAGTTTTCTATTAACATTTTTTCAATTTTTGCCCGAAGTTGGGAAGTTGCCGGTGTTATCCACCCCCGTGCCTCGGAGAACACGTTAAGCCGTCGGGCCTGCGCCTGATCTCTCGCCGGTCGTGTCGGATTCCCGTCACATCAGACTATGAGAGTGAAGGAATAGGAGCAACGTGGTGAGTTTATGCTCTAAAAATCCTCGCTCCTCAGAGTGAGGAGGCCTGTGCCCAGCAGTGGGACGTTAAAGGGCTGTTACTTACTTTTTTTTACATGCATTTTTAAATAATTCAAAACGAAAATTAGCCAAATCAGTCCAGCCACTCTCGGGTTTTACCGAGACTAACGAACAGGAACTATATATATATTATTACAGTAATTTGCATTTATATCCCAGGATGACAGTGTCGAAACCTAAGTATTAATGTAGCTGAGGCTGTTAGTAATAAAGCGACGTGCAGAGGGCAGACAATAGATGCCGAGCTTTCTGAGAACCGGTCTTGGGGCCAGCGCTCTGCCGAATTTTGCGTCGACCACCCAAAGCCTGGGCATCGGTCGACCCGGGCGATAGTTATCGCGCCTATATTTATTACTAGAAACACCATTAGTAGTTCTCAAAAAGAATTAATCATTTCAAGTATTAATTCTAATAAAGTATATCGTAACACTTTTGTGCTTCAACGATTCAGATTTGCTTAAAAAACACAAATGCTGTGCATAATTACAATATAACCAAGGAACAAGGCAAAATGTCTTTACTATATCTTATACCCTACTTAAAATAGGTGATTCATAAACTAAATTTATTTGGAAATTCCAATGTGGTTTTTTTAAACACACTATTACGATTAGCTATTAGTAATGTGATAACTTCCTTTTGGTGGAATCAACTCTGTGACAGGTTGGATATTAAAACAGTTGTCCTTTAAAATTGTGCATAAGCTCCAGTTACTTTTCCATTCCATATATATATACATACTAGCTGAACCCGCGATTTTGTCTGCGTGAAATATTTTTTGGGTAGCATTTTCATTAATTTAGGCAAATTGTTTTACAAATAAGAAAATGATAAATAGAATATTCGAAGAGGAATATTCCTACCAAATTTCAAGTCTACGCCTTATGGTTCCAGAGATATCGTGATGAGTCAATGATACCTGGATATCTCTTATATATGTAAATATTTATATATTATACAATAACATGAGGCCCATAGGGCCTCATGCGGAAGCTCAGAGTCACTCAGCGTGCGATGGAGAGGGCTATGCTCGGAGTTTCTCTACGTGATCGAATCAGAAATGAAGAGATCCGTAGTAGAACCAGAGTCACCGACATAGTCCTGCGAATCGCGAACCTGAAGTGGCAATGGGCGGGGCACATAGTCCGAAGGACCGATGGACGTTGGGGGCCAAAGGTGCTGGAGTGGCGACCCCGCACCGGACGGCGCAGTGTAGGGAGACCCCCCACAAGGTGGACCGACGACATAAAGAGGGTCGCCGGTAGCCGCTGGAGCCAGGCGGCGCAAGATCGGGCCTTGTGGAAGTCATTACGTGAGACCTATGTCCAGCAGTGGACGTCCATCGGTTGAAGCGACGACGACGACGACGACGATACAATAACATAATTATTAGCTTAGTTAGCTGTTACTTTTTTATTAATGTTTTGTATATAAATAAAAAATATGTCGTGTAATCTATATATATAAAAGAGATATCCCGGTATCTATTGACTCGTCACGATATCTCTGAAACCATAAGTCGTAGAGACTTGTAATTTGGCAGGAATATTCTTTGTGCCGAGTAGAGGTCAGCTAAGAACCGATTTTAAATTCTACCCTCAACGGGGGTTGCGGGGGTCTTAACGAAAAAAAATTTTAATTTTTGACATTTACAAACTACACACTGATAATCTAGAGCCTGAAGAGGATAAGCAGTAATACACAGAAAATAGCTTATTGAAATATTCATATGCATGTTTCTTATTTGTAAAACAATTTGCCTAAATTAATGAAAATGCTTCCCAAAAACATTCCACGCAGACGAAGTCGCGGGATCAGCTAGTTATCCATAAGTGAAATTGTATGTTATCTATGTTCCTAATTCGTGGTTAAAATATATTATATTAAATAAATAAAGATTCCCACCATTGCATAAAGAATAGATTTTGTTTTATTATGTAATAAAAAATTATTTATATTGTTTTAGCTATTAATTATTATTGATACAACGCTGCATTGTTATTTGGAGTTTTGATGAGCTCTCAATAATCAATCTAAAAATGCGAGGCACAACGAAGCTAGCTGGCAAATTATAGATAGCGATTAAAACGTCGCGGGCTAACACGCCGATGGATGAGGCGTTTAAAATTGAAGTTTTAGTCTTATTAATAGCCCAATCTTCTCACATATTATTAATCCGCGTTTGTAAGGATACGTGTGAGCGAGAGAGAGTTTGCACCGCTAGTCGGTGCACCGATCCCGCCCACTTAACGCTCTGGATCCAGAATAGTGTTGTGCTTGTATATCAAACATAACATCGACTGCGATATGTTACCATAACCGCTGTTACAGATCGAAACGTTCACATAGCGTTCTATGCTTAACTAAAAGTAAAACAGTAAAGGAAAAAATGAACATTATAAAATGTTACTTATAGTTTCATTTAATGTAATTTTAGCCAAACATTATTGTATACACCAAGTATATGGATACTACGGATACATACATACATAACATCACGCCTCATTCCCATAGGGGTAGGCAGAGACAACATCCTTACACTTGCTAAAATCCTTGCATATCTCCTTCGCTTCTTTCATTCTCATTAAACGTTTCATACAAGTTCGTCGGTTTAGAGTACTCTTGACTTGGCCCTTAATTAAAATGTCCTGGATTTGATCCAGGAATGTTCGCCTTGTTCTTCCACTTCCAACTTTCGCAATCACTTTTGACTCATAAATCCTTTTTGTCAGTCTCCTTTCATTCATTCTCTCTACATGCCCAAACCATCTAAGCGTACCTTTCTCAACTTTAGTCACTACATCTCCTTTTATACCACTACGTTCACTTATCACACCATTTTTTACTCTGTCATTCAGTTTTCAGTGTTACGGATACTCTCGTTACTTCAAAGCCTGGTAAATTTAAAATGCCCAAATTTTTTGTGAAGGTTTATTCGAATAGTTTTAGTTCTGCACAAATAGACTAGGTTATTGATAATAATATAATTAAATTATTGCATTTCTACTACACCTGTTTCCAAATCGCAGATTAGTAAACAGGTGTGTCTTAAATATTTGCGGCAATAACTTGTTAATATATGTATTTAAAGGATTAAAAATACACGATCATTGACTTACATATACAAACTCAATAATTGTGTTCAATTAAAATCTCATCTTGCTTTTATTTATGACAGCCGTATTCCATATTAGCGATTTATTTTATCCAATGTAACGTTTGCGGATATATTTACTAGAGGTAAATACGCTTAGTTCTTTAATATTTAGTGACGATGCGACTGCTATATTATAATAAGTGACTGACATCCAACTGATCGTAAAGGTCTATTGATATCGCGTTGTCGCAACCACATTTAACGGTCATGACGCATCTACGAAAATATATTGGCAATGATTCTCAATCAACACATGCGGCTTTTAAATTTTAATTCACTATTTATCATGATATTCATAATGATCAAAACTAGTTATAGACAATAGTTTTTATTTTGTTCATTGCAGCTACATGATTTTGGTGATTTTATTTTCAAGGCGTAACTTAGATTGAAATTTATACTCGCACGCTCGCACACTCGCCCATATACACATACGCACACATTCACACACAGACACGCACATAAACACACTAAACTTGTTTGCACATTTAAGTAAATTTTTGTTTTTTTTTTGTATTTATATATACCTAAAAGTAATCTGTCTTGGCCTTATTTTAAGAATAAAAAGAAGTGTATGATAATTTTAAAAGTTATTTAAATACACTTAAATAAAAAGTTATTGCCTTATAAAAAGTTATTTAAAAAACCTTTGCAATTAACTCCTCTGGCATACCATTTTTATGCATATGTTTTGGTTTTTAAGATTATACTTTTATATTAAGCAGGACACGTCAATTATGGTGTATTATTGCAATAAAAACTAAAGGCTAACTCGTTATAGCCTGGCAACAAACAACGAACAGTGCTGCCCAGCTAACATACGAGTTGAAATGTATATTGATATTAGTATTATATAATTTTATCCTACATATCATCTTGCCTCCCATAAATTGTAGACCGATTTTTTCCAATTGTTAGAGACGAATAATTAAATTTATATACTGAACAGGGTAAGTGATTTATGGTTGATTATTAGTTTCGCAAAGGTACACCGATCTAGTTACACGATAATCACAACAAAAACTAAAAGCTAACTCATTAAAGCCTGGCAATAAACAAGGGACAGCGCTGCCCAGCCCTGATCACAGTTCATTGAGTAAACCTGTGTCCGCATCGTGCGCCGGCGGGCAAGCACGACTGTGTGCGTGTGTGCGTCTGTATGTCAGCCACCTTATTTGTTGTAAACACTCGTAAGTATAGAAGCTCACCGCAACGCAGGCGGCGGCGCCCCAGTCCCAACGTGTTTCGTTGTTTATTTTTGTACGTGTTGCTGATGAAAATTCACGCTTAGCTCTATATATAGAACATTTTATTCTAACTTGTTTACGTAACATTTTAATCCTACTAATGATGCTGGGAACACCTTTACTTGTCCTGACTGACAAGTCAGAATATCCACTAGGAAAACCCTTAGCATCCTTCGGTGGAGAATCAGAGTCAGTTGAAATCCATTCTTATGCCCCGGATGTAGCCGCCTCACCTCAAAGGTTTGTGAAGGGTCTAATGATAATCTATTAAGTCAAAAATCCCTTAAAACTATCTTTTTTTCAAGTATTTTTTTGTCGCTGGAAAATACATTAACGCACCCTGACTGTGGAGTCGGGAGTGTAGTAAAGGGGAAAGAACACGCAATATCCACTAAAACCTAGCGTCATCAACCGTGAGTGGGGATCGGTTCATTGAGGCATTCCTCTCAGGCCCCTCGGTTGCAACCAGCTTACAGATATGCTACAAGGGAAGGAGTTATATAAACCTCCGTCACCTGTTTCCTATTCCCCTTCATCGAAGTTTGAGTATTTCGGCGCATTCACCCTCTCCCTTTGTTTTGCCTCCTTAGCGAGATAACTGTCTCGCAGAAGGAGGCGAACGATCTCTAGGCCTTCTCACTGACGAGTATTGCAACTATTATATTTGCCAGTGAGTGCCAAAAGAAGATGGGTTGGGCACCTAGAGAGAATGAATGAAAGGAGGGAGACTAACCAAAAATGATTTACGAGTCAAGAGTGAATGAGAAAGTTGGAAGGGGAAGACCAAGGAAAACGTTCCTGGACCAAATCTAGAAAATTTCCAATAAAGGCCAGGTCAAGAGTACTTTAAACCCACGAATTTGTATGAACGGTTTAATGAGAATGAAAGAAGCAAAGGAGATATGCAAGGATCATGGTAAGTGGAAGGACGTGGTCTCTGCCTACCTATATGGGAATGAGGCGTGATGTTAACTGTATGTATGTATGTTTAATATCAAATAGAGCGAAAGAATATATTGTAATGTTTTCAAAAAGGACGTCGGCTACAACTTCCTGAAGTACGCAACAAAACAATATTATTGACATGTTAAGCTCGACATTGATGATATACATATTCATATATGATATGGTGGACTGTAACAGGGTTAATTGTTGAAACACAATATACTTTTTGACGGTTTTTCTAAAGCATCGTAATAGAGAGATGCTTAGCGGTACGTCTTTACTGGTAGGGTGGTAACCAGCCTTCCACTAGTTTAAGAAAACTAGAAAAAGACATTTTCTATATTTGCTTTACCGGAAATGGAATCTAGCAAATAACCGTTTGCATCATTACGCCAGCGAGGTTGTCTGATATCCATATAATAATATATTCATCAGAAAACATCTCTGTGGAAATCACTGTTTAAATCTGTAGAAAATAAAACAAATATAAATTTAAAAAAACTTCCAATTGCTTTGCATTGCTAATGCCAAGATTGAAGTATAGTGTCTAATAGTTTCTTTTTACTAAATTGCCGAACCGACTGGCACAATAAAAAGTAGAAACAACAGTCTAGAGAAATCGAGTGAAATACTTTAAAAGATTTTTATTTTATTTTTTGCTATAAATTTAAATACAGTTTGAAAGAAAAACATTGAGTATAAATTGTGTAAAAACGCTCGACAATATTCTTTGACGTTTTAATTATTTTTGTCGCTGTTTTCTTAGGTCCAAAGAACGAAGGTCGATGGGCAGTCTGGTCCTTATTAATGCGAGGGGAAGTTCAAACTTTCTGTATACTGATCAATAAAAAGTAAAAGTGACTCTATGTATGCGGGTTCTTTGAGAAACGTCTGCTAATGTAATGTTTTATAAATTCATTCAACGCCCCTTGAACATCGCGTGACCAATGTTAAATACCGTTACGTAAAAGTTGAAATATACATAAATGTCTCCTTCGCACGATAGTCGGAAATTAGTTTGATAAAGTGAAATTTATCATATTGAATGGATCTCGATAACGATTGATGTAACAATCAAATATTATCATCATCAATCTCACTTTACAAATCCCTACTGTAAATGCTAAAAAAACTTTGTTACAATTTCACGCCCAAACCACTGACCCGATTTTAATGAATCTTGATACAAAGAACGACAAGACCTTGGGAAAGAATATAGGCTTCCTTTTATTACGAAAAAAATGCGTCAAAGAGTAGAAATAGTGGATCAAAGTTTGTATGAAAGTTCTTCATTGTCGAATATAAAATTTAGAATTTAGGCACTGAATCTTATTTTCTACGCAGACGAAGTCGCGGGTAAGACCTAGTAAATTATAAATTCTTTAGACGTAAAGGTGTTTACTGTCATCCAAAGATATTTGTGGCACTAGAGCTTGTGCTAATGTGGTATCAGTAATCTACCACCCCAACCGTCTGGTACTGAAAACCTTACTTCCTTGATTACACGCAATAACTTATTGTTGCTAATTCAGGACACTAGGTAGGTATTTATACAATAGTCAGGAACAAGCTTATGCTGCATTAAAACGTGGTATTTCTCCTAACAAGTTATCCCAATTATTAGCAGCTTCCAGTGACTGACGATAGCTACACTCTAAAACAGTAAAAAAGACTGTAATAATGCTTACTTCGGTTGTATTTAGTGTATGATTCCCCATTATTATTAGTGCAGACAATAAATAACGGGGCTCAGGCGAATGTATACAAGTGTAAGTCACAAGGTAAATAACCCGACCTACTTCAGCGTAATACCGTCGTCTACAATGACGCTGTTATTATACATTTGGTTTTCTTCAAACGGGCGCAACTTCGTCATTACACTTTGATATAATTTAACCATTTACAAAAGACCCGTTGAAGTACCGAGCAAAATATTATTTTAATATTGGTTGGTAGCTCACGTGATTTTGGTCTGTGATAATAACAAACACTTAAAGTTTGCTTAGCTGTGTAAATATAGTCGTTTTGATAGCACCACGCGCCGATACCAAGAACCTTTTTAAAATTTACTTACCGCTGCTTAAATAAAATTTATCTTTTATTTGGAAATAGCTTATCGGTTCTTATTTGATAAATAATTGGTTAGAGGCATATTTAAAATCGTTTCATTTAAGATAAAATGTGAAATGGACACGCACTTCCTTAAATATCCTTTGGCATCCCAAAATTCATCCAATTATCTTTATATAGATATTAACGGGTTAACTTCATGTAACTTTTAAATATTATATTAATCACTAGATCGTACGATTCCAGAAGTTAACCGTATGACCACTTATGATCTCAATCAACTTAAAAAATAATGTTTTTTTTTTAGATTTGATGGTTTTTGATTTGTTTTATGTTAAGTGGCGTGCTCTTTTATTTGAAAATAAATTTAAATGGATTTACTACATCAACATAAAATAAAATATTTGTAGGTAGTTTTAGAATAACAACTTTTCTTAAAATTCAGATGAAACACGATAAAAATTGATCAATTGTCCGTCTGATGTCAGCAGTTACTAGTAGTTTTACGCTGGGAAATGCATTTACGTACCCCAAATGAACAATCATCGTTTGGGAGTATGGGATCCGCTGAAAACGACCAGAATACCCACTTAAACGGAGCGAAACCAGAGTGATCCTTGAGCGAGGAGCAGAGCCCACCAAAAACTCACTTGCTCACTCTACTCTGGCACCCCGGATCCATTTGCCTTCACAAAACAAATAGTTCAGGATGAATGAAGGAGGCGGGCAAAGCCCGGTCTTTGTTCTCCAGGTCTCCGTCGTCGGCGAGAAGAGGCATCCGCGACATTATTTTGTACCTCCCTAGTATCTGTTACTGCGAAATAATATACCGCCACCATGTGGTGTACCGTATCATATGGAGCACCATAATGATGGCAGGCGCCTGTCTCTTCACACCCAACAAATTAGTGCATTTACCTACAATAGCCTATAATTAAACGATCCGTGTCTTCTGCATAACCATTGGGCCCAACGGATTACTGGCAGTAGCATAGTATTGATCGTAGTTAATTCAATGCATTTCTATGTACACTTGGAGCTTTTTAAGTTTGAAAATGTTGTATAAAAGTACATGAAAGTTGCATTAGACAATTACTACGTGCAGGCACGTCGTGTCAACGTCCTCCCATGGTGTTTACATGCGACAACAAAGCAAAATTATATCTACTTTGTATCCTGCCTGTATTACATACAAAACAGTTACCTGCCATCCTGTCTACAGTCTTTGTGCCATTGTGATTTATATGTGTATATAGTACCATCGTTACTCTATTGCCAACTGTAACATTTGAAAATTGTTTTTGCATTTGCAATTTTATAAGTATTTTAAAAATGATTCATCGATCATCATTGATGTGTAAGCACGTAAATGTCGTAAACACTTCATTCTTTTGCCCAAGAATGTATTTTATCTACAATCTAAATAAATTTGAAGAATCTATTTGTAGTATCAAAATAACCGTTTACTAATATATTTATATAAATTTTTGGTATATTTGTCGATGTGTCTATTTGTTTTTACTTTTCTTCGCACATTTGAATTTCCTATGTTATAGGAAATAGTGCAGTCTATATTTTAGCCCAATTATAATTAATTATTATGTGACAAATTATTTGATTCGGCTTGAACGTTTTGTCAGGGCTTTCATTGGTGTTGTAAGAAGTAATGTGGGATAATTTACACAAAGTCTCTCAAGTCTGACTACTGAGTTAAGAGTCATCCAACACTATGATTAACAGTTCTCGCTTTCGATGTTACCTACGAACCCTAACTTGGTAACCCTTCTATAATAAATCAATGAAAGCTTTGCATTATGGAAACTTTGACGTATTTTTCACATATATATATGAAATGATAATATCGCTAAAATGTATTAACTATATGTAAAAGTAAAGTAAGTAAGTAGCAGCCCATTAACGTCCCACTGCTGGGCACAGGCCTCCTCACTCCGAGGAGCGAGGGTTTTTAGAGCATAGACCCACCACGCTGCTCCACTGCGGATTGGCAGGCATAGTACACAAGTGCACTCTCTATTCCTTCACTCTCATAGTCCGATGTGACGGGAATCCGACACGACCGGAGAGAGATCAGGCGCAGGACCGACGGCTTAACGTGCTCTCCGAGGCACGGGGGTGGATCACACCGCCAACTTCCCAACTTCGGGCAAATATTGAGAAAATCTTAATAGAAAACTCAATATCGATTTCGAATTGGCCCGACCTAGGACTCGAACCCAGGACCTCATGTCTGTAGCCGAACATGCTAACCACTAGACCAATGAGGCAGTAACTATATGTAAACGATGTTAAATAAAGCAGGTATTTAGTTATGGTAAATTTGGATACATCACCTAAAATCGCCACATAATCATTGAGACACAAACGTATTCTTCTACATTAAGCTTTTAAAATATCGAGGACTTCACGATCTAATGTAGATTTTCAAATGTGTTATAATTATTAACCTTGATTGCCTTTTCAGGTGAATAGAGGGCTGGTTCATTTTTTGCGTTAAGTAACCGTTTATAGATTTAGCGCGGAAATCCTTCTAGTATTATAATTATTCCGTGCGGGCATGATTATTTAACGTGCCTGCAGAAAAAGCTGTTTTACCTCTTTAAAGTTATACAATATTATTTAAATTGAAAATAAAATTAAACAGTGCTATACAATATGAATACTTTTCATAATCTGTAGAAATGGGTTTAGTTTCAATTGACTTGTTGGTTCAACTTTTTACTTGGGCTTTATTAACTCGTCTTTACCTGGAATTTGTCATAATGATGTCAAAACGTCACTCCATCGAAACTTGAATGAAACGTTTTCCTCAACATGCAAAACTTGTAAGCTTTGAAACATTTTCCTCTTAAATCTCATTCAACGGCTGCATTCGCCGCCGGCCCTTCCCACGGCTCGGAAATGTGCCAATTAGATGCACTCCGCCTATAACCTGATACAAACCTACAATCTAATGAAGTATGAGCAAAAAGTATAACGCTTACGTAACAAACAATTTAATTATATGAAGATTTGATTACGTATTTAAAATGTAATAGAGTACACTTTACTAGTTCGTTAATTTTAGCCGAATCAGTGGCGGATTTGCCCATTTTAAGATATAGGCTTTTAAGTTTTTTAATTAGAGTATATCTGGTAAATTATGTCTAATATCCATGTACCGCCACATCCAGTCATCGTTGAGAACTCAGCTCTCGAAATTTTTGACGAGTACACATACCTGGGACATATAGCCCAGCTAGGTAGGTCCAAATTCGAGAAGGAGGTCAACCGCTGAATCCAATTCGGTTGGGCAGCGTTCGGGAAACTACGCCAGATATTTTCGTCCGATATTCCTCAGTGCCTGAAGACCAAAGACTTCAAACAGTGCGTATTGCCAGTAATGACCTACGGTTCCGAGACGTGGTCGCTGGCTATGGGCCTCATACGGAAGCTCAGAGTCACTCAGCGTGCGATGGAGAGGGCTATGCTCGGAGTTTCTCTACGTGATCGAATCAGAAATGAAGAGATCCGTAGTAGAACCAGAGTCACCGACATAGTCCTGCGAATCGCGAACCTGAAGTGGCAATGGGCGGGGCACATAGTCCGAAGGACCGATGGACGTTGGGGGCCAAAGGTGCTGGAGTGGCGACCCCGCACCGGACGGCGCAGTGTAGGGAGACCCCCCACAAGGTGGACCGACGACATAAAGAGGGTCGCCGGTAGCCGCTGGAGCCAGGCGGCGCAAGATCGGGCCTTGTGGACGTCATTACGTGAGACCTATGTCCAGCAGTGGACGTCCATCGGTTGAAGCGACGACGACGACGACGATATCTGGTAAAAGGTAAGTAGTAGCTAATTAAGGTGTCACTACTGGGCACAAACCTCCTCACTCATAGCAGAGAAGGTTTCAAGATCTTTGACCACAAGTGCACTCTCTATTCCTTCAAGAAGTTAGGCATAGGAACGACAGCTTAACGTGCTCTTAAAGTATGACTGAGCTTATAAAAGCTCAACTACCCCTCCTTGTGCTAATTGCACTAGGAGGGATAGTTTATACCACATCAATAATATATTACACATTCAGTAAAAGTGAACAATTCCAGTAGCAACGTCAATAAACCAAAATATTAAAAATACATCTAAATAGAAATACAAAGAAAACCTTGGTCAGCTCTTAAATCTACGTTCCTGATTTTATACAATTTTGAAATACGAAAATATAGTTTTCATCCAATATGTACTTTCGCTACAGTTACAAATAATTTAGAAGAACTAAAATGTACATAGTAATATCTACCTCATCGTGAATTTTTGCCAGTTTGTTAATATTATTGACAAGTCTAGTGGGGTTTTTCCTGATTTTTTAATTTATGAACTGCACATAAGCTTGCTCCATTACGTCATCCGCGCGTGTCTCACTGGTGAAAGCAGTTAGACCACACCTTGTAGTCAGCTTTTTTGTTTATTTACACTATAAATTTATGTTATTTGACAGACGTTTCAAGATAAAATAATTGACATCCTACACAATTAATTGTCCCTAGTTACATAAACTATAATTTCTATCAAGTAAATTTCTTAGTCGAGATCTTCTCTATTTCTGTTTCTATGAAGTAACTTTCTAACCTATACGAGATCTTCACTATTTCTGTGAAGTAATTTCATAACCTCGACGAGATCTTCTTTTTTTTATGAAGTAACCTCCTAACCTAGACAAATTCTTCTCTGTTTCTATGAAGTAACTTTCTAACCTAAACGATATCTTCTCTATTTCTATGAAGTAGCTTTCTAACTTATACGAGATCTTCACTATTTCTGTGATGTAACTTCATAAACTAAACGAGATCTTCTTTGTTTTTATGAAGTAACCTCCTAACCTAGACAAGATCTTCTCTGTTTCTAAGAAGTAACTTTCTAACCTATACGAGATCTTCACTATTTCTGTGATGTTACTTCATAACCTAAACGAGATCGTCTTTGTTTTTATGAAGTAATCTCCTAATCTAGACAAGATCTTCTCTGTTTTTAAGAAGTAACTTTCTAACCGAGACGAGATCTTCTCTGTTTCTATGAAGTAACTTTAAAACCTAAACAAGATCTTCTCTGTTTCCATGAAGTAACTTTCTAACCTAGACGAGATCTTGGAATTGATTTCCTACTGTCAACCCCATATCTTGTGGATAGTCCTCAGTACATGAACGACGAAGCGCCAAGTAATAAACATTGCCATGCGTTTGCCACTGTTTGTGTAATGCTGGGCTTATTTCTTAGATTGTTATGTGAATTTAGCATCGTCTTTGAAACAATCTCACTCTTTTTAGTCTTTATTAAATAATAGATAAAGTAAGATTGCAATGCATCTTTTTCGTTTGTTATGAAAGTTTTAATATGTTTAATTCGATATTATACTGTATAGATTCAACCTTGAGCCGATGCATAATATTCAAAGGAATTTGGTGTCAAACGTCATTTTGTTCTTTATATTACCGTTCACAAAAAAACCTATACTCACTTATTGGAACACGATAGCGTCTTATAACGATAATAAGCTTTCCTTGAAATAAGGACAATGAGCGTTATGCTTGCGTAATGCATTCTATTCTAAGAAAGACATTAAAGTCATTATCGATTAATGCTTACGATATAAATGAGTTTGGCTTAAATATTTGATTTATTTAATAACCTAACCTTTTTACGTAAAACTGGTGAAATTGCTTTGCATAACTAAATTCTGTGATATATTATTATGATAATCATTAGGGACATTAAATGCCATATAATAATTGTAGCAAATAATTTTATAAAATAAATATTTGCTTTTAGTTATCGATTCCAAATCTTTATAATGAAAGAATTTGATATCTGATTATAATGCTAGAGTAAAACCTATAAACCTTTAGAAAAAGTGGTCCAATAATTATATACTTTTTATATTACTGACAGGTTACCGCTTGACTATGATATCACCTGATGGCAAGTGGTTATATAGGCTGAGATGAAAGCGCCCTAACCTGGTATTAGGTAATTTACTCTCATGGTTTTTACACAGCATCGCACCTGAACGCATGATTTAATCTATTTATATAAAAAAATCAATTGATGTTCGTTAGTCTCGCTAAAACTTAGAATAGCTGAACTGATTTGGTTAATTTTGGTTTAGAATTATTTGTGGCGATTTTTAAAAGGTAAATATGAAAAAAAAATGCTTGGATTATAGTAAAAACAACAATCTCACTTTCCGATATTCCTGCCGTCGTTTAGAAAATAATAGAATTTCTTTCTTCTTTGTTGAAATTAAATTTAAAAGAACAGTTTTGTTTTTATCATTTGACATTGACAACCAACAATTTCTGATCGCAACTTTACGGACTGTGGCGGGAATCTGGGCGTAGTCGAGTATTTTTTACCACATTTTTTTTTTACTTAAGTTGAAACATTCTGCAGTTATCATTCAGGTTTTTTATTTATTAATTCTAAAGCGGTACGAAGTTTGCTGGGTGAACTAGTTATAAATATAAATCTCTCCACAAATTTTGTAAATAAACGCTACAAGTATTGATTTATTAGGATTATTGTAGGAAATTATATTTTCCTGTCCGCGGCATTCGACTTAAAAAAGGCATACTATTAAGCCCATAATATTAGCAGGAATGAGCTTAGTTACAATGTATAACGCCCTGCTTCCAGGGATCGGATTTATCATGTGAGGAATTTTAAACGCTATCACGTCACTTGCCCAGGGCGTATCCCGTCATACTATGTACTCGGTGAATGCATAATTATGCTACTAGGAACCCCAGTATTCTAACAATTTCTGGAATAGTATAATTATTTATATTAATCTTACAAAAAGTTCAGCCAAAGCCAAACACAAACTATATTATAGTCTAAAAATATGTTTACTTATGAATCAGAAACGCAATAAATCTGCGAAACTTAATATAATATTTAAAATAAATTAAAGAAAATGAGTTATAATGCATCTTAATATGAATTAAGTGAAGAAATAAATCAAGTGAATTACAAATTTTGATGTTGCAGCAAAACAAATTGCCAAATATTTTGACATAGAAAAGAAGCGCACGTGCGTCGAAATTTTGAGGTATGCGCACTAAGTTACGCGTTTATTTAATCGGACAGCAATGTAGCACTTTCGTCATGCAAAATTGCGCCGTAAGTACTTACTATCGATACAGGTATGATGAAAAAGAACCTTTGAAAAGCTGCACATTTTTATACAAATTTTATTTTTTATAAAATAGAATTGTTTTATTTGTGCTATTTTATTGTACAAAAAGATATTTAATTTATTCCAAAAGAAGCCATTAATCTTTTTTCGGATACAAATTGATTGTGTGTTGTCCAGGCTTACTTGTCGTAACAAAAAATGTATCTATATAGTTCTTTTGACTTCTCTCATCCTTACAGCGTGTTAATAACGAAATTTTGATGATCATATGGCATGACTCTCGCAATGGACGCTTAGATCTACAAATCATGCATTGATATGGCAAGCAAGCCCACAGAAAAACTATCAAAATATGTCTTTTTTTTACAGAAAATTCTAATGATAAAGTGTAATTGTCTATTGATTTGAGGGGTAATGAGCATGCAGATAAGTAAGCGAATTTGGTTCATGAGAATGGTGTGATTTTCAATGTCAAACCAATGCGGAAAAAAAATTCTAAATAATAAATTAAAATTTCAATACTTTGGAGGGAATATTTTAATGAGAGGTGGTTATATAAAGGGATATGGCACAAGACTGATGCAGTGGAGTCTGAGCCTCCCGGTATACCGTGGTTTGTACATTCAAAAAATGATAGAAATAAGTTAATGATAACATTTAGAGTAAAGTTTGGACTTTAGGTAAGTTCAAATATCTTTTGCGGAAGATTTCTTCCCTTAATCATCCAGTTTGTGGAGTGACTGAAGATATTCGTCGTCGTCGTCTCAACCAATGGACGTGCACTGCTGGACTAAGGTCTCTCTTAATGAATTCCAATGGGCCCGATCTTGCGCCGCTTGTATCCAGCGGCTGCCAGCGACCCGCCTGATATCATTGGTCCACCTGGTGGGGGGTCTGCCGACGCTGCATTTTCCAATGCGAGGCTGTCACCCTAGCACCTTCGGGCCCCAACGTCCATCGGTTCTGCGAACTATGTGCCCTGCCCACTGAAACTGAAGATATTGAACACTTGCTAATGGCATGTGTTCGGAATCAAAGTTTGGGTGAAACTTTAAAGGATGAATTAAATTTTAATAATATTGGTATTTTCAATTCAATGTTAAGTAAACCATTAAGTATATAAATTTGTTAATGATTCTCTCAAAGACTTAGTCTTTCTAGTTTGTGATGATATTTATATTTCATTTTATTGCTTATGATTGGGCTGCCGTATTATAAATACAAGAGCCTCTTAAAACGGATATAGATAATTTTAAACACATATTTTATTAAGTAGACGATATTGATTTCCCAATCCTAAGTTAGTCTCGAAAGTCCAGGAAGCCTCGTTATCTACGCTACTGCACACTGTCATGACTCAAACACAGGACTCAGGCTATCATCAATTAAAATGTTAGTTATGAAACGTGAATGCATGCCTTGAATGATCGGCATTCCTTTATTACAATGTCATGATATTACTTGATGTGTATCGATTATTCTATATAAAGATAAATATCTTTTCCTTAAAGGCTAATTATTTTAATTGCTATAATAAAAATATTGGAAAATTCTTATAGTGTCAAATTTGCGTAATACTTTACTTCCTGCTTAGGTCGTGAACGGTTTTTTTTGTTTGTATTACAGCTATTAAGGACGTAATTAAACCTAGGATAGCTTGGCTATAATATAAAATATAAAATAGACTGCCTCATTGATCTAGTGGTTAGCATGTTCGACTACTGACATGAGGTCCTGGGTTTGAGTCCCGGGTCGGGCCAATTCAAAAATCGATGTTGAGTTTTCTATTAAGATCCTCTCAATATTCGCCCGAAGTTGGGAAGTGGGCGGTGTGATCTACCCCCGTCCATCGGAGAGCACGTTAAGTCGTCGGTCCTGCGCCTGATCTCTCTCCGGTCGTGTCGGATTCCCGTCACATCGGACTATGTGAGTGAAGGAATACAGAGTGCACTTGTGTACTTTGCCTGCCAATCCGCAGTGGAGCAGCGTGGTGTGTCTATGCTCTAAAAACCCTCGCTCCTCGGAGTGAGCAGGTCTGTGACCAGCAGTGGGACGTTAATAGGCTGCTACTTACTTACAATATAAAATAACATAGATGTAAATGACGAATCTTTAGTTATTCATAATGTATTTGTTTCTATTTGTTAGATGCATAAGAAATGGTTATCCAAACTGTTAGGTTCTTGACTCTATTGTCTTGTATTAAAACTATTTAAACTCGATTGTATTTAAAAGTACGTTAACGGTTTTGTTTACTTTGTGACAGTTGTCTGGAAGTGGTCGGTCGGCGTGATTTGACGGGTTTTCTTAGAAAAGCGCTTTCTCTGCAGGTAGCGGCAAGTGGTTCTTAGGGTTGTCACCGTCTCGCTATAAAAATATAATGTTTCGTGTTACAGAATTAAATATAGGAAATTACTTATTGATTTACTAGCTCTTCCCCGCGGTGTCGCTCGCGTATAATTCGGTGTGACCCTGTGAAAATATGAAGAAATCAATATTTACAGACATTTTTTAACCACTGCTAAATTTCAAGTGGATCCCGAGTGAGCAATTTGGTTAGATAATGAGATGATTTTTTTTGTAACTGTCTGATTAGGGCTTGACCGTCACCGCCGCTGATGGTAAGTGATGTTACAATCTAAGATGGAAGCACGCTAATCTGGTATGAGGTAATCTTTCCTCTTATAGTTACCACGCAGCATCGTACTGGAACATAAAGCTCTTACTTGGCGGTACGTCTTTGCTGGTAGGGTGTTAACTAGCCACTGCCGAAGCCTGCCACGAGTCCAAATTCAGGTGGAAATTAAAAATACAATTTCTTAAATTCGCCCTGCCGGGATTTCTACTAACAAAGTAATCCAACCACTGCACCAGTGATCATATATGGTTTGATAATTTCAGTCTCGTTGCTCGTCGTTTATATGGATTTAAATTATTATTACAGATTTTAGTTATTTACTAATAACGTCTGACATATACCTACGTATTAGATTGCTATCAATCCACTGAATTAAAATTTGGCTATATGTCAAGTGAGTTAATATCTCACTCCTGATTAGAAACCTTTATTTAATTACATCACATATTATTGCGGATGTTTATACAGCTAATTATTTAATTGCCTCGTGACATTTACGTGTGTAATTGTTGTACTTTACTTTAATAAAAAATAAGGATAAAAGAGCATTTTTCAATAAATTCAGTGCACATATTAATTACACATTCATGATGGCGTCAGATTAAATCAATAAAATAGAAACAAAACGCGACGAAATTAAAATAGCAACAGGATTTTCCGTCTTTGATATATTACCTTTTGATTTACCTTTGATTTTATTATTATTCCACTAGTTCTGGTTCATAAAATCGAAATATTCTTTATTCAAGTAGGGCCAAAAAGTACTTTAGTATCATCGGTAGTCTGTCTGTTGATAACAACTCTACCACCGGTTAGGAAAGTTGTATCCGATGAGACGAAACCGGCGAGAAACTAAGCGGTAACTCTTTTAAATATAGTTAGGTTAAAATGTATAGGCATGCTATATATCTCGTCGTCGTCGCTTCAACCGATGGACGTCCACTGCTGGACATAGCTCTCACGAAATAATGTTTTCCTACACTGCGTCGTCTGTCGCCATTCCAGCACCTTCAGGCCCCAACGTCCATCGGTTCGTCGGCCTATGTGCCCCGCCCATTGCCACTTCAGGTTCGCGATTCGTAGGGCTATTTGATTCTGATTTGATCGCGTTGAGAAAGTCCGAGCATAGCCCCGTACAGCACACGTTGAGTGACTCTGAGCTTTCGAATGAGGCCAGTAGTTAGCGACCACGTATCGGATCCGTTGATAAGCACTGGCAACACGCAGTGTTCGAAGACTTCTGTTTGATGTCTTCAGGCACTGAGGGACGAAAACATCTTCCGGAGTTTCCCGAACGCTGCCCAACCGAGTTGGATTCGAATTTTTACATAACTATCTATCTATTTATAATACGATGTTTTTGACATATTTCTTAAAACTAGGAGAAAAACCCACAAGTGATTCGGGTATTTTATTAAAAATGCGTATGCTCAACACGACAAATGATCTCTGAAATATGCTATTACAAGTTTAAGTAAATATTATCAAAGTAAGAATCTTTGAATGATGTTTCTTTGAATTTCTCTCTTAAAGAAGCAGTTGAGCTTTGATTATTAGTAAGTAAGTAAGTAGCAGCCCATTAACGTCCCACTGCTGGGCACAGGCCTCCTCACTCCGAGGAGCGAGGGTTTTTAGAGCATAGACCCACCACGCTGCTCCACTGCGGATTGGCAGGCATAGTACACAAGTGCACTCTCTATTCCTTCACTCTCATAGTCCGATGTGACGGGAATCCGACACGACCGGAGAGAGATCAGGCGCAGGACCGACGGCTTAACGTGCTCTCCGAGGCACGGGGGTGGATCACACCGCCAACTTCCCAACTTCGGGCAAATATTGAGAAAATCTTAAGAGACAACTCAATATTGACTTTTGAACTGGCCCGACCCGGGACTCGAACCCAGGACCTCATGTCTGTAGTCGAACATGCTAATCACTAGACCAATGAGGCAGTTTTCTTTGATTATAAATATGTTGCTAATGTACGTAGTATAGTTACGCCAAGTAAACTTGATGCATTAAGTTTTATGGTGGTGTCTTACATGTTATAATTTGGATTAAAAACTAATGAACATATGTAACAGCTTCAAACAATACATATGCATTCTTATTCGAAAAATAGTAGAAAAAGAACTACACACAAATATAAATTTCATGATTACAAATACATATCTGTTTTTAAAATGTTTAAGAAGTGCAAACAAAATAACTTTACAATTATTGAGAACCAGTTATGGCACGAAATATACTACGCTGAAGGTGCTCAAATAGGTAGTAAACTTCCTAATGCTATTAAAGAAACAAATAGTATATTACATTTAAAAACGAAAAAAAGAAAATTTTAAATAGCTTTTACCAAAAACTAACAAATTAATATTTGTCACATCATCAATACTTTACACTAATGACCTTGTTTTTGTAATACTAATACATGTGAGTATCCACTTCTAAAATTTATAATTTTGCTTTTTCTAAGTAGTAATGATTGTTTACAGAAATGTAGCTTCGAAAGTGCAATAATTTTTGTTACGTATTAGCCTTAAGTTTCCATGTAAGTGGATATTGTGTTCTTTATGGAAATAAATATCTTAAACCATAAACATAAATATCGATTGACGACTCAAATTGACGACCCTAAAGGCTACCCTTGGGATGTCAACAATTTCGAACTAATGTTATTGTAAAGCATACAATTTGTATATAACTAACTAGCTCAACCCGCGACTTCGTTTGCGTAGAATATATATATATATATACACACAGACACACACATTATATATGTATTATTTATTTTTTTATTATTTAATAGACACACCAACAGACCATTATGACAACATTAACAATATGAATATTAATATAAGTATGAGACCAACACAATGCTCCTTTTACAGGTGTATACAACATTTATAATTTAGTAATATAAAAATTACACAATTAAAATTACAAAATCAAAATCAAGATCAAAATAAAAATTTAGTTATTTAAGTATTGGACGGAATCATTTGGATACATATAATGTGTTCTTAAAACTAACTGGGTTATCGTGAAAAATGTCAATGTCAATGTCGTTTATATGATTGTACGTACTGGCTAGCCTGTTTAAAGGGGAAAATTTGCCTAAGTTTGATTTGAAGGAATGTGGAATAAATGATTTTTTTATGGCGTTAATGTTGATTTGACCTAACAAGTCCGGACAATCTAGAGTGTTGTGAATAATCTTGTGAAGGGTCATTAAATCAGCGACTAGTCTACGCTTTACGTATTATAGAAATAACTTAAATTTTAATTACAATGCTATTTATTTGCATATAAAATTTAAAAAAAAAGTGTGTAATTCATACATGTAACCTTAGGACTGTATCATCATTTACCATCCCTCATTAAATGTTATGAATTTGTGATTCTGTTTCTTTTTACTGTCGCTTTTTCTATATTGGTGACAGTGTGAGAATATAGGATGAATATATATATATTTTTATATTATTTATGACAGTTTGTTATGTAACAATTTAATATATTTTATTACATTTTAAATTTTTTTATTAATAAAAATAATAATAATAATTTATTGACATTAACTATAATACAAATTTACAGCAAAATTCATTTGCTATGACATATTCTGTGAATGCTCTCGTATTATATGGAATGACTATAACCTTTCCATACAAAGCAAGATCATTATTTAACATTAAACACAAATGTATTAAGAACGGTTGCCCGTTGGTTGCTGATGGTCTCCACACTAGGAAGCCTGTGACGTGGAGACCGTTGACATTACCTACTGGTTTGTATTAGGACAAGGCTTGGTGTAAGGCAGTATGACAGAAAAAGAAAAAAAAACAATTAAGCTTAAGTTATAAAGATAATATAGATAGAGCTTATTTAACTATGATTACCAATAATATTTTTACTGCAATGAGTATACCCTATGATTTAAAACAACACCTTTGTTTTCCAATATCTCAGACAGACACATCATTATATGTATTGATATCTGCGTGGTATCAGTATTCAGGAGGCCTTGTTTAAATAAAAGGAACCCGTGGTAATTGACCCGAAATATCGCGCGACAAATTCGCATGTTTTATGGCGTTAGGAGGTTAGCGACATGAATATTTGTTAACTGTGTTTTCAGTTAGTGTGTTCTAAAAATATCGTTTTCATTTTACATATAACAAAAGACAATAATTAATTCCAAATTGTGGTAATAGTGGAAATGAAAGAGAAATATATAAAATTAGGTAACGATAATATAACAATGATAAAACTTATTGTAGTTATTTTCTATCAACAGAGTAAGAGTGTTACAGAGAGTATAGGACTACTAAGTAAGAATTTTAAAAAATATATATTAAAATAATAAATTTACAAATACCACGGAGCTAACTCTAGAATTATTAAGGCTTTAAGTTATACGCCAATTTCAAGTGTTTATGATACGTTGTTATTAAGAATGTTATTTTACTCAATCTACGAATATATAGAATACATTTCCAAAAATTATAAATATTCTCCAAATTCCTATCTGGTTCATAAGAGCTCAATTTGTACTCTTTATTTTAGAAAATAATAATTGATTTGCTCTTGCTTAAACTATATTTTAGTTAAGTCTGTCTTATTACTAGAACACTTCCAATATATTTTTATGTTGGACGCGGAAAAAATTAAATCGGGTTTGCAATGAATATATGAGAAAAAGTCGTAATTATTTAAAAAGGGTTTTATATAACAACTACTGATTCCTGGTGGCGCAATATGGAGAAATCTTTTACTTATCGGCTCGAATTGTTTAACCTAATCATTCCTAAATCTATTTAAAACACACACAAAAGAATTGATAAAAATCGATCCAGCCTTTTGCAAAACTTGAATTACAAGTGGATTATCAATCTTAGCTTGTTAAACAAACAAAATTCAATTAGAAATAGCAATTATTATGGATTACGCTTTTTTGTATATAGACTATGAATTATGATTCATATGTATATTATTTGATGCATAAAAGATTGTAATATAAAACAAGAATCATATTCGAACAAAGTAAATGTAAAATGCCATTAGTGAACTTTAAACTTTATCCATCATGGCATTTGAATAGATGGAATGTCCTTATTGTATCTTAAGCCTTTTATTGAGACAGACGACATATTGTCTCACGCTTCTGTTTGCGATATTAATGGAAAAAGTTTTGCGATTATTAGATATTACTGTGAAATATTTATGTATATACATAATTGTTCAGTATATATGTGCCTGGATTTTTCTTTAATGTCTGATGATTTTGAATGGCTTAGATTAACAATTTTATCCCATAAATGACGAATCTCCACGGCTTACGGGATCGGCTAGTAATATACAATACAGTTGTGTTTAAATTAAATGGCTACGAGTTATGTATATTCTATCCATTTTATAAATTTTCTCGTAATTCTTCTTCTTCTTTGAATAATTTACTTTTAGAGGTGACAAGGGACACACAAATTCGCCAGTGTCACGTTAATTTGAGAAGGCACGTTGGAGATTGTACGGTTACTATGATTGCAACCCAAAATTTTGATTATCTATATATATATTTACTACCACCACTAAAAAATAAAATATTAAGGTTAGGGACAATACAATACAACACATGATAAACACTTTTTACAAAACATTTACAACTACACTCTATTACATTTAATGGATTTACAAAGATATACAATAGTGACTATATAAGTAAGTAAAGTAGCAGCCCATTAACGTCCCACTGCTGGGCACAGGCCTCCTCCCTTATATGAGAGAGGGTTTTTAGAGCATAGACCCACCACGCTGCTCCACTGCGGATTGGCAGGCATAGTACACAAGTGCACTCTCTATTCCTTCACTCTCATAGTCCGGTGTGACGGAAATCCGACACGACCGGAGAGAGATCAGGCGCAGGACCGACGGCTTAACGTGCTCTCCGAGGCACGGGGGTGGATCACACCGCCAACTTCCCAACTTCGGGCAAATATTGAGAAAATCTTAATAGAAAACTCAATATCGATTTCGAATTGGCCCGACCTAGGACTCGAACCCAGGACCTCATGTCTGTAGCCGAACATGCTAACCACTAGACCAATGAGGCAGTGACTATATACAAGGGTTAAAAATACTCAACATTTTAAGGCAAAGGAACAGTGGAAGGAAAAATATGAAATGGGAAATTTTAGGACAGTTGTAAGAGACACAAGAAACAATGCGTGGGTCCAGGCCAAATTCATAAAATTATCATAAAATATTATAGCTGCGATCAGAAATTGTTGGTTGTCAATGTCAAATACAAATAACAAAAAAATCAATATACTTTTAAATTTAATTTGACTTCTGAACTATGGGCACGAACATCAAATGTTTGACATTAAAATAAAATAATTTTTAAATTTAATTGAGTTTTAAGCGACGGGGCATACATCAATTATTTGGCAGGCAGGAATAGTTTCTAAGGAAAAGCGAAGGTGTTGTTTTTACTATATTCCAAGCATTTTTTCATATTCAAAACCAAAATAAGCCAAATCAGCCCTGCTGTTCTCTAGTTTCAGCGAAACTAACGAACAGCAATTGATTTTTATATATATAGACTAGCAGACAAAATCTTACTGCTCTGTAGAATATATAATTTACCTCTTAATGTGTAGTTTCAGAGATAGCCGGTTTTAAACTAATGAATATAATTTTTAGTTGCTTTGGAAATGCATTTATCTTACATGTTGTGTAAACATACATATAACAAAATCTATGCACTTTCAACACTATTTCAATTAATATATTGTTATTTGAATAGATAGTAAAGATTGATTAAAAAAGAGAGTATAAAAAAGGTGTTTTGTGTTTTTCAATGTGATTCGTAACATTCTGACGTAAACTCATAATATACTTTAATGTATTGGGTTTTCCACAGGCAATTCTGTATTAAAAACAATTTACAAGTTTGTACATGATTCTTGGCGGGAAATTTAATACGGAAATACTTAAAAAATGCGGTAGTAACTACAGATTATATTGTGCAAATTCCTTGTCTGTATTTGCAATATGGGTTAGTTTAAGTTTTTCCCCCACGTAACTATAACTTTTTTTTATAAAACTATGAAGTTATTTACATATTTCGCAGCAACGAGTCCCTTTTATTCCATGTATTATAACATTTAAATATTCCAGAGTTAAGAGATGTTTCTATTTTTTAACATAAGGTAGGGATAATTATAGTCTATGTTTATATGTATGTCTTTTGTACCTCCACGTATAAGTATCGAAACTAATTCTAAACAGCTGGACCAATTTTGATAAAGTTATTTGTATGTTATCAAGTGAATTTAAGAATTAATAATTTGGTTCGATAAATAACACTTCTTTCTATATTTCCACGAGATCGGGAGCTACGTGGGTCACCGTCTAAGTAAATACTATATCTTACCCGCGTAGTTTTTATTTTCGTTGGTGTAATGGAATATCCGTTATTAGTGCACTTTTACGCCGAATATTAAGTCAATCTGGTGAATATTTGGAGATCGTGCAGTAAGTGGTCATTTTTCGCTTGTATATTCTCTTGGAAATTATATTCGCTTGGAAACTCGTTCTTAGTGAGCGTCTACGTTGTCTACGTTAAAAAGTAAAGCTCTAGGCTAACTGTATGCCAAATAACATTTAAATCGGTTCAGTAGTTTTAGCGTGAAAGTGCCACAGACAGACAGTAACTTTCGCCTTTGTAATATTAGTAAGGATTTGTTTTAGCAGTGATTTTCTTTATTGCGAATAAGGCTTTGTTTTGTATTTTTATAGAAATCCATATATTAATTAGAATACAAAGCAAAATGGTAGTATGATAAAATGGTTACGCCATTTTGTGTTCACAACAGGCCCACAATTTATAGCATTTGCCGAAACCGGTTGTCTGCAACAGATCGCTTGCTTAGCAATAAAGAAATCGATATTATTTTGTCGTGCTACCTCTAAACTTGTCATATTTTATGCGTCGGGGTATTGCGTATGATGAATCTTTATTAAGTATGTTTTTTGTCTACTCATATAATGTGCGATGAAAGCCTATGTTCTTTTACCTAAGCTTAATAAGCCAACTCCCTCCTTTGTTTGTTTCGTTAAAGATACAACAGAATCCACAACAATTTATATTTCCTTGTGTTAAAAAGTCATATTCAAATTGACAATAATGTCGCTGTGGTATCATAAAATGTAATTAATTTATTTTTTTCACTTTGCTCTGCTGCAACATAAAGTAATTAAATAGCTGTGTGGCTGAAAACTTTATGTATGTTGATTGATACTTAAGTTTACAATTTTCAACAAGAAAAGGTAAACATCTATATTATAACTTCAGAGAGAAAGAAAGAGAACACTTTTATTGTACTCCACAAGAAAAATACATAGACAAAAATACGAAAAATAAAAAACATTCAGTACAATGAGGAGACCTTATCGCTTAGCGATTTCTTCCAGACAACCCTTGGGTTATAGGTTTGATGGTGGTGACAGTTAAAGTATACAAATACGAATAACTTGCGTTAGTCTGTGTGTTTGCATGACACCTAGCATAACAATACACATTGCATTACGCTTTAGGTTATGTTTTAAAAAAGCTAGATTGATTTTGAATTGCTGCTCCCAAGCAAAACCTATTAAGAGGCTATATGACCTTGGAATAACCTTGAATTGGACATTGAGTAACTATTTTGATAGACCTATAATTTACATGTATCGCAGAGAAATATAGATTCGATGAAGTCGTAGCCATTTCCTAAAAATAAAATGCTCTACTTATAATAAATTGCAATTAGTAAAAAAAATTATATAAAACTGCTACATGACTCGTCTCTTTGACAAGCCTTACGTAAGTGTATTGACAAATATGTGGGTCGTAATTGAGATTGGGTGTTGAAATTAGAACCTACGTATTTATATTTTAGCAAAATATCCACAAATGGCATGATTGAATAGTGTCGAAGACACGTGTAATTCTGTTAAACAGCTTTTTAAGCAGCATAATAACGTTATGAGTCATTGATTACTATTAAATATTATAAGGCTAAATGCTAGTTAAGTTTATTTTTATTGTAATCTTTGAATTAAAGATTTCAATTCCCATTTTTTTATTTCATCAACTATCTGCCAGTTAAAGTTCCGTAGAAATAGATTCAATATTTTTATTTTACATACATACATAGCATCACGCCTCATTCCCATAGAGGTAGGCAGAAACCACGTCTTTCCACTTGCTACGATCCTTGCATATCTCCTTCGCTTCTTTCATTCTCACTAAACCTTTCATACAAGTTCGTCAGGTTAGAGTACTCTTGACCTGGCCCTTATTTAAAATATCCTGGATTTGGTTCAGGAACGTTCGCCTTGGTCTTCCCCTTTCAACTTTCCCATTCACTCTTGACTCATAAATCCTTTTTGTCAGTCTACTTTCATTCATTCTCTCTACATGCCGAAGCCATCAAGCATACCTTTCTCAATTTTAGTCATTACATCTTCTTTTCCTATGGGAAATTCGGGTTAAAAGTAGTCTATCATCATCCATTTGGTGATGATGTAGTCAAGTCACAATTATTATCAAACCTTTTGAAGATTACCGGGAATATAAAGATAAAGTTTTCAAAGTTAGAATTGTGGTATGTCTAGTATTTATCTATCTATCATATCTATATCTATCTTGTCTTTTTTTTATTGCTTAGCGATGTGTTAAATGTCTCATTTATTTATTTTAATCTAGACCCGTGTTGTTTGACAGGTTTCTAGGTGGCTTGCACAATACCTTTGCGAATTTGCTTCAACATTAACTTTCTCTTTTCAACTCGATACGAAATTAACTTATTTTAAACATCCTTATACCAACTCATGGTTGCTAAGAAATGTCATAATTTCTATTGCTTGCTCTTCTATGAATTCGTATATTGCACTATATTTTTAGTTTATGCGAAACAGCAAAAGAAAGAATGTTAACATATTAGGATAGTGAAGAAAACGAAGTTCATACGGAATTGGGAAGATCGAGTGTTTAGATATTGGCGTAAACATAAACCTTTCGCAATGTAAACTCTTTTTAAGAATATATTTCTTTATATTCCCAAGGGATTAGGAGCTATGCGAGTGACTGCGATTAACAGCTCAAAATATTCGTTCGTACATTCATTAGTTTCTATTGGTCTAAAGCGCTGCTTAAACGAAGTGTTCTCATATAACCTTTTCCACAAATAAGTTTAATAAACATTACACTAAATAATTATATAAGGTGCTTTTTATAGGAATCCAATCAAATAAGATATCTCCGTACAATTTTAGATACCAAACTCAGATACCTAAGCAATGCCTAGGTAGGCATTGCTTAGGTATCTGAGATAGTCAAATATTAAAAAAAAACCGTAACTAATTAAATCTATACCCGATTTGAACAGAAATGTAGCTTGGATTAATTTATCGGGACACCGCCATCTTCCTTCTTTTGTAATAACTCGGTTAATCCTGAAATGTAGATAATTGCTGTAAGATCATAAATTTATGTACGGCAACTTTGTTTTTTGATCAAATGTTATTAAATATTACGTTGTACCTCATAGTCGTGCATTATAAATGGTAAGAAATAAAAATATTAGGATAATAAAATAATTATTTTCATGTACCGCTCAGAAATGATGACATAGCGCTCAGTTATTTTATGATATAGTAACAGCCTTCTAAGCATTATTCACGTTGGTTTATTCCACATTAAAGTTGTAAACGCCAATAGCGGTAACAGTATACAAATACATGTTGTTTGTAAGGACATATTTAGGTAAATCAGAGACACGAGTAATAATTCTATGTAAACGAAGTCGCGTGCATCATCTAGTAGAGAAACAAGCAACCGCTTTCGAATGATTGGTCATTCTGTATTGTGGTGAAAATTGCTATTCATTGAATGTTTTCTATACTTGTTTTTTTACCGTCTTCACTTTCTGGCGGTGTCAATGTGATCATTATTATTGAATTGACATTCGAATTACAACCGCTTTGTGGGTTGCGAGTACTTAATAATACTTATGGCTTGTTATGAGATTGCGTGCAAGTCACGTGCGAATGGTTCAGTCATCGGTGTATCGTATTAAAATAACGGTATTATTTTTCGCTTACAGAACTGGTTGTTATTCCACCGCGGGTCAAATTGGGTGTACAAAGTGACTTGTGTGAATAGATAAACAAGTGATGGTGTTTCGAATTCAGCTATTACATTTTCTTTTTTGCGTACAGTTTAACGCTTGACTATGTTGTCCTCTGATAATAAGAAATAGGGATCTATTTCAAACACGCTTGTAGCGTTCATGTACGTTTTAAGTATTTTGATAAGCATCATATAGTAACGTTACCTTAGCGTCTTATTACCGTGATATTTACAGGATCTAAACCAGTGAGATTTAGATAAAGTTTGTATCCTAAAACTTCTATCTTATCTTATATACCCGTGATAATTTATACAGTAAGTATAGTGCTATACACAATTTTAATACAAGAAATAAAAAGTAACTTGTAATTCCATATTTTAACGTGAAGAAGGTCCAGAGATCGGGTTGAGCATACGCATGTTTTAAGATACCTCAATCAGTTTTAGATTGGCCTCCACATAATTTTAAGAAATATGACAAAAATATGCTTTTACAAAAGGCATATTATAACGATAAAGATAATTTAAGCCATAGAAATGTTTGGACTTGATTCCAGTTGCTCACAGAAGCAATATATGACTAATTGTAACATACAAAACTGTCTTTAAAAGACCAACCGTTGAGTTTCTTGCCGCTTTCTTCTCAGCGGATTCAACTTTCTGAACCGGTGGTACATTTGTTACCAACGAACTATTGACGATTGATAAGTGCTTTTTGAGCCTACTAGAATAAAGAATATTTTGATTTGATTTTTTATCCAGTTTCTACTACCCTATTACATACACTTTAAATCGACGGTCTCTTCGCATTTGTAAAGAGTCACGTATAAAATTCTAATATTTTAAGAGAGTTTCACAGATAAATTATTTATTAATGGACTACCTTTTGTACCACTGACATGTTTTTAAGCATTACGTTCTAAGAGCTTCCTTTTGTCGAGTAGAGGTCAGCTAAGAACGGATTTTACGAAATTGATTGAAATTTGGTACAACGATAATCTAGAGCCTGAAAAAGGTTTATAAGCTCTTCGCAGTAATACACGGTAAATAAATCATTGAAGTATTTATACGTATGTTAATGAAAATGCTACCCATTCAAACCTATGAAACAAACATTTAACGCAGACGAAGTCGCGGTTTCAGCTTGTTATAAATATACTAAAACATAAATATACACCTAAAGATACATAGAAATACTCACGTACCCTATACACATATAGATACGTATATCCCTACGGATGTATCTATATGTGGTTTTTCCTTAGTTTAAATATAAAATACCATTTTTACACTGGTAGTGGTTGATACTTGAACGTTTTTATATTACTTTTTTATGTTTCATATAATCATGGGCGAGTCGAAATATTCCGCCTATGTAAATTAAATTACAGATATCGAAACGAACTAGAAAACTGAAATAAAATGAGTTATTAGAAGATTAAAGAGATAAGACGCTATTTCTATATTACCGTTATCTGTCTTAATTTGAAATGTTTTTGAATATAATCATTTAAGTAACTCGTCGTCTCAACCAATGGACGTCCACTGCTGGACAAAGGTCTCTCTTAATGAATTCCAATGGGCCCGATCTTGCGCCGCTTGTATCCAGCGGCTGCCAGCGACCCGCCTGATATCATCGGTCCACCTGGTGGGGGGTCTGCCGACGCTGCGTTTTCCGGTGCGAGGCCGCCACTCTAGCACCTTCGGGCCCCAACGTCCATCGGTTCTGCGAACTACGTGCCCTGCCCATTGCCACTTCAGCTTTGCAATTCGGTAAGCTACGTCGGTGACTTTAGCTCTCCTACGGATCTCCTCATTTCTGATTTGATCACGTAGGGAAACCCCGAGCATAGCCCTCTCCATTGCCTGCTGAGTGACTCTGAGTCTTCTTACGAGCCCCATAGTCAGCGGCCATGTCTCGGAACTATATGTAATCGCTGGCATCACGCACTGTTCGAAGTCCTTAGTCTTCAGGCACTGAGGAATTATGGATGAAAAAATGTCCCGTAGTTGCCCATCCGACTCCGCTGCACATTCATTTAAGTAACTCATTCGATTCACTTGCGATTTAATATTTCGCAATACCCTTCGTTTAAAAAGATAAATAGTCTGAAGTTTTGAAACTGTATAACTTTGGATTACCTTTTAAAGTGCTGTGTTTCTGAGCAATATTTTATTTGTATTGATTTCTCGGTGTTGTTTTGTATTGCGTATTTTTTTCAAATATCACAATTTAATTTATAATCTATTCCCGGCACACAATAAAAATAGAAGGTATTGTTGTAACTCGCACGTGTTCCGAATATATAATTGTGGAGTAGGGTATTTGAATGTTGGTTTTGCAATCGCAAAATTGTGAACAACAAAGACATGCTGTTATTTTAACAACGAAGGGAACGAATTCAAAACATGTTTTTTAAAAGCGTAACTAATCTTCTTAAAAGTTTAAATCGCTTGGCTCACGTAACTTCGATAAAACACAGTAAAAAGATTTTCTTAATTTGCAAAGATTGAGATCTCATTTAAGGTATGCAAATAAAGAAACAAGGTTATTTAGATAAAATTAAAGTTATTTCACTTTCATAAAAAAAAACACGCAGGTATGTTTGCTTATTACAATTGCCCAATTGGGGATTGAATTTGGGGAGGTTCTTATGAAACTGCCTCATTGGTCTAGTGGTTAGCATGTTCGACTACAGACATGAGGTCCTGGGTTCGAGTCCCGGGTCGGGCCAATTCAAAAATCAATATTGAGTTTTCTATTAAGATTTTCTCAATATTTGCCCGAAGTTGGGAAGTTGGCGGTGTGATCCACCCCCGTGCCTCGGAGAGCACGTTAAGCCGTCGGTCCTGCGCCTGATCTCTCTCCGGTCGTGTCGGATTCCCGTCACATCGGACTATGAGAGTGAAGGAATAGAGAGTGCACTTGTGTACTATGCCTGCCAATCCGCAGTGGAGCAGCGTGGTGGGTCTATGCTCTAAAAACCCTCGCTCCCCCGGAATGAGGAGGCCTGTGCCCAGCAGTGGGACGTTAATGGGCTGCTACTTACTTACTTACTTATCAAATTTCCGTAGATATAAATCGCTAAAATATCGTCTCAGAATACGTAAGATGGTATTTTAACTATTTATGCCACTACAAATACGTTGTTTTACCATGATGGCCTAGTTGTGAGACGAGTGGATTCTCTAACAAGTTCGATCCCTAGGTAAACAATTTCTCTTTAGGAAAAGAAACTGACGATCTTGATTATTCATTTCATTACAACATTGTGCTTTTTGCTGAAAGAAAACATTATGAGGACAACTGCATATCTCGGGATATTCGGATATATCTTACATGCAGCTTCACTAAATCTTGAGGGAATTATGGAAATTACATATAAACTTATTTTGCGGAATAACATAAATTAATGAATCATTAATTTACAGTGTTAATTAAAAAAGGAAAAAATATACTACATTATATTGTACATTTGGTGAAGGATAATATCGGTAATGCACCTGTAAACCGCAGTGGAGCAGCGTGGTGGGCTATGGTCTAAATACCTCCTATGAGTGAGAAGGCCTGTGCCTAACTAGTGGGACGTTAATAGGCTGCTTTACCTTACTTTAAGAATTTTTAATTAATGTTTGGAATTGCCAGGTATCTCCAAAATGGTAAACTTGAATTGGAGCACTTATCAAAGATATCGTAACATTTATGACAATGATTTAAGAACTAGTTGATATATCTAGGCTTTAACTGTACCGGACTTGATTCTAATATCAAAAAATCTAATTTTAGGTCGATTATATAATTTGATACCTTCGCTGGTGTAATGTTACAAGAACTTACTTCGCTTGCAGTGATTCTGGGTTCAGGGTACATTAAGAAATTTGTATTCTTTTAATTTGGGAGGCTAGCTATCACCTTATCAGCAAAGACTTGTCGCCGAGCACAAATAATTGTCTTCTTTCGAAGGAAGGACACATATACCTCGTATCAATTTAACGCGCTTCCATCCTAAATCTTATCATCACTTAACATAATGTGAGGTTACAGTGAAGACCTAACCTGTCAGCAATAAAAAAGCAATTTATTATTCTAGCCATGTATTTAAGAACTAGAGTAATTTGGTGTACAGGGCGGTATAGTTTGTTAATATTGGCACATGGGTGTAGCTGTTAGTAAGTTTGGTAGTTTGTTTTTGTGATAACTTAAAAAAAAATCTAATTAATTAGTAATTGACAAGGCAGAGACGAGCCGACGATCGTAGACGTGACGCAAGCGCGGAGCTTGGGAATGTATGCCAAACATTTCCGGTTATAATGGAAGGCTGTCTGCATAAATTGTATGAACGCCAAGCGTAAACGTAATTATCTATTGACAGTATATCTACTGTCAGTATAAATGCAAACACACGAGCTTTGTTAGCTTTACGATTTCAGGAAGTATTAAACAAAGTAATGTACAAACCAATAAAAATAATTGTTTCAAACTCTTCTTACATGGTTACCACTGTGACATATTTAAACATATTCTGTGGATGTAGCAATTACGATATACATTAAGAAACTTACTAGAGAAAGAAAATATGTATTTATCATTTTTGCAGTCGTTTCCTCGTAAAACTAACGATGGTAACTTATCAATTTTATGTACTTGACGGCGGCAACATTTTTTAATGTTTTTCGCAGCGAGCTAGCAACAAACATCTCGCAACATTCGAACTACCCCCACTCGCAGAAACTAGTATAAAAGGGCTTGCATTAGGGTGCCAGGCACAGCCTAGGAAGAGGCGGCCCAAACAGCCTAGGAAGAGGCGGCCCAAACACGTTCTTGATGACCCAGACGACCAGATTACTATTGACAACGCCCCGTACACTAACACACACACACAGCGTCTTCGCCGGCGAATACGAGGTCCCCGCTATCTGACGCACCCCGGCCGCAGCTCCCAGTCGCGGACCCATGGGCGTCAAGATTAAGCACCTGTCCGATTGTTTTTTTCAGCAGCAGCAAACGTTGCTGTAAGCCTAGGTCCGAGTCTCGCAGGACGCGCCCTTCGAGCAATGTTTCCCCCACGACGCGGCAGGGCCCTACTACGGGCCCACCCCTCGGCAGAGCTTCTGCGCTCGCCATCCCTCTCGGTTATGCTGTAAAAGCCAGTAGAGCTAACATCAACTACACACTTCGAAAAAAAAACCAAGTGGCGGGCATTCGTCTTAGAAGACGCGGCCCAAACTCGTCCTTGACGACCCAGACGACCAGATTACTATTGACAACGTTCCTTACACTAACACAAATTCGCCGGCGAAGACGAGGTCCCCGCTATCTGACGCACTCCGGTCGCGGACCCAAGGGCGTCATGACTAAGCACTGTTAGTTTACACCTTTTCAGCAGCAGCAAACGTTACTCTAAGCCTAGGTCCGAGTCTCAAAGGAGGGCATTCTTACTCGAAGTGCTGCCCGTGCACACCTTGCACCCATAAATTATTGGTTATTGTCATTTAATTAAAAAAAAATATTAATAATTTCGTTTAAAGTAATAATAATCTCTATGAAAATTGACTGTGGTTGTTTTTATTTAAACGATGGATTGTAATTACGATGAACAACCAAACATAATTTAACTATATTATTATATTCCATTTAATGCGTGTTTGAGTAGGTTCTTTCGGTCGCTGAATATTTAGCTGGAAGATACCGTTTAATGAATTTTCTCTCTTTCCTTCTTTTCTTAATAAAAAATTTGCATATTTTCTAATTAAAGCAGAGAAAAAGATCTGTTTCTTAATGTAGTTGATGAAATAATTGAAAGTTAATATGACTAAGCTCTCGCCTAGAGAAACTCACTTTTGCTGGAAGTAATAAAAGCGGTTAATAATATGGATGTAAAGTTAATTATTGATAGTTATTAGCTCGCTTCAGATGGCGTGAGAGACTTTCCTAGTGTTAGACTTCTAATAATATACTCGTTTGTAAGGTTATGTTCAGCTCATAGAGCACTTAGACGCTTTAGAAAGTTCTACAAGTTATAAATAGTACAGACAATGTATGTTTAGCTTTATTTTTAAAGCTTTTTGAATCATTTGAACCTGTTAGAAATTCGACGGCCTTCTGGCGGATTGCTGCGGATATACATTTGCTTACAGAGGTCTCAGAATTGTTCTCGAATGGCCAAGTTTAAGTAATTATTAGCAGTATAGTACATAACAGAGGTAATAAGCTACAACAATAATAATGTAGAATTTGAATAGTTACCACTTTGATAACAAAGATATCCCAAAGAAAAGAAAAAAGTTAATGTGTTCCAGTATGAGCATGTGTCCATTTATTTATTGCTGACAGGTTAGCGCTTGACTTTAATCACACCTGATGGTAAGTGATGATACAATCTAAAGTGTTAGAGCGGTAATCTGGTAAGCAATTAGTCTCTTATGATTTCTACCACAGTATCGTGCCGGAACACAAATCTCATTGCTTGGCGGTGCTTGTAGCGTGGTAAGCAGCCACCGCCGAAACCTCTGATTAAACCAAACTCAGACAAATGAAAAGTTTCTTAAGAGTTATAAAACATGTTAAAAATTTAAGAAAAACGTGTGATTGAAACAGTATTTAATATGATTTATATATTTAGGTATCTCGCAATTATTTTAATTGGTTTATTCAATGTAAACTGCCTGCTTTTAAAGATGACGACAAAAATTTTGTAATGAGGTAAAATTTTTAAACTTATAACTAGAACTTCCCGGATGTCATAGCCACATAGGCGAGTTAATCGTAATTGAACTTTATTATTTCCTCTAATATATATTACGTGTATAGAACTAGCCAAAGTGTAGCTACTTTGATTGATGTTACTCTTATGTAAGATATATTAGTGTTATTTTTACATACATATCGTCTACATAGTCTAAATTATCTTTTATTAAAAGTTCAAATTAATGATCAAATGTCCCTGTGGCACCACATAATATCTGGCCTGGAAAGATGTAGCTATCTTCTGGGAAACTATCTTTTCGTTGAATAAGGCATGGCAAAGGGTGAGGGCGAATGCAGTCGAAGCACAGCATCCCCGACGGAGAGGAGTAGGAAACAAGGGACGAGGATTTATACAACTCCCGGTAGTGCACCTGTGAGCCGCTTTCATCCTGAAGGTCCAGAGTGGAATGTTATTAATGAAACTCTGATCCTTCCAACCAGAAATGACGAAGTTCCGCTAGGTTTCAGTGGGTATTCTGGCCGTACCAGTGAATCCCTCACTCCCGTCTGTCCTCTGGACAAAAAAACAATATGTTTATGTCGTTGGTTGATTTAAACGTTGTGTTTCAAAAAGCTCTCCGGTAAAATAAGTTTTAAAAGCAATGGTAAAGTTGCAGTCTTAAACATGTTCATTTCTATTTAACTAATAACCTTCCTCGGTCGTAACCATTTGGACATTCGACGAACTGTGTCGAAAGGATATGAATGTTGTCCAGTTTATGAATCAAGAACTCAGACTTAATATATCTTATTACCTACAGCCTCTCACTTACGGCCTTATTAAACACGGAATAAAGTGTAGATTATGGTGTTGGCGCATAACTTACTGTAATTTTCTTTGTTGTTTTGTCTACCTGAATAACTTTAGTGTTTTTTTTTAATTAATTATATGACTAAGTGCATTCTTATGCTGGTTTTTGTTTACGGTAAATATATATAGCAACTCGTCGTTTCCAAAGGATGAAAATATTTTTCAAAACGATTTATTATTTGTATGACATCTATATTTACATAGGCCCTTTAAAACATGCTTTGATTTCGAAGAGCTAATTCATTAATAGGTAGAAATTAATTATAAAAGATATTTTCGTTCGAATCTAGAACAGTATCCACACACTCATCTTTATCAGGAAAGAACAAAATAATGCGTGTGTTATTGGGTAAATAAATAAAATAGTATAGTAGTAGTCTTAATCTGGTCATTCAAAAACAGCCTTCATGTTTAAAAAGCAATTAAAGCTAGTTACTGGCTAGACATTCATTCTTAAAGTTATTTTTGATTCAAATTAAAACAGTTACCACCACTATTCTTTAAGGACTTTTCATAACAAACAATTGTGATGATTATTTGTCGGGTAATAAATGAATTTCAAATATATCTATTTCATTTTTTGTCTACAGCTCTCAGAGGAGGTTCAGAGGAAACAAAGCGAGTATCAGAAATGTCTCGAATCCTACAAACAAATGAGGGCGAAATTCGAAGAAAACTATCTGAAATGTAAGTTGAAATTAAAGTAAATTTATTCATGCTTTTTATATTTTAAAAATATAATATCTCACTCAGTTTTGCCTCTTGCTTTCTGATATCGTAATGATTCTTACTTTTATATGTCGTGTGGATTGTATAATCGTATAATCCATTTTATTTACAACTACTTAGTAAGTAGCAGCCCATTAACGTCCCACTGCTGGGCACAGGCCTCCTCACTCATATGAGAGAGGGTTTTTAGAGCATAGGCTCACCACGCTGCTCCACTGCGGATTGGCAAGCATAGTACACAAGTGCACTTTCTATTCGTTCACTCTCATAGTTCGATGTGTCGGTAATCCAACACAACCAGGATCGGGTGCAGGACCGACGGCTTAAAGTGCTCTCCGAGGCACGGGGCTGAATCACACCGCCAACTTCCCAACTTCGGGAAAATATTGAGAAAATCTTAGTAGAAAACTCAATATCCAGTTTTGGATTGGCCCGACCCGGGACTCGAACCCAGGTCTCATGTCTGTAGTCGAACATGCTAACCACTAGACCAATGAGGCAGTCAACTACTTGTTCTTGCGAATCCGCCCGTGTGGAATAGTATTTTGAGTAGCATTTTTAATAATTTGTGCTAATTATTTTACAAATAATACATATACGTATAGCTTAATGGACTTTTGCAGTGAAACACTGCAAAGAAATCGGTTCAGTAATTCTGGCATGAAAGCGCGACTGACGGACTCAGTTACTTTCGCCTTCATAAAATCAGTAAGGATTTTTATTTTACACCTTTGAAAGTAAACCTCTAACAAACTTTGAATGACATATTTGTTTATATTGCATCAACAGCATAAAATATAACTTTCAAGTTTCTAGCTCTAAAAATAACGGCAACAATCCCTTACAACCTTTTTGTCGCATTAAAAATTAGCAAATGTCTTTTCTCGGGCTGTAAATAATGTGTAGAAATTTTTTTATTTCAATCGATTCAATAGTTACTTTCATATTTATAATACTCGTATTGGTAAAGATTGCACATAGCTTTCGTAATTTCATATAATAATTCAAAATTATAGCTTTACGTATATGATCCATCTTTGTAAGATAATATTTGTGCCTTATTAGATAAAGTATAATGCTTTACGTTCATACTCTATTGCAACAATTTCATTTATGTATTTAGTAATACCTCAATATAGTTTTATTTGATCTACAATGCAGAAATGAGAGAGTTTACAATCTTTTGCACGTCTCTTGTTGATGGGCGTTTATTTTTGGTAAACCGTATCACGAAACAAGTGTTTCTCGGGGCACTTTTAATGTCAGATAGGTCACTTTCAACGGTTGGAGCTTTGGACCAGCTTGTTGTATTACATATTTTACTGTAGTGCGTGTGTGTGATATGACTTATATGCTTAGAATTTCCAAAGCTTTACGAAAACTTAACGTAAACATTTAGAAACATGTAAAAAGTATCGCCTCTTTTTGTTGGCATATTTTATGCAATAAGACATTTGCATTCCTAAACTACTATTTAAGTTTTTTAAATTTTTTTCTTAATATTGTTACATAGCACCGCTCCTCATCCCCATAGATGTAGGCAGAGACCACGTCCTTCCACTTGCCACGATCCTTGCATATCTCCTTCGCTTCTTTCGTTCTCATCAAACCTTTATACAAGTCCGTCGGTTAAGTGTACACTTGACCTGGCCCTTATTAAAATGTCCTGGATTTGGTTCAGGGACGATGGTCTTCCCCTTTCAACTTTTCCATTAATTCTTTATTCATAAATCCTTTTAGTCAGTCTCCTTTTATTCATTTTCTCTACGTGCCCAAACCATCGTAGCATACCTTTCTTAACTTTACTCACTACATCATCTTTTATAACGTTCTCTATACTATGTTATTTAAGCGTACCGAATCACGATCTTTTCCAGGACTTCATTCTTGCGAAAGCAAGTGTCTGATAAAAAGGAATTTTTATCCAATAGTTAAAAGCATGAAATAAAATGTAATGTTCAAGATGTAGTGTCAAAACAATTTGATTCGGCGCACGATTATATCGGCACGCCATACATGCAAACCCCCCCCCCCCATTCCTGCCAAGAGCTGAAGTTGGCAGGCATTATCCAAATTACAGACTAACTATTCACAGAGTTATCATGAAGTTCACAGATAATAAAATATAAAATTCCATTTGTCTTTAATTCAGCACCAGCTATTAACAGAGTCATATTTCATTTCCATTACGTCCGTTTGTAAACAAAGTAACACGTAACGTGTTACACCCACACTGATTGCCGGGCAATTGTTCAAGCTGCACAACACCCAGGTGCTAATAGTGCAGGGAAATGTTCAACGTCGACGCAAATGTTTACGTCTACGAAGCCGAAATCCAACGCGGGTGAAATTGGCCACAGATTGACTAATCGCCACTAGGGTTGTTACCTATATTAGATTAGATTATTAAAGATATTATTAATTGCTTATTTAAATTCATTTTTGTGCTTCTCGGTTAAGTAAAACATCGCTCGGAAACCATACTTTGGTAGCAATTCTTGGGTATGCATAGCAGTTTAAGGTACGTTTACGGATGAAACGCGTGATTAGCGTTATGAAGATGTGCAGCGTTTTTTATGCTTATCGTTTGAAGGTTAGGTTAGGTTAGTGACATTTTACTTTGCCACTCGTCATTTAATAATATATTACTATTTTTCATAAAATATAACGTAAAAATATTTCCTAATTCTTCCTAATTTCTCATAATGACAAAAAACACGAGGTATTTTTATTTACAATTCGTCATTTGAAATTTCATTAAATTATTTCTATTAATTTTTGAGATTGTTAATATCTTAATGACAATTAAATTCCTAACATGACTTCCTTTTTTTCCTTCCTCTAAGTTTCGGAAATCCAAAGTTTTAAATTTGTATAAATATATACAAGAATTAAAAGTTACTTTGCCAAAGAAGGTTCACTTTTCACATGTGTACGTTGTAGGCACGCACTTTTAACTGTTATTTTTGGATAATATTATTAATTTAAGGATAAAAAGTTAAAGTAAACTAAAGTAAGTAGCAGCCCATTAACGTCCCATTGCTGGGCACAGGCCTTCTCACTCATATGAGAGAGGGTTTTTAGAGACCCAACACGCTGCTCCACTGCGGATTGGCAGGCACAGTACACGAGTGCACTTTCTATTCCTTCACTCTCATAGTCCAATGTGACGGAAAGCCAACTTGACCGGAGAGAGATCAGGCGCAGGACCGACGGCTTAACGTGGTCTCTGAGGTACGGGGGTTGATCACACCGCCAACTTCTCCACTTCGGGCAAATATTGAGAAATTCAAAATTGATTTTTGAATTCTGTAGTCGAACATGCTAACCACTAGACCGATGAGGCAGTTTTTTTTTTCAAGGATACCTTCTCAAAAGTTTTCACAAATGTCTATAGATTTCGCATAATAATAAAAAATAGCATTTTGTTACTTTTATTAATAGGAAATTACTACAACATATGCAAAAGATAAAACAAAAATTGTTACAACTGTAAATACCTCATACATCCCATATATCTACAAAAAATCTATTCAAAAATATTTTTTTGAATCGCAATAATGTTTGCTTATGATAGTTTGCTGATAATTCCATGTTACTATTATTACATGAAGTTAGTAATATTTTTATATTTAGGTAATGTATAATAATACTATTTACAGAAGTGCTCTATTATCACTTAAAATAAGATATTACTTGTATAGATTGAATTTGAGCTGGTTTATTAGAATTGGATTGGTGATATTTTATTAATAATTAACTCATGATCAATAGCCAATTAACGTGGAAATCCCACATAAATAAAATCAAATCTACTTTATTATCACTATTAGGATCGCTTTATAGTATCATTGGATGTCTTCCGCACAAAATTAAAATTCAGTTATATTTTTCACTTATCCAATCTCATCTTAATTATGTCATAGAAGTTTGGGGAAACGCTGCGAAATCTAATTTAAATTGTCTACAAGTTATACAAAACAAAATAATCAAAATTTTATACAGTTATAACTTCCTTACGCCTACAAAAAATTTTATGCCGAAACTAAATTATTAAATATAAAACAATTACATTTTTATAATTCCTGTATTTGAATAAAAAAAAATGTGTTAAATAAAATACATTCACTATTAACTTTTAAAATAAAATCAGAATACGGATCCCGACTGCGAAATGCCGGTAACATATCAATAGATAAAATACGTACAAACTACGGAATGAGGAATATATCTTTTGAAGGTGCGCTAATGTATAATAAATTACCCAAACAAATAAAAAGCACAAATAATCTTAGATCATATAAAAAAGCATTAAAATTATTTGTAATTGAAAATGTGTAAATGCGGCCCTGTCGGTAGACCGGCAATTTTATAACGTTACCCTCATCATATTTTTGAAATATACACTTTTGCTCGACTTCTGCGTCCTAATAATTTAAATTTACCTACATGGTTTGAATTGTTTAAAAAAATATTCTCATTAAGTGAAATGATTGTAATTTCTTTTGAGAAATAAATGTCTTTAACCTTATAATGGATGTCAATGTCGTCAGACATATCTCGAATAATACTTTAAAAAATATGTTTAAGTAAAATAACGTTGGCATCCCTAATCACCGTACATTATTTCGACTGATATCGAACCACCATCCATTGCTTGCTGGCGCCAGTGGGATGTAATTTCGCAAAAGCAGAACTATTTATCAGTACACATGCAAATTCGAGTGGCTCCATTACATATGTAATTATTCAGGCTATTTTAAACACTTCCCATTTCACGTACAGGTCATATTAGTGTGCACTCGTGGTGCCACTCAAATGCATTCATACAAATTGCGTGCGCGAGGTGTTTCATCAATGATTTTTTGGTGTCATTGCTCTCTGATTCCGTTCATACGCTACTTCCACAGTATTTACGCTTTAATTGGAAAAGTAAAACCTACCACATTTCATTTTTAAGTATCGTAACACCGTTACTCCGAGTTTTATAGGTTTACTTTAGTGGGCACTTAAGATGACTAAAGGATCTTTTTCAAATGATATTTATTGTCTATTGAAGAACAAAATTGCAGCATTTTCATGGAAACCTATTAGTATGAAATCGCGGTAACTGGTATTGACTCTATTCGATTAACGAAGAAGTTCATTTTTTAAGAAGCACAGTTTTGTATTGTATATGAGATTGAAGGACTAGAGAGTGCACTTGTGTACTATGCCTGCCAATCTGCAGTGGAGCAGCGTGGTGGTTCTATGCTCTAAAATCCCTTTTTCATATGAGTGAGGAGGCCTGTGCCCAGCAGTGGGACGTTAATGGGCTGCTACCCCAGCTTCGGGCAAATATTGAGAAAATCTTAATAGAAAACTCAATATTGATTTTTGAGTTGACCCGACCCGGGACTTGAACCCAGGACCTCATGTCTGAAGTCGAAAATGCAAACCACTAGACCAATGAGGCAGTTAATTAATTAAAATTTAAATTGTCTTTGTGTGTCTTAAAACAGTGTGCGAAGACAACCTTTTCGATTTTAAGTCGTTTTTAACATTGGAAGTAATATGAGAAGACGTTATAAAAGACTTTTTATGACATCTTTGTGTATATGTTATAAAAAATTTGTTTATGCACCCCTGCCACGTGAATGAAGAGTGTGGGACTCACCAGCTGGGAGAGAACAACCACTAACTCCCAACAACACCCTCATCAATCTGAATTGGGGTTTTCAGGGACTCCCTTGCGCATTCACCCTGACACTTTCGGATGCAACAATCAAATGGGGTTCAAGGAGGACGCAAGAGTATGCAAAAGACCCTTCTCTTTCACTCTTCATTACCTTCTTCAACGTGATTACAGCCTCTCAGAAAAAGGCAACTATATTCCACCGCTAAGCATACTTGAATAACGAATCTTTGATTTGATTTATTACAGGTCCAACAAGTCGCGGAGGCCGTAAATTAGATGAAACCCGTGATAAATATGGTAAGGCATGTCGCCGATTGCACAGAGCACATAATGAGTATGTGCTTCTTTTGGCTGAGGCGACGGAATGTGAACGTGCCTTGCGCACCGCTTCCTTGCCAGCACTTCTGGATCAGCAGCGAAGACAGGGCGAAGCTACCGCTTCCTCTTGGTAACCTATTTGAAATATTTAACTCGTTATAACTTCGATTGCTTGCAAATTAAAGTAAGACTTTGATTAGGATTCATCTGATGGCAAGTGATGATACTGCTTAAGATAGTAACGCGTTGAACCGTTAATAGGCAATTTATCTTTTCGCCTCCTCGCTTTGGAAATATAAATTGGCTGCTAATTTTTAAAACTATCGCTATCAGCCAGGAAAGTGGCCGTCTGATAAACAAGACAAATGAATACTGTCGTGTAATATAAACTTTGCATTAAACAAATATTATATTGGAATTACAAACAGACATTCCTTTTTTACCAGTAGGTTTAAATTGCTATAGAATTTTATAACTAGCCATGCCCCGCGGTGTCACCCGCGTAGATACCGATCTCGTGGCAGTTGAAAGTACTAATTCGGACTATAGATTGATTTTCGTTAACTGAAAAGTTTTATTTCACTTAGTTTTTAATCCCTCCCTTTCAGATTATTAGATAAACTTATACACATTAACACTTACATTCATAATCTGATCATTATACAGATTTTACTTTACAACATATGTCTAACTAATACATTTTAAATCCATAACATCATTTATGTAGATATAGATATGCGTATTATTAAAGAAAATCTTTATATATAATACTTTATTATCTTAGAACTTCCCTATACACAACATTTGACACTGGAGTTGCGAGTCGGGAGATTTTATTTTGTTTAGATAGATGTTTTTAAATTCGTTATGTCTTTTGAATTGAATGTCCGATTTTAATCATTTAAATAGAATTTTACATTTAATAGGGTAAGGATTAATAAAGAGGTATGAATAATATGGTTTGGTTATTGCCGGCACTTTTATTAACTTTTAAAATGTAAATAAGTCGTTATAGTGGCATAACCACAGCATATATGGAATTGCGGACTTTTTTGTATATATTAACACGTTCTATAATATTGTAGAACATTTTTTTTGTTCTATCTTGAATAGTTTTTGCAGCGCACGCGATGACACATTTTATGTGACCAATTTTTTCACACCTTGGGTTCTTTTAATTCTATTTTATTAGGGATCCCTATTTTTTGAGAAAGTAATATAGCCTATGTCGCTTAGTGAAAATGTAGCTTTTTAACAGTGAAAAAATTTTCGAAATCGGTCCAGTAGTTTTTGGGTAAAACGTAACAACATACATACATACAAAATCACAAATCTTTCCTCTTTATAATATTAGTATAGATGATGAATACATATGTTATAGGAAAGGAATTTTGGTGAAAGTGGTTCAGAGGTCTGACTTTAGCACTGACAAGTTCAGGGAGATTCAGACTAAAGTAGAGTCAACCGTACAAAACCTGAGGCCTCAAGATGAATACAAAGAGTTCATGGAGAAGTACAAGTAAGATCTTCTGATTAATATGAAATGTTTTAATTTAACAAAACCTTACATATGGAAAATATGATAATTGCATTGCATTTTTGTCCAAAAACATGAAGTTGTATCATGAAAAGGAAACTTGTATTTGTAACATGAAATAAAGTTATAAAAATAAACAAGTCGTATAACTCACGTCCTAATTAAAGATGTCCTATTCCATTTTATTTTTTATTTCTTATATACACTAAACATAGTATGAAAATACTGGTACATTTTCCAACGTCTCGATTTCTTAAGAAAGAAACATTTATTCTGTAATGGTGTTACTAACAGTATTTTTAATCTAGCTTTGCAGCGTTACTGTCTGTAACACCACCTGGAAAAGGTTCACAGCTCAGCAATTGTCATATGTTATATACACTGATTTTCAGCTGTGACCTCGATGACGCCACAGCGTGTTAAAAGCAAAAAAATACAATACAAGAAAATGATAACTAACAGTAAAAAAAAAGAAAAGAAAAAAAGAAACACTAAATGTATACTAAAATTAATCCAATCTTAATAAAAAGAGAACACAACATAACTTTTCATTTTGATTCACTCGGCATGATAAAATAAACGTACCCAATAATAATAGATAAATAGATATAAATGAAAAGATATAATAACACCAATGATAAAATTAAAATAAACACATTAATAATATTATAATAAATAAAAATAACTCGGTCTACATTTGCTGCTACAATATGGATGATTCTGCAGAATAATTCTCTGCTTCTTTTTGTTTTTTTAACATATAAAGATTCAAGTGATGCTTAAAAGTATACTTTGTGGCACAGTCTCGTATGGGTGGGGGAATGTTGTCCCAGCATCGTGTAGCAGCATATTTAAAACTGCCTCTAAAAGCTGCCGAACAATGTACCGGAAATCTGAGAGGTGCTTTAGTATTTCTAAATTTTAAATGTACTCTGTCAAATTATTTATATTAGTTGTCAATCTTGCTGCTTACTAAAGGTTCGCCAAGAGGTGTGTCACTGGAACTTTTACTATAAAATAAATTTTCGCACTGCACACCCAGTTATTGGCGAACTCGGCATGCTTTATAAAAATATACAAGTGTGGGCTTTAATCTTACAAAAACATAAATAATTAACATTAACTTTAAATAAATAACATTTCACAAAACAAAAATTTAGTAAGCTTTGTACTTCATGGTCTTTTCTAGGTTTATATAAAAACGTATATTAAAGTAGAAAGTATTTCATAAATCATATTGGAATGTATTGCACTACAATCACTTTTAGGCAAGCAGTGCCTCTTTCCTTAGTTTTAATCCCGCTTAAACATCATAAATATTAATTTCAGATCACCACCTTCAACCCCCATTACCTTTAACTTCGACGAAAGTCTAGTGGAGGATACAAGCGGCAAGCTGCAACCAAACCAACTCACGGTTGATAACCTCACCGTGGAGTGGCTGAAGGAGAAGTTAACAGAACTGGAGACAAGTTTGCAGGAGAACAGGGAGAAACAGACAGCGTTACAGGGACCTGAGATTATTGGGAACGGTGTTTGTAAAAATAATAACACAGGCATGACAAACGGTGTAAATGGAATTGATAGGTGAGTGCAATTGTACAGTTCATATTATTAGCCTCAAATATATTTATGAGTATAAGTAGGATTTTTACATAATTATGATGATTTGTTGAAGTGAAACTTCTTTAGGCGCATGAGGGTAATTTTTACGGATGAAACGCGTGATTAGCGTCACAAAGACGTGCAGCATTTTTTGTGCTTTTAATTTGCCACTCGTCATTTAATAATTTAATATACTATTTTTTATAAATTCTCTTCTCTAAATTATTAATTTAAAAACAAAATTTAATCAATAACTTCTAATGTTGACAAAAATCACGTGGTATTTTTATTTACAATTTGTCATTCGAGATTTTAATAAATTATTTCTATTAATTTTCGACACTTTTAATATTTTAATGACAATTAAATTCATCGAATTCCTAACATATCCTCCCTTTTCTCTGTCTCTAAGTCTTGGAAATCTAAAGTTTTAGATTTGTATAGATTTAAAGTTTCACTTCTAACGTATGTACTTTGTACGCACGCACTTTTTTCTTTATATATCAATGTCGGTGTAGTGGAGAAGGCAGCATTATTATATTTACAGAAAGCAATTAAGGGATACACTTTGCAGAAGGTTTGATAAGAGATATACTAAATTACTTAAAAAATAATCATTTCGACTCAATTTTTGTACATGAAGGACAATTATTATATGACATTCCATTCAAAAAACCCTAAAGTAGAATTCTAAATCTACTTGACGAGGTTGAAAGTCACGTATTAGACTATTTGTAATAGTAGAAGAGTGGCATGATGGTTTTTTGTAGTATTCATCAATGTATCCGGGGCTTTTAGTCTGTTAATTGTTCGCTCACGTTCCTGCACGCCGGCTGGTTCGACCAGACGTTGCAGAACAAATTCATGCGAATAGCCACGGGCGCCCGCTGGTTCATGCGCAACGTCGATCTCCACAGAGATCTCGACCTCTCAACGGTCAATAATTATTTCAAAACGCTCTCCGTAGACTACTTCAAGAGAGCCGTCAGTCACACCAACCCTCTCATTAGAAATGCCGCCTCTTATGGGATTAGGCTAAACATACCGCCTAGGAAGAGGCGCCCCAAACACGTCCTTGACGACCCAGACGACCAGATTACTATTGACAACGCCCCGTACGCTAACACACACAACGTCTTCGCCGGCGAAGACGAGGTCCCCGCTATCTGACGCACCCCGGCCACAGCTCCCAGTCGCGGACCCATGGGCGTCAAAATTAAGCACCTATCCGATTGTCTTTTTCAGCAGCAGCAAACGTTGCTCTAAGCCTAGTTCCGAGCCTCGCAAGAGGCGCCCTTAGAGCAATGTTTCCCCCACGATGCAACAGGGCCCTTCTACGGGCCCACCCCTCGGCAGAGCTTCTGCGCTCGCCATCCCTCTCGGTTACGCTGTAAAAGCCAGTAGGGCTAACAGCAACTACACACTTCAAAAAAAAAAAATATTCTGTTAAAATCCGACTAAAAGACAATTCTCCCTGGTCCTATTGTGGTATGGACGTCGATTTATTCCCAGCGTTTAAAAAAACCATACTTTGTTACTTTTCTTCTTATTTTAATTATCCCCAAAAATTTGAATGAAGTAGTAATTAAGTGTATTATTCTATGGAAGCTTATACTAGTTTATATCATTGCGGATTTCACGCCGAATCAATTATTGAAAAAAAATAAGAAGGAAGGCTCCAAGTTGAATAAGTATCACCAATTTGTCAATTTGAAATAAGTATTTCTAGTATAGTCGAAACAAACAAAACCGTCATCTTGTTTTATTCCTTGTAACATTAAAATTAGTCATATACCTAACTCAGAGTGATTCAAAAGGAAAACCGATCATTATACACGATTTGTTTGACATTGGTTACATCAGGAGCCCATTCTCCTTGTCGATATTCTTTTGAGGAAATGGTCAAATTGACAAAGTTTTTTAATAATCGATTGGATAAGACAAAGACAGAGCGAAATATGTTTGTTTATTTCGTATTTATATAATTGCTCGCAACAATTTTAAAGTATCGGTGCTCTTTATCGTTTGTGATTGAAATCTGTACATATCAATGTACTGTCCGTCCAATTATACTTTGATTTCGGAAAGATTTATACTTGGAAAGAACTTCGTCTACTTCTTTGTCCATGAATTTTTAGATGTACTCTTTCTAAGAAAACTAAAGAAGGTACTAGGGTACGGGATGTTAAGGGACAGTCTCAAAACTCTGAACCGTAAGAAAATGGATGTTTTGAAAATTACTTATGACAAATTTGGTAAAACATTCATTCTTTATAGTGATAGTATGGGTCGCCCCCCCCCCCTGTGGTAACGTTCTTAATAAATTTTAAAATTAAATAATTTCAGATAATTAATTAACAAACTAGATAACGCGTTGGTACCACCCTTTCAATAAAAATTTAACCAGGGAATACTACACACCGAAAGATTTAGTAGAAATTGTGAAGTTCAAAAGGAGTTCTGGGTTACGTTAACCCAACGAGCGTACCGACGAAAGCCACGTAGTTGATATGTGCGAAATTTTTGTCGTTGGGTTCAAACCCTGATTTGATTCAAGAATTTCCTTTACATTGTCCAGAAGTGACTGTCTGGTGCGGTATTTGCTCGGAAAAAGTCGTTGCCTGCATGTCCTTGAAGATGAGAACGATAAAGATCATTTAGAAATTACGTGGTATGAAAAACTAATAGCTAACTGCAATTACAATCAATAACGCTTTTATTCTCAGGCATTCACCACCACCATTACCTGTAACCACAGCCGAACCTATGAAGTTGCTAGAATTACGTGTCTCAGAGCGCAAGTGTGCGAAGCAGGCAGAAATGATCAGAGCAGCTTTGGCAGAACTGGGTTGTGAAGAAGCACCAAGTGGCTGTCCTGACCTTTCAGCTGAAACAGTAGGAGTGGACAGCTTAGATGGCAGCTCACCTGATCATCAGGTACGAATTGTAATTATTCACTTTTTATTTTATAGAGTATATAACTTGACTGTGATTTTACATGGTGGTAATAGATTACTTATCTAAATTCTAATTAGTGAAATAATGTATCTCATTTTTGGTGTTGGATAGTAAATAGCTGCAGCTGAATCCTTTCATCATTTAATACCCGGATAATTTAGAACATACATTAGCTTTGATAGGAGTTGAACCTAGGACTTCTGGTAGCAAATTGATAAGTCGCATTGTTACGGGATAAAAGGCTTTAGAGTTACGGGATTATAAATATTGATAGATTGAATTCATTCATATTAATATTTTGATGTAAGCAAAAATTTTAAAGAATTGTGGTACTTGTTATTGATAAAGTAATAAATAGTAAATTAACAATTGATATAGATTTTAAGGTTTACTTAAAAATATTCACTGTTTAATTTTTTATGGAGTGTAGTCTTTGCTGTGAATAGTTAATATTTTATTAGGAAATTGTTTTACATTGCCACGAGCTTGTGACTTTTAATATCGAAAGAGTTTAAGTATATTTTGTTATTTTTTATCTGGTAGTTTTTCGTCTGGAGAATATTAGAGCTCAAACAATTTCAACACAATACCAAGCTGATTATGCCGTCGTAAAATTCATCTAATTTTGCCATTGTAATATGAAGGATTTTACGAAGTTTAAACGTCGGTAATTCATAAATGATTGCGACTCATTTACTTCAAAATCTCTTGTTTTGTGTACGTAAGACTTAGTTTGAAATGTCAATACTGCAAATGCTTCACGTTATGGCGATGATGTGACGTAAAGTATTAATGAATCAAGTATTTCTTGTTGCAATTTTGATTGTAATAGATATAGCAAAATATTAATGTGCCATTTAGAAGATTATTTGAATTGCAAAGCTATTAATTTTGACAGATAATTAATAATAGGAATGCCCATTTTTAAATGGCAATTGATCGTTAGTTCCAAGTATATCAAAAGATGTTATGATAATTTTATACAAAAAGTTTCGTTATTAGTGGGGTATTTTGGATAAATAGCTTTTTTTATTCTATTATGCTACTATTTAGGACTAATGCATTATAAGCAAGAAAGAAATGTCGACGTAAGAAATTGTATTTGCTGTAAACCTTAGAATAGAAACTATTCCAGAGACAGAAAGCATTTCTAAAATCGATGGCGTTAGTCTCTGGTTTAACATTTTCCTGACCTCGGGTGTGCGAAAGTAATAAATGTAATGAAATATTAAACTTAATTTTACTCTAAGCTAAAAAAAATTGATATAAAAAAACTCACACTAGTTTTTTTCGTCCTAAAAATATGGGACCTAGACCGGTTTTTTTTTATTAAAATAAGTTGAAAAACCAACTTTCGATTATTAGGGCTTAGCGCAAATACGTCTTCTTACTTCGATATAGACAATAAGTTTATTTTAATTTAATATTAGGTTATAATTAGCTATCTAGCTATCTAGTATAATTGACTTCATACATTGATGTTAATATGGATATTCCACGGGATTCCAACTAATACTCTGGGATTGGATTATTATAATTATTTTTATGCATAAGTATAAAAAATGAAATAAGTAAACCCATAAGTACATGAGCAACTTTGTAAAGTTTACATGAGCAACACGTTGTCAAAGATTTTGTTAAACGCGCTGCTTGCAGCTTTGTTGACACTCCTCGTGATATCGCTGCATGAGGCTAAAGAACCTGAAGATGCCCCAGACCAAAAAATAAGCCATCGTTTTTTGTTTCAATAACTAAATTATTGTTTAAATGTCCTGGTATTTTTAATTAACATGGTATTTTTAATTAACATTTTAATATTAATTAAATACCAATAGTTTGTTCATCTCAATCATTTTTCAATTTTCGAGGCACAAATAAATGTATGATATGTTCTTGTACATTTTTAGAATTAAAATGTTAAATGATTGTTAATTCTTGTATCATTATAAGAAATTGTTTCATTAAAAAATGTATGTGGTTTAATGAATCAAGTTTCTATCTATATATCATACTATCCTTTAAACCGTCCTTATAATCATAGGAAGTATATGTTTTATCTCTCTGTAAAAATAAGTAAATTTAAAAGTGCGTGCGTACAAAGTACATCTGTCAGAAGTGAAAGTTCTTAAAATTTTTAGATTTCCGATACTTAGAGGGAAGGAAAAAGGGAGATATGTTAGGAATTTAATTGTCATTAAATATTTCATTTATTTATACACTTTATTGCACCTTAAAAGTAATACATTATAATAAACTTCACTAAATAGAGAAAGCACGTTTAACAGGCGGTCTTATAGCTTCATAGCGATTTCTTCCAGGCAACCTTGAATAAATATTAATTAATACTAATAATTTATTCCAATCTCAAATGATGAGTTGTAAATGAAAATACCACGTGTTTTTGTCATTATTAGAAATTATTAATTAAATATTGTTTTTGAATTTAAAATTTAGAAAAGAGAATATATGAAATAGTTATATTTTATGAAAAATAGTATATTAAATTATTAAACGACAAGTGGCCAATTAAAATGTCACATGTTATTTGTAATTATTAAAACTACGCTAATCATGCGTTTCATCGGTAAAAATTTTACCCACAAGCATGTAAAGAAGTTTTACTTCAAAAAGCTGTTTACGTTTGGGGGAGTAATCTCCTTAAGCCATAAATAGTTTTTTATTATTTTTCTACTTAAAAAAAAACAAATCCTGGGATTCGAGGAATATCCATATTATTCTATCATATGGTAAGTACATAACATAGCTCCACCAACTTCGATCACCGGTTATGACTGATTCCGACGTCATGCCATTGAAAAACGAGTAATAAACGTATTATAATTAAGAAATTAAATTAATTGACACAAATGCAAAATTAATAAGAAAACAATATTCTGTGGTTAAAACTAGAACTTGAATTATCAGGACCATGCGTCATTTGGATCGAAAGCGTCAATGGACGCGTTGCGGTTGCACCTGCACTCTATAGTACCGCCGAAGCCGTTCTTCAGACTATTCACGCGTCCCTTCAGACGCAAATCCGTACCGTCTAGTCCTGCCTTACCTCCAAAAACATACAGAAGTAGCAGCGAAGGTCCCGTGGACACGGTAAAACTGCTATGGACCCTCCGTAAGCAGCGAGTGGTCTTGAAAAGACGCTTCTGCAAGCGTTTAGATGTCTATGTGCAATGTAGAGTGCAGAATGAAGGTTTTAAGAAGCGTAGAAAGATCCGCTGTAAATGTCCTAACCGTGTGGTGAGTGCCACTCTGCTCACCGATCACTGAAAAGCCGTTAAGAGACGTTTTCAAAATTTTGAGTTACTTTTAGTGTGCGGAAAAGAAAATTGTACTCTATTTTCCTGTATCTTATACTTTACACGAAGTAATTCTGTATTATGCGAATTAGAATATTACCATATCTAATTAAAATAATATGTGTGGGTATCATTGTACACGTGGAAGAAGTAAAACTTGTTTAATTTAATATCGTTTTGAATTCAACGGTCTCTACATTTATACGTTCATCTTAACTTTGTCTGGTGGGAGGCTTCGGCCGTGGTTAATCACCCCACCAGCAAAGACGTACCGCCAAAACAAAGAGATTTGTGTTCCGGTGCGATGGTGTGTAAATGGTGTGTAAAAACCGTAAGGGGTGTCGCCTATTACGGCGCTTCCATCTTAGACTGTATTATCAATTACCATCAAGTATTAAAACTGAGTGACAGAGTAAGAAATAGAATCGATAAGAGAATATTGTGGTATNATTTTAAATAAGGGCCAGGTCAAGAGTACTCTAAACCGACGAATTTGTATGAAAGGTTTAATGAGAATGAAAGAAGCGAAGGAGATATGCAAGGATCGTGGCAAGTGGAAGGACGTGGTCTCTGCCTACCCCTATGGGAGTGAGACGTGATGCTATGTATGTATCAGGTGAGAGCACAGTCAAGCGCTAAACGGTCAGCCATAAAAAATTTTTAAACATTTTAAAGCTTTCGTTTATTATATCACCCCATTTAGCAAACTAAGTTATCGTAAACGTAACTCTCTTTCTTTCTATCTCCACTAACTTATATCTCCCTCACTACTTCCATTCACCTTGTCAAGTGTGTGTAAAGAACTTTTAGTTCAAAATCCTGAATTCAAAAGTATAATGGAGCATTGTCTAATATCGATATAGAGTTTGTTATACATGAAATCAATGAATATCGACGGCGCCAGCTTATCGACTCTGGAAAGCAAATAAGATAGCAATATTGGTTTAACAATATTATGATAATGCCGCTAAAGTCAATTTGTGTAGCAACAAAATAAAAGCATAGTGTCCAAAAATGAAAACTCTAGGTCTATAAATAAGGAAGTTATTTTTTTTTTGTTACACCGATAGCGTTACTTAACTATTAAATTCCAATTTTACAGGAGAGTGTTTCAAATATAAATGATTAATAACCTTTTTACCCTTTCATGATACGATTTTTTAACAACTATTTATTGAAAAATATTCTGACCTAGGTTGATAAATGTAGTTACTTAATCATCGAATCACCAAAATATTTAAAATACAAGTTTTAAAAAGAAATAATTTGATGTGACGATAATGTCTCTGTATATTTTCTAAATAATTTTTTTTATTGCTGACAAGTTAACGCTTGACTGTGATCTCACCTGATGGTAAATGTTAATAAAGCCCGTTAACATGGAAGCCCGTTAATCTGGTAAGAGGCTGATTGTGATTTACCTCTTATGATTTCTATTTAGCATCGTACCGGAACACAAATTTCTTTGTTTGACGACACGTTTTTGCTGGTAGGGTGGTAACTAGCCGCGGCCGAAGCCTCCCACCAGATTCAGACAAATTATAAAATGTAATTTTTTAATTTTTTCTAAATTCGTTATACCGGGGATCGAACCCGTTAATTACATTATTTATATATATTTAAAAATGTTATTTACGGATACATTCCATTATCAAATCTGTTTTTAAATAATTTCTCGATATTTCGACCCAATTGCCGTGTAAATTGGGCCAAATACTTTAAATACGTAGATAAAATATGAAAGTTTCAGTTAAATAAATATTTATATATTTTTACATCAAATCAAATCAAAATATCTTTATTCAAGTAGGCATATTACAGCACTTTTAAATCGTCAAATTATATATTTTTTTCCACACTGATTCTAATATACGTCTGATGATGGTACTCAAGAACGGCTTAAAATCTAAAGTTACCGAGGGTTCCTTCGCGCCCTGATCCGAGAAGAACCCACAATAAACTCAGTCGGGTTTTTTTTTTGTTACCATCATCATTACAATATCATATAATTAAAATATAGTAATATATTTTAATTAAAATTAGAGCAATTCGTTCACTCCCAGGCGTTTCTATCGTTTAAGTACTCTTGCAAATTATAATACGATTTTTATATCAACTTTCTTTTAACAAAGACTTTGAATTTATTAATTGACACCTTTAGAACGGTTTTACGTCGGTAACTTGAAATTTTACCTATTTAACGGCGTTTTAGTGATCGGACGACAGCACTAACAATGTAAACTTCGCACGCATGTCACGGTTAATATGCATGACATTTTGTATTGCGAAAAAGAGTCGAATCGACGAGTCCTACGCACTGTTACAAATCTATTTCAGTCGCAACCTGCGGCACCGCGCGTACTTCACACCAGAATAAGCTTTCATATAAAATTAAAATAGCCCCGGTTCGTTCTAAAACTCAATTTCAAAATCAAGGTGACGCCGCTTGAGACTTTCCAGAAATGTTCCCCGGTTGTCTCTCTGTTCGTATCGGTTGCGTATTTACTTCAAGCTCGTGCAATACTGCTATAACATGATACATTGTCGACACGTCACATAATAGCAGCATTTATAAGAAATCGATCAAAATGATGGATCCCTTTGAAATGTATATAACAAACGCGGATTTATTACCGCCGGTGGCTTTTCCACGACGGAAGAAGAGGCTGAAACAGCTACAATTGGAGCTCGAAGGAGACACCGTATGTCGTGCTTTGGTGTTTATTAAAGTGATTTTTACTATCTAACAAACGTGTTTGCGCATGCGAGTTATTACACTAATAACATTGTATTTATTGTTTTGTCACGCTTGCCTTTCGGTCAAAACAAGTATTTTATGACTTCTGGAAACATCATAATGTGTTACAGTTGCATTTAATGAGACATGACTTCATTGACATTTGTATTTGGCGTGATTATCAAATAATTTTAATATCTTAAGTAATTATACTTTTATATGTTATATCGACTAAAGCGTATTTTAATTTATAACCACTGCACATGCCTACGCACTTTAAAATGTGTCATAATGATAAAAATATTATATTTAGTCATCTTGTCCTTTTTTACATGGACAGGTTAGTGTGAGTGAGACGGAGAGATCACTAGTAGACCAGGAATGGTTCCATGGGGTATTGCCTCGTGAGGAGGTGGTACGTCTACTGAGAGGTGATGGGGACTATTTAGTAAGAGAAACAACCAGAAATCATGCAAGGCAGCTAGTTCTATCCGTGTGTTGGGGACAACACAAACACTTTATTGTACAGACTACGCCAGAGGTAAGTTAGTACTGATATGATTTATAAATTTTATAGTTTCTTTCTGAAAAGCGAGATGAAATCTGTTGTAAAAAGCATGATATTTAAAATTCAAAAGAAAGCTAGTTGAACTGTAATAAATAGTCTTTATATATATCGTTCTTAATTACTTGTCTACGTACGTCACTAAACTGCTCATAAGTGGCTGGATCGATTTTGTGGAAAATTATTGTGTATCTACAGACGGATTCGAGAACGGCTTCGATCGAATTCGATCCGATAATTAAATATTTTAAACGGAATCTTTTATGGTTTATCGATATATTTAAAATATATTATTTATATAACCGTGAATAATATATTTTTGATATATCGATCCGATAGATAATGATATATCCACTATGAGTTTAAGAACTACGAGGGGTGACGCCGCCGGAAACAGCTAGTTTGATATAAAAACGCGATTTCACAAAGAATACTGACATATGAGTTAAAATAAAATGAAACGTGTTTCTTTCCACACTCCTGATATAACAATAGTGTGTTAGGAATAGATATACTAAGAGAATCTCTGAATGAATGTATTATTTTTCGTACGAAAAACAATATAAATTAGGTGCAGTTTATAATGTGGCGACTGGTACCTGAACTTGATTAAATCTGTGCTTCAGGTCACCAAGTCCTTTCCCGGTTTGTAACATTTGATATTGTTGTTGTATAAATGTGTATTGTTGTTTGTGTATAAATCATAAATATAGGAGAAAACAGAAATTAAACTTCTATTATCATTCTATATTAGCTGGGTATTAATATTGTTTTTATTTAAAATTAAAAGTACATACATACATCACGCCTCATTCCCATAGGGGTAGGCAGAGACAACGTCCTTCCAATTGCCACGATCCTTGCATATCTCCTTCGCTTATTTCATTTTCATTAAACCTTTCATACTAGTTCGTCGGTTTAGAGTACTCTTGACCTGGCCGTTATTTAAAATGTCCTGGATTTGGTCCAGGAACGTTCGCCTCGGTCTTCCCCTTCCAACTTTCGCATTCACTCTTGACTCATAAATCCTTTTTGTCAGTCTCCTTTCATTCATTCTCTCTACATGCCCAAACCATCTAAGCATATCTTTCTCAATTTTAGTCACTACATCTTCTAATCTAAAATTAAAAAGGTGTGCGTATAAAGTAAACATTTCAGAAGGGAAACTTCTTTGGCAAACTAATTTCTAAGTCTTGTTTATATTTATACTAAAATTTTAAATTTCCGGGACTTAGAGGGAGGGAAAAAGAAAGATATGTTACGATTAATTAATTACAATACAATAAATTATTGATGTCGAAATTAATAATTTTAAATCTCAAATAACGAATTGTAAATATAAATGTCACCTGTTTTTGTCAATATTAGGAGTAATTAATTAAATTTTGTTTAATTTATGAAATAAATTAAACAAAATTTAATTGACGGCCTCGGTGGGTCAGTGGTGCAAGTATTCGCTTTGCTAGCGGAGGTCCCGGGTTCGATCCCCGGTAGGACGAATTTAGTAGATTGTATTTTCTAATTTGTCTGAGTCTGGACCGGTGGAAGGCTTCGGCCGTGGCTAGTTACCACCCTACCAGCAAAAACGTACCGCCAAACAAAGAAATTTGTGTTCCGGTACGATGCTGTGTAGAAACCGTAAGGGGTATATCGCCTCTTAACAGATTAGCGCGCTTCCATCTTAGACTGTATCATCACTTATCATCAGGTGAGATCACAGTCAAGCGCTAATCTGTCAGCAATAAAAAAAAAAAGAAAATATTTTTATTTCATATTTTATCTAAAATAGTATAAATCATGAAATGACGAAGTGGCAAATTAAAATGCCACATGCTATTTGTAAATATTCAAACTACCTAACCTTCAAACGAATTAGCAGAAGAAACGCTGCACATTTTTGTGTCGCTAATCACGCGATTCATCCGTATAAATTTTGTCCTCATGCGCCTAAAGAAGTTTCATTTCAAAAAACTTTATTTATTTATTTATTTAAAAACAATACAAAATACGCTAACGGCTTGCGCCAAATCGTATACAAGTTAGCTTTGTTACAATTTTATGCTGAAATATGCTTATATAACTATTATTTTTATATTTCTTCATAATAAAATACCTTAATTATTTATTCAGATATAATAAATCGTTCTTTACATAATTTCCATCGTTTTATACATCATTTTTATACACATCGGCTTAAATATTTGCGCGTTATTTATGTTTATATTAATGCGTTTGTGTGCGCGTGCGTATGTGAGCGTGTGTGTGTTCGAAAATGTGTGTATGTCGGTGCGTATTTTATTTTAATGTTTTCTTGTAGTGTTGCTGAGAATCGAGGAAGGCATTACACTTATTCGTTACGTGTCGAAGTCTGGTTATAATTTTTATGTTATATTATTTTAGGGTCACTATAGATTTGAAGGTGCAGCCTTTCCGTCAGTAGCAGAGTTGATAGCCTGGCAACGTGCTAGCGGTGTCCCAGTCACCGCTCGTTCGGGAGCACTGTTGCGGCGGGCCGTGCCACGTGAAACTTGGGAGCTCAACAATGATCACGTGCAGTTACTTGACAAAATTGGACGGGTGAGAAAGACTCATGATTTCATAACATACTAATGTCGTCGCAATTTCATTGATTAGCTATTTTGTACTTCAACACGTGCATAACAAAAATTTGTACGACTCCATGCACAAAGACCAGCAACAGCGCTCTTTTGTGACCCCAGGTCTAGTGACACCTAATAAATTTACTACGAAGCAGTACAATATAAACCCTCACTGTGTTTAACTTAACTTTTATCAATTATATCACCCACAAGTCCTTTTATGATCATCTACACCTCTTTAAATCTTCCATCGTCCCTCTCTTCCCTTCTCAACTCTTGTCTGTCCTCCTTGTTCTCAATGCCTCTCGACGGAAGTCAATAAATTCCATGTTTTACAAAATATTTACTGCAGATGTATGGACGTTATAAATACCAAAGCCCAAAAATTACTGGGGCAGTGAGTTGGCGAACTTTTACTAGCATTACTTTAATTTTAACATGGCAATTTTGTGCTCTAAAATTAGTTTTAAAACTCAGAGTCGTAAATAAGTTTGAAAATGAATACAAGTTATTATATTATAGTATTTTTCCTTGCAAATTGCTTCACCAAAGGTCGTCTAGAAGAGATTGCTAATAGCAATATGACCGTACCGTCAAATGTGAACTAATTCTTTCTGTAAATATCTTCTTAATGCAATATGGTTGAATAAAGGATTACGTTCATTACGTTAGTTTTTCCATATTTCTACGAGATGAAAACTATGCCGATGATATGGTTGACAAAGCTGGTGTTTATATAGAGAAATATTGTTCAGGGCAACTTTGGCGACGTGTACAAAGCTCGTCTCAAGACCACGGGGCAAGAAGTAGCGGTGAAGACATGCCGCGTAGCGCTCCCCGAGGAACAAAAACGCACATTCCTACAAGAGGGCCGAATCCTCAAGCAGTACCAGCACCCCAATATCGTCCGCCTCATCGGAATCGCTGTGCAGAAGCAGCCAATCATGATCGTTATGGAACTCGTGTCAGGTAATGCTTTGATTCTATAGGTACTAATAATAGGGAACTAAGTTGTGGATCTCGGCCTGGTTGTTAAACATTTTGATAACGATGATTTAGAGAGTTCACACACATAAAAGTAGGTATACATCACAACTTTTACCCATAGGACATAAGGATATCGCGGATGGTGAAATGGTAGTAAGAGGTGGGGCTTGAGTCATTTCTCCCCCTCTCTCTCACTCTGAACAAGATTATGTGGACAAATAGCGTGGTGTTATAGATAGGGATCTCTACAGTTGTATTAACAGTATGTTTATTTAGTTTGTAAATGTGAACAAATATGTTTACTTTTCAAGCCATTGATTTTTTGTTTATTACCTTGTGATTTTTAAAACCAAGTTTTCACTGATAAAGTTACGACTTAACCTGTCACCCGGGGACGTCCCATATCACTTACGTACTATATACGAGTATGTATAGTAGCTTATGAGCTATGGCGGTATTTGTTATTATCTAATTTTTTGTATAACAGTCTAGGCATTTTTGACCATAGTGTTTTCTAAATGCATATATTATGAGGTTGTTCCTATATATCCATCTACACTTGGCATTCAACGCATGACATGTAACGTTTCGCCTGATTCGAGCCTGGAAGCGAGAGCGTGGAGCAAGCGATAGAAAAGCGCGATCGGCTTAAGCGTTCGGCTTGTGATGCATCTATCTGTCTTCTACTCTATACTCTATTCAACCTACAAGTGAACTGTTTTATCACCTGCTTCTATCAATCAATCCAAACCAATATTTTCATGTATATTTTTTAGGTGACTTTAGGATAAATACTGTTATTTCCAGGTGGTTCCCTTCTGACATTTCTACGGACGCGAGCTTCTAATCTCAGTTCTCGCTCGCTACTTGCGATGTGTCGTGATGCTGCGGGCGGGATGCGTTATCTTGAATCGAAAAACTGCATTCACCGAGACCTTGCCGCGCGGAACTGCCTGGTCGGCGACGACAACATCGTCAAGATATCCGACTTCGGCATGTCCCGGGAAGAAGAGGAATATATCGTCTCCGGTGGTATGAAACAGATTCCAATCAAGTGGACTGCTCCAGAGGCTCTTAATTTTGGTAAGTTCGGCAACTTCACTAGCTTAATGAAGTGCAACTGTTGGTCGCATGTATAAATACCGATTTATTTATTATTTACATTTAATTGGTTTTAACTTTAGTTACTATTCATGTATTCATCTATAGGAAATTAAAGTGTCTGTAAATTATGGATTTGATTCCCGTCTCCCGACAGGTCAAATTAAGCAAAATATTTTCAATTTTTTTAGTCTAAGAAGAAACATGCCGCTAAGAAACATATAATAATTATTATTTCTGTTGATGCAATTGAATACCGTTACCGGCGTAAATTATATTTTAATTAATTATCACGTGAGTTTACAATCAAGCCCTTGTACGCCATAAAAAAGAGCAGAAGATGTTAGTTTGATGAAGGAAAAACTTGCTCTCTTATCAAAATTTTTAAGATAAAAATCTTCACCTATTGTCTTAATTTTACAACTGACATTGACGTTTTTAGTTTTACTTGTAGATAATACCTATATACTGGTTAGTGTTATGTTTGTTGATGTACCTTGAAATTTTATTATTTTTATTAATAATTTAATTTAAACAAATTGTGAAAATTTCAATGGTAGTTGGATTTATTATATTGACCTTTATATTTTCTTGCCTATTTTATGATCCAATCCTTTAGAGTTTAGGATCTATCTAGTCATTATAGTATAAAGTAAGTAAGTAGCAGCCCATTAACGTCCCACTGCTGGGCACAGGCCTGCTCACTCCGAGGAGCGAAAGTTTTTAGAGCATAGACCCATCTCGCTGCTCCACTGCGGATTGGTAGACATAGTACACAAGTGCACTTTCTATTCCTTCACTCTCATAGTCCGACGTAACGGGAATCCAACACGACCGGAGAGAGATCAGGCCCAGGACCGACGGCTTAACGTGCTTTCCGAGGCATGGGGGTGGATCACACCGCCAACTTCCCAACTTCGGGCAAATGTTAAGAAAATCTTAATAGAAAATATATTGATATTTGAATGGCCCGACCCGGAACTCGAACCCAGGACCTCATATCTGTAGTCGAACATACTAACCACTAGACCAATGAGGCAGTTCATTATAGTATAAATCTGTTTTATTATAGGCAAATACACATCCCTTTGCGATGTGTGGAGCTACGGTGTGCTGATGTGGGAGATATTCTCAAAAGGCGACACGCCCTATGCTGGCATGAGCAACTCTCGTGCCAGGGAGAAAATTGATAACGGTAGGTCTTCTTTTTAACAGGCTCTTATTTGTCTGTATGTGACCTCTATTTTACCATTTTCTTTCGTATATCAGTAAAACTGTATGGTATAGAATTAAACTATTGTACTTATCCCCGTAAGGCGTATTGTTTTCATAAATTATTTATATATTGCACATGTATTATTAACCTTTTATCACTTTAATCTCTGATGACACTTTTCCCGCCAAAACCTGACTGCGTTGATGGCGCCCTCCCGCCATCCATAATGTCCAGAATTTTGTCTATTATTTTATTCATTGGTTCTTTATGTGGTCGTATTATTATAAATTATTAAATGTTTGTTACTATAAAAATAATATAAATTACGAGTGACATGTCCATAGAACGCAATAATTTTAAAAGTTTGTCCCTTTATCCTTATCAGGACCTTCCGGGATACCTCACCCGGCGGGAGTAGGTAAATTATGCCTGCTGACTTCCTTGTATATTATAGTTTTTGAAATGAAACTTCTTTAGGGTATAACTTTTACGGATGAAACGCGTGAATAACGTCACGAAGATGTGTAGCATTTTTTATGTTAATTCGTTTGAAGGTTAGGTAGGTTTTCATATTAACTAATAACATGTGGCATTTTAATTTGCCACTTGTCATTTAATATGTTATTTCTCATAAAATATAAATATTTCATAAATTATCTTTTCTAAATGTTAAATTCAAAAACAAAACTTAATTAATAATTTCTAATATTGACGAAAAACTCGTGGCATTACATTACAATTGGTCATTTGAGATTTCAATAAATTAATTGTATTAATTTATAACACTTAATTTTTATTGACAATTAAATTCCTAACATATCTTCCTTTTTCTCTCCCTCTAAGTCCCGGAAATATAAAGTTTTAGATTTGTATAAAAAAGACATGACTTAAAAATTTGTTTGCCTAAGAAGTTTCACTTCTGACAGCGTACTTTGTACACACGCACTTCTTTTTGCTCGGTCTTTGATTACAGTGGGGTTATTGCGTTGTTAAACGATTATGCCTTTTAAACTCATTTATATATTTCTACTTCTATATAAGGCTATAATCTGCTTGTACACTAAAACTTTTTGTAAAACAGTGTGATTAATTTTTGTATTTCTGTACGTCGTATTGAAAATTGAGAACAGTTGTGTTGAGGTATACAACAAAAACACATGAAAGAACGGTATATAACTAGCTGTCGCCTCAGACTTTGTCTGTTTTAAAACTTAAGATTGTTTATTTGATGCAACATAGTAAAAACGGGTGATTAAGTAAATAATAGCTCATTTGTAATTACAAGCAGTTGTCTGCGACTTTGGCTATATTATTGAAAGTTTTTATACTTTTTTTAAGACTGCTCATTGGTCTAGTGGTTAGCATGTTCAATTACAGACACGAGGTCCTGGGTTCGAGTCCTGGGTCGGGCCAGTTCGAAATAGATATTGAGTTTATCTATTAAGATTTTCTCAATATTTGCCCGAAGTTAGGAAAAACATGTCGGACTATGAGAGTGAAGGAATGGAGAGTACACTTGTGTACTATGCCTGCCAATCCGCAGTGGAGCAGCGTGGCTGGTCTATGCTCTAAAAACTCTCGCTCATATGAGCCTGAGGAGGCCTGTACCCAGCAGTGGGACGTTAATGGACTGCTACTTACCTTACCTTTATACTTTTTAGGTTATCGCATGCCTGCCCCTGAAGGTTGTTCAGAGGACGTGTACGCATTGATGCTGCGCTGTTGGGAGTACGAACCCGAGAAACGACCGCACTTCCACCAGGTTTACACCATCATAGATAATATTTACAATAGGTAACGACTTTCGTACGAATAAAGCTTAATCATTCTAGCGTTCATTCTCAATTAGTAGATATGGTAGTATGTATCAAAGGGACTTTTTATAGAATACGTTACGCAATAATCAAATCTGGACTTACCTCCCTCGCTCTTCTTCAATCTATGTTACATATTCATGATATTTGGTTAATAAAATAGTATAGAAATTTCCATATTAAGTATTTTTTATTTGCAATAAAATTTGGATAAATAAATAAGGACATATACAAAAGCATATTATTTCTTTTTTTTTTGTCCGCCTCTCTTCAAAAGTGCGAACGTATTTTATAAACGTATCCGAATTACAGATAAAATATTGTAAAAACAGGTAAATACGTAATCATCCTGTCAGTCATTAATTAGAAGACATTTCAATTACAGATAAAATAAGGATTTGACAGTTGAAACGGCAAATATATTTTTGTTTGAGTTTGAAATTGTGATTCAGGTTTTATTAATGTCAGTGCTGCCCTCTCGTGATAAAATATCAATTACCTTTTCAGTCATGTTTGTACCAACAAAATAGAGATTTTTTTAATAAAAAAAATCTCTATTATTAGAACATAATACATGTCTTTAAGTTGCATGTAATTTTCTTCGTATTTAACTTTTAAGAAGTGTATACTCTGTTCTATTATGCTGTCAACACTATTAAATTGAATATTCATGTCAAATAGTGTTAATCTTTAAATGAAACTATAGGAAATAAACAATTTGCAGTCCCCGACCAACAAAATCGTAATAGGAAAATGTCAATTTTACAGGCGTAAATAATATCTTGAAAGCTATCAAGACTAAAAAGATGTTTTTTTTATTAAAAACAGGAAACATTTTTTTGCACTACATCTTTATAATTTTTTTTTGTCAGAAAGAAAATTGTGAAATGTCCATTAATGAAATAAGCTATAGAAAAAATTAATGCAAATTAACTTTACGATAGTGTTCGACTGTAATCACAAATGTTGCTTTAGTAAGCGTTCATTGTTCCATGGTAAATATCAATATACTTTCTATTCGTTAAATGACATTGTAACCGAAGTCGATTATATAGCTTACTTTAATATTACGGTAAACATAAATTACATGCTTATTCGATGACTATTTTTACGAGGTATACAACTGACACTGTCTATCTCGTCGGGTTAGAGAGAGAGAGTGCGAATATGAATCACTCGAACGATACTGTGTTGCCGCGTACTGGAACTGCTCTGTCATTTTTTCCTCGAAAAATATGGTAATAGACGCTAATTCTAAAATGATGACCTTTGAGATTTGGTAATAGGTTTTTGAGGTATTTCACTTATGTTATCCGTTGAACAAAAAACACAAAGAACATTATTGAATGGATAAATCCAATCCAGCATTCATCGCCCGATAATAAAACTAATCTCATTGATGTTATAGGATGTGTAGATAACGAATAAATCCGATTCTATCGTTACCATAGTGTTCGTCGGGGACTGGGTATTCTTGTATGACAATTAATTCTGTTTCTAGCTGAATTGTTTTGAATGAAAAAACTATGTAAACGAGATAACTATGTAAGTCAACGAAGTACATTATATTAATTGAATGCTAAACAATTGAAGAATAACCTATAAAGGGTTTTATGTCTGGATTGATGTCGTTATTATGTATACCTGATATAAATGTGTTATATATCCGATACCGCGTAGTAATACTATATATTTTTCCATTAAGTGTATACTATATTATGTAACTGTATCGATTATATACGAATATTTTAATCAATAATTAAGTTTGAATTGAGATTTTTTGTTGTTTATGTACATAGAACATTACCCATATTATCAATAGAAGCAGAGACATTTCTGTGTTTATATTGGGTGTTATTTTGAAAATTGATCTCTAGAATGATACCTTAAAAGATTGGTTGCTTTATAAGTGTTGAGGTATTATATTAAAAATCAAAATTTTAAAAATCTTTATTCAAACTCGATAAGCTCCTTTGAATCGTCATTCGTCTACTGGTTGGCAAATAAAGAAACCTTCAAATTAAGTAATGAATATACAATAACATATTAAAATGTTAATTCTTTTCCTACTTAAAAGCGATGGTAATGAATGTTATATAATTTTACAATTTTGAAGTGAAACTTCTTTAGGCGCCACGAAGATATGCAGCGTTTTTTTATGCGAATTCGTTGGAAGGTTAGGTAGTTTTTATATTTATAAATAACATGTGGCAAATTAATTTGCCACTCGTCGTTTAATAATTTAATATACTATTTTTCATTAAATATAATATTAAAATATTTTAAAAATCTCTTTTTTCTATATTTTAACTTCAAAAACAAAATGTAATTAACAATTTCTAATATTGATAAAAAAAACACCTAGCATTTTTCTTTACAATTCGTCATTTGAGAATTCTATAAATTATTTGTATTAATTTGCGACACTTTTAATATTTTAATGACAATTAATTCCATTTAATAGCTCCCTTCCTCCCTCCCGCAAAGCCTCGGAAATTTAAAATTTTAGATTTGTATTAATATAAACAAGACTTAAAAATTAGTTTGCCAAAGAAGTTTCACTTCTGACATGTGCACTTAGTACGCACGCACTTTTGATTTCGTTATATAGATGTTATTTTCTTTCATAAAAAATCTCTCATTGTGTATCAAATACAATGCACGAGCATTCCATTCAAATCGTTATACATTTCATTTTTAAAATTTTTGACGATTCAAACTACATTTATGTGTTGTTAATGTAAAAATGATTATATATAAAACTCAATAATATTTGAAGTACACTTTATTCTATGTGCATGCGGCACACCGCTATGAAAGCAATAATAAAAATGTGTATTTAGAATTAAATATTAAATGTGATAAGGTCTGTGCTTCCACTTATAATTTTTTTCTTGCCTTGTTGCAAATGTTTTACAATATGTCGTAATATGAATTAAATGTAACTCGAAGTGAGATATATACTCTAGTATAACGAGTGTTTGTTTAGTAATTCAGGAATAATTCTTAAGATGATGTAAATATACATGTAATATGATATTAATAAAGTGCCACACGATTGGAGAGGTGTTTTTCATTTATATCCAACAAACAAGCCCTGCCAGGCGTTGGCATTGCCATTGAAATCACATTAAGCCAATGCATATAAAGTATAGATAAAAAATTTGTAGGGATGTGCGAATAATTCTTACCAATTATTAATAAACTTACGAATTATTCCTTCCGAAGCGTAAGTTAATTTTCGATTCGAAACTCAAGTCGAATAATTCGAATGTTTCCGAATAATTCAAAAAATTAATAAAAACTCGATTTTTCAAAAAAATTCGTAAACTATTAAATCTATTATTAGTGTAGTAGTATATAATATTCAAATATACATTTAACGGTCTGTATACATTTTATTCAAACTATGAAATATATTTAAACATGTAGAACAATAATTATAGCTTTTAATTTTAAAGATGATGAAATAACAGATTTAACTAGAAACAATTGGAAATACAGAAATATTTCATTAATTCGCGAGTTCTCCGAAAATTTTAGATTTTTTTCGAATTATTCGTGGCATTTAGAATAATTCGAACTGTTCAATTCGAAATTTGCTTCGATTCGATTCGAACGATATTCGCACACACCTGATATTTTTTTAATAATTACTACATTTAAATTTTAACTTCACGCCCTTGAACTTAAAGTATATTTTAAAATAACAGGGGGACATGCTGCTATATTTTAAAATACATGTTTTTTTTAATATTGTAACAAAATTGTTATTCTTGTCATCTTTACTTGCATGCATTTTTATACCTTATAGCCTCAATTGTCTTACAAAATACTGATACTGATTTTGTGTATACATAGATGGCACTTAATTAGCCTGTCTTAAATTCTTAGTGATTACATTTTAAAAATAATGAAACACGTTTTTTCCATTCTGGTTATATTTTAATTTCTCAATATAATATTTTTGGAAACTATCCTCAGTTCCCCGATCAAATAATGTACATAGAGATTGAAAAGATCCAGGGCATTCAGTCCAAGTGCCTGACACCACACTCTATACACCTGATTTTCATACCAGTATTTCAACAGATTTATCGTCCTTTTAGGTGTCTGTGGAGTATAACTTTAACTCCCAAAGTCAAAGATCGAAAAACAGCTCGAGTCCAAGAATCGTACGTACACTAATGTATCTCTTTGGACATAATAGTCTACTGTTGCTTTCAGGCTAAAAATGGCAAAAGCTGTAGAGACCAGGACGAAAACCAAACCGAGCTTCCTCTAACTGCGTAGTATCTTTCAAAATGGGGTGTATTAGTGTTTCCAGTATTTTACCCAATTTTACTTAAGGTAGGATATTATATCCTTTTTAGAATGTCAATTCTAGACAAATAACTTTTTCTTATTTTATTACTAACAAGGGTGAACTGATAGTAAGTGATGATGTAGTCTAAGACGCTAGCGTCCTAATCTAGTGAGATATAATTTACCTCTTATAATTTCTTACAAAGCGTTTTTTGCTTATATTCTTAATTTGCTCTGAATATGGAATTATACAAAGTGAGTACTTATACAACTGCTATAAAGGCCGTCAAAGTGTTTCCATAGTGCTGTTATAATAATCGGGGTGTATCCTCCGCCCGTTATATTTATATATATAAGTATTTATTATTCATTTATCTATTTAATTTAAATATGTATATATTTGCGTAAACGGGTGTGAGTGAAGTAGTAGAATAATAATAATAATAAGTTTATTCAAAGGCAGTACACCCAGTAAAATTTTACAATAAAATAAAATAAAAATTAATAAAGTAAACTAAAATCTAAAACTAAAATACTTATTTTAAATAATGAATAAACGGAACATTTAACAGAAAAAAAACATAATTTCTTAAACATATTCATTTATTAAAATATAAAAACATTATAAATACAATTTTATTAACTCGTCACTGACAGCTGATGGTGTGAGAATACCCAGATCAGTGAAAAGGAGGGTTATGTATGCCGGTGGCGTGTAGTCGACTAAGGGGTGTTGTTTTGACAGATTTCCAGAATTTAATACACTTGAGAGGTATTTGAACTCTTTAGGTATGTCTCGTTGGTTGAGAGGGTATATTCTAGAAAACTTGAAGCTCTCTGTGAGTACGTATACAGGTTTCTTCAGTTCCAATGCGGACATTGCTAAGCTGTATGTGCCAATCTGGAAAAGTGATTTCTAATTTATTTATTCACTGTTTAATGCATACAAAAAATACAAGACCTTAAAAGAAACAATAAATAATTACAAGAAAGAAAGGCGGTCTTATTGCTTGGAACGATAACCTCCAGATCACCTTTGAATTTTAGAATCTGACGATAACATAGGAAAAGTGCAAAATTATATCAATATGAATATATGAATGAATAATTAAAACCGACCCGACAAATTATGTAAATATGTAGTAAGTAGTCTTACATATGGTAATTATAAATGTTGTTAAAATTCTTACTTAAAACACAAACGAATAAAAACTATTGTCTTTTGAGGTTTTAATTAAACATCAATATTTATTTGTTAGTATTTGATGTCCAACATCGTTCATTAAGGATGAGATTTTATTTGATAAAATGTTATTCTTATTTTATGATATTAAAGGTGAGAATATGGCACTCGTACTTTATGATACAAAAACTGTGAAAATCGTTATTCATATCTTATGATACTAAAGGTAACAAATTGTCAGTTCCAGTTTTTGATATAAAAGTAGAGAAAATCTTATAATGTAATTTTATTTATATATATATATATATATATATATATATATGTATATATGATATAGTGGTATAGCATTTTATGAATTATATATTAAGCTATATGTGTAGTTATAAAACGTATTTTTAAAGTAGTGTATAACTGAGTCAAGTTTTCTCTTTTAAACTTATTTGCACCTCCCCTTCCTATCTTCTGTTCCTCTCACCAAAGGTTGTCTGGAAGAGATCGCATTTAGTAATAGGACCGCCTTTGCGTAACCTATTACTTAATTATCTGGTTTTCTTTATATTACACAAGTTGTATTGTCTTTTCTTGTATGTGTGCAATAAAGTTATAAATAAACAAAATGTCTTTCGGATGTTATGATACTAAGGGTAAAAAATGTTAGTATTGTAACATACATAGCATCACGCCTCATTCCCATAGGGGTAGGCAGAGACAACATCCTTCCACTTGCCACGATCCTTGCAAATTTCCATTGCTTCTTTCATTATCATTAAACCTTTCATACAAATTCGTCGGTTTAGAGTACTCTTGACTTGGCCCTTAATTAAAACATCCTGGATTTGATCCAGGAATGTTCACCTTGGTCTTCCCCGCCTTGGTATTGTAAGTCATACATTAAGGTGATTCTAACTAAAATTGTATTCCAATAACTCAGTATCTTATATTATTTACGATATTCTACCTGGGAATATGTTAGATGTTGAAGCTAAGTCACAACTGACCTTATTAATGATCCCGCCGCTCTCAGTGACCCCCTCAGCTCCTAACATGACGATGTCCACTTGTTCCATGATGTAGCCCACCGCGGCGTCCAATATCAATGTGGCCTCAATACCCGCTGCAACTAACTCTTTCTGCATACGTTCCCTAAAAATAGATAGATAGATCTATACTTTAATAAACACCATTAAAGAAAATTAAAAGCGCCTGCGTACAAAGTAAACGCGTCAGAAGTGATACTTCTTTGGCAAACTAATTTTTCAGTCTTGTTTGTATTGATACATGTCTAAAACTTTACATTTCCTCGACTTAGAGGGAGGGAAAAATGGCAGATATGTTAGGAATATAATGAATAAAAATGCCACGTGTTTTTTTGTCAATATTAGAAAATATTATTTAAATCTTGTTTTTGAACTTAAAATTTAGAAAAGAGAATTTATGATATATTGTTATTTTGTATTATAAAAATTAGTATATACTAATTTTATTAAATGACGAGTGGCAAATTCAAATGCCACATGTTATTTGTATATATTAAAACTGCCTAATCTTCAATCGAATTACAATAAAAAACGCTGCACATTTTCGTGACGCTAATCACGCGTTTCATCCGTAAAAATTGTACCCTCATGGGCCTAAAGGGGTCTCACTTTAAAAAAAATACAATAAATTAAAAATTAACTACATTTATTGTGCAACTAAGAGGTCTTATTGCTGTATAGAGATATCTTAGAGATAACTCTGCGGTTAGGGAGACCGTCATAGAAAGGAGAGAAATGATAGACATACATGCATTTATTAAGTATAAAAAGTTAAGTAGCCCGTTAACATCCCACTACTGTGTAGAGACGTCCTCCCTCATAGGGGAGACGGAAAGAAGAAGAAGACTAGTAATATTAATAAGGTTTTTATAGCTCAGAAACGATTTATAAGGAGTATCTGCGATGTGAGTCTAATAATTTCTTGTAGACCTCTTTTTAAAGACCTAAACGTTAACTGTACCTTCCCTATACATATACGAAGTACGTTTGTATGTAAAAAAACATTTAACTAAGTTTGAAAAACGGTATTATGGGACGCAATTTAAATGATTTAGATTTTATTTTGTTAGACTCTGTACAAGAACACAGCATTATGACAGAAACTGTCACGTCATGGCTGTTAAAATTTATAATAAATAACCCAATGTTCTAAAAGAAATAAACAACATTAATATATATAAAAATGTATTGAAAAAATGGCTAATATCTAAATGCTATCATTATATTAAGGACTAATTAAATAAAATTCAAAATAAATAATATAATTCGTACGAGACACAGTTTTCAAGGTCACTGTTTTGATATGTTTGTATGTTTTGACATGCAAATGTGACTGTATTTATTCATGTAATATATTTATTAATGTGAATGTGATTATAGAAATGTAAATATCTGCAAATAAGGATGAAGCAATCATTTGAAAATGATATTATTTTGTCCTAATATAGATGTTGCACACCGTTGTATGGTAGATTATGTGTTGTACACTTGATCTTGCAATAAAATAAATTTTATTTGACTTTAAATGTTAAGTTACAAGGACCTACGACCCCAGTTTTAAGAAAAAAAGAGAAGCTATGTGTTAGTTGGTTATTTCTAAGAGAATAGTACATTCCAATTCTCAAAGTTCCTTTTCTAAAATTCATCATGGTATCATGTAAATATTTATTATTTTATTGGTATTTTCGCATTAATTTAATATTATAGTATAAATTCTATACATAAGCTAAAACATTATAGAATCTTACCCACTGTTGTCTGGACACGACATGGTGACGAACACTTCGAACCGTTTGTTTGCATTTGCAGCTTCTAACATTGCTTGGAGGACTACCCGCGAACGGGAGTGCGTTAAAATTTTCTAAAATTTAAGACACAAAAGAACTTTAAGGAATAACATTTCCTGGTTCAAAAAAAGATCAAAGTCGATCGTAGTATATCAAAAAAGATAGATATGATTTTTGAAGTGAAACTTCTTTAGGAGGGTAATTTTTTTACCGATGAAACGTGTGATTAACGCCACGAAGACGTACAACGTTTTTTAAGATAATTCGTTAGAAGGTTAGGTAGTTTTAATCATTACAAAAAACACGTGGCATTGTTATTTACAATTCGTCATTTGAGATTTACATAAATATTTGTAATAATTTTCGAGACTTTATATTTTAAGGACAATTAAATTCCTAACATATCTTCCTTTTTTCTTCCCTCTAAGTTTCGGAAATCTAAAGTTTTAGATTTGTATGAATATAAACAAGACTTAAAAATGAGTCTGCCAAAGAAGTTTAGCTTCTGACATGTGTACTTTGTACGCACACATTGTTAATTTTTTAACTATATTGATTCCTTATCAGAAACATATTTTAAAAAAATTATACAACTCTAAACAAACTAATTTTATACTCATATATTTTAATTATGAGCATAATCCTGGTTGGCCTATTATGATTTCAGACCTAATATCAGAATCAATTTTTATTGATTTTGGTAAAAAGATTAATGATTGATAGGAGTCCTAAGAGATAAGTAAGTCTACACTACTAAAGGTAAAAGATGTAGCAAAATACTTTTTGTTTATGGAAATAATTTATATACTTACATGTATATGTAAGTATATAAATTATTTTAGTTAAAGTTTTAGGTAAAGTTAGTTTTTTAATACTTACACAACCATCGCTGATGAAAGGTAGAGCTTGTTTTGCTACTTTTCCTCTTGCTTCCAGCAGTGTGTCCAAAAATATTCTGCCTCGCTCTAACATTATCCTTTCACATTCATCAAATGACTGCAAATGCAAAATAATAATTTTCCTGATTACACACACCTCTTGTACAAATGGCTTATATCCATTTGAGATTGCCTCTTTAAAGTAATGTGACCACTGCTTTTGTTAGCTAAGGTTGTCAGTTTGATTCCTGATAGGGCAAATTTGGGACTTCTGTACTAACTGTTCTTTACTAACTGGTATAGATCAGCTTAGATAGGATGCTTCAGTTGTTATTAGTTGACATAATATTAGCAAAAACATGTCAGTTAAATGGTTATGTTCTGGTACAAGGCTGAGAAAAGCATTAAGAGACAAGTCATTCTGTAGCAAGTTAGTGTTACCATATTAGTTAGACTATCAATTTTCAAAATCAAAATATTCTGTATTCATGTAGGCTCTAAAAGCACTTTTGAATAATCAACAGTCTGTCTGCTGGTACCAAATATAACACCAGTTTGGAAAGTTAATTTCGCTGAGAAGACTGGCAGGAAACTCAGTGGTTACTCTTTTAAATAAAGTTTTATATATTACAATTTTATTATGCAGCTCCTTTGTGAAACTGGAATCAAGTCCAAACATCTTTGTTGTGTAAATAATTTTTAACATTATAATATGCCTTTTGTAAAAGGATATTTTTGACATACTCTCTAAAATATAATGTGTATGCTTAATCAGACAAATTAATTGTTTTATTGTTATTATGTTATAAATTTTATTTCAAGTTTCAAGTTAATACCTTTATATCAAGCTTTGCAAGTGTGATAAATCTCATGAAGAGTTGACATCCTGACGACACTGCTGTAACAGGTTGATCACAATTTCGCATGGCTTCCACGGCCAACTGTAAATTTAGATCCAGCTCCCGTACTGTCGCAACTATAACATTAAACTAGCCTTTAATGTGCACTTATGACATGAGCCTTCTTAAAAACGGAGATTTTAGAAAACAGAACTTTTAAAAGTGACATTGAAAAAAGAGAGGCTATTTAACGATTGTTTGGAAAAGCAGTTTTCACATTTTATAAAATATTATCAATGTAATTTACATAAACATTGCATCATACATATTATTCATCATATATTTGTGAACCAGTTCCAGGTATTATTAACTTAAATAAAATAGAAATTTACCTTTATAATTTTCTATAACAGTTAGCAATGTCTTTATTGCCGCCACTCCTGCTGATACATCAGCTTCTTCCTGAAGTATCTTCAGAAAAATATCTTTTACTTCTAAAACAAAATTTTATTCGATTTATCATATATAATTTTTAAACAATTTCAGCTGAAATGAATTTGGTCTTTTTACCTTCTTTATTCATTATGAAATATGGTCGACCCAATTAATATTGGCAATCTTAAGAATATTGTCAAATTTCTTTAAAACTCAAGATATTATCAGTGACTTTACTTATTAATTTAAAAATGTTTACACAGACGTGAAACCCTGACATAACCTAAAAATTTGCTCTCGTCAGCTGTGTTTGACGTTTAATTCAGTATCACAGATTAGAAATATAAAAGTCAAGTTAATTATTTGCTCTCCAAAAAATTGGAAAACAAGCGCAATTCTCATTGCTTTATCATTTTTGACTACTTTAAAATTAATAAATTGAATAATTTAATTTCTCGAAATATATTTAGATATGCGAAATTTAGCGACATCTAGTAACAAATAGAAAATTTAGACTCAGGCACCTGAAAATTTCATGGATGATCGATTATGGAATTACCTAGACATATTTAAAACCATCAGAAATTGAATTTTTTAGTTTTATTTAAAGTAAATACAAGTTATAAAAACAAAGTAAAAAAACTAATAGTAATTGAGTCAAGGAAATTCACGGTCAGCGATTGTAGGTTTACCTGCAATGTTAGAATTACAGTATACCGCGAAGTCGAATGGATAACACGCGTTAACTTTGGCTTAAGAAACTTTTTTCGAAAAGTTTAATAGAGTATCAAGTTTACTGACTGGATTAAATTAGAGATGGGAAATTCTGCTTCTCTTAAACTTAACGATAAAAGAAAATGGCAGTAAGTAGCTAAAATTATATGCACTTACATATCTATTTCTTAGTATTAAATAATTGCTTAAGTTCTAATACATTTATGGTTGAATGATTACAGACTTTAGACCCAAAGGTCGTAGATACAAAGTTGAAGCGAGAAATAGTTTATTTATTATATTTTTGTTCAAGAACTAGGTATTTATACTACATGATCAGCTCTACACTAGATTTAAAGTGTAACGACTATTGTGGGATATTTAGGTTTGCAATCTCAGTTCGAGGCCCAGATTGAGTTGAGTGCACTGATATTTTACTTTAGTTTGTTTAATGACTTAAAAGGAATTTCTTACCGCGTAACCTACACTGATATAATTTATTATTTACGATATTACGAATTCATATACCGAATGAATAAATATATTATAGTATAAATAATATTTCTTATATACAATTTGCAAATTCAATGTACAACTTGCTGTTCTTATCGCGTTTTTACTCCTGCATTGCCTCTAGTTTGTATGTCATAAAGAAGCAACGGTAATGCAGATTCATTTTTGGACAAAGATTTTTATACTTCTAATTTGTAAAACTTCGGATGAGCGAAACCGAATCAAGAAGAATCAAGGACGCATCTTTTTTATGGAATTTTAAATATTGTAATTAGTAATGGAATTGTATAGGGAAGAGGGCTTGTGTAGTCTGTTTTAGGAGATATTTTTTGTTATTTCTAGGCAAACGCACTGGGCTTTGCAAGCTCTCGCTTTTCTAGCAAAGGCCCCAAATTCGATTCCGGGTAGGGCGAATTTAGGAAATTGCATATTCTAATTTGTCCCAGTCGGGAATGGTGGGAGGCTTTGATCGTGACTAGTTACCACCCTACCAGCAAAGACATACCACTAAACAAGAAATTTGTGTTCCGGGACGATGCTGTGTAGAAACCATAAGAGGTTTGCCGATGCTGTGTAGAAACCATAAGAAATTGCCTCTTACCAGATTAACGCGTTTTCATCCTAGATTGTCTGATACAATCACTTACCATCAGCTGTGATCTTGATCAAGTTCAATAATACAATAAAAAAATGCTTTTGTTTAGGAGTAAAATGTTTAGTAAATGTTCCATCTTTTGCACAGTTTTACGTTACGTATAAGTTTACAATAATAGGAACTATTGAATCTAAAATGTCATTGTTAATAATTTTTATAATATTAATCATGTTTCGATTACGCTCACTATTAATTAGATATAATGAATTATCGTATCGTCGAGAGTAGTAGACTAGGGCTTACATTTATACATTATTTTTCAACCGTTACTGTTCAGTCTATAGATTAATTTTAATAAAACATTAAAAAACGTAATATTGTTTAATGCATAAAACTTTTAGAATAACTAAATTGTATATGAGTAAAGTCTATGCACGGTGTTATCTTAAGGTCATATACATGGTTTATCTTAAGCTCACAAGATCAAATTATATTTACATGATATTAAAATCTCTAACACGCGATTGTAATTTATGTTTGATCAAAGAAGAGGCAATTGCAAATATTAAAATCAACTAGTCGACGCCACAATGTTCAAGTAGCTATTTAGAAACTAATTAAACTAGAAAATAGCTTTATTGTGACCCAATATAATGTTACACACTAGCCTCAACTACTCCGTCTATGCAAAATGTAGTTTATGTATAAAGTATATCCTTTAATGAGAATCTAGTTAGAAAAAGTCCAATTTCAAAATTTTGCAGCAACAATTTTCTTCTTTTAGCTCCTTTTGTGTTCCCTGAGAAAATTCAATAAAATTTACTATAGTTATATTGATAATGAAAGTCCCGTTAAAAGTTATTTAAATGTGCCCAGACAAACAATTCTTAATATTGATCTCTTGTGTGTACAAAAAAGTGCGAGCGTACAAAGTACACATGTCAGTAGTGAAACTTCTTTGGCAAACTAATTTTTAAGTCTTGTTTATATGTATACAAATCTAAAACTTTAGATTTCCGACACTTAGACGAAGGGAAAAAGGAAGTTATGTTAGGAATTTAATGAATTTAATTGTTAATAAAATGTGAAGTGTCGAAACTTAATACAAATAATTTATTGAAATCTCAAATGACGAATTGTAAATCAAAATGCCACGTGTTTTTTGTCATTATTAGAAACTATTATTTAATTTTGTAAAACTACCTACCTTTTTTTTAAAGACTAAAATTTAGACGATTTATATATTATTTTATGTACAAAAATATATATATCTTAAATATATGTAAGTTTATTATTATATAAGCTATGAATGTTCTTATATTTTCGTGTTATATGTGTAGATATTAGTATGTATGTTTATGCCATTGCCCATCAGTTTCGATACTCACTGCTTTTTAAACTCAAAGGTTGTCTGGAAGAAATCGCTATTTAGCGATAAGACCACCTTTTGTACATGTATTATTAGTAAGTTAATATGTTAAATTGTTATTTCTTGATGTGCAATAAAGTACACAAACAAACCTTCAAAGGAATTACCATAAAAACGCTGCACAACTTCGTGAAGATAATCACGCGTTTCATCCGTAAAAATTTTACTTAATTTATTTTACGCCTAAAGAAGTTTCACTTCAAAAAATACTCCAGATTCATTTACAAGCATGGAATGCGTACTAGAGTATTAAAATATCCTTCTAAAATGCCCGTATATGCTAACCTTATGACATTTTCGTTAAGGTGAATATCCAAGACCTCATTGAACTGGATCTAAAAGCTTACGGTCATTTGTCGGACAAGGTACGTCATAGAATACGCAAGAAAGTAAAAGTGAGGCCGTTTGGTCGTTTGAATCATGAAGGCAATGCGATCCGCCATTGTGTACTCGTTGTTCACCGGCTAAAATAACATGAACTTCCTTTTGCTTTTAAATTAATCACACTGCATTTTATAATATGTACAAGTTAACTGTAATTTCAACTAAAAGCGAGATCATACAGACTAAAATGATAACGCAGTAACCTGATGAGCGGATCCTGGAGGGTTATAGAGATCAGAGCTATACGGGGGTATCGACAGCGACACTCATGGCAGGTGATCGCCCATGGACGCCCAGGGCGGAAGTTCTCACGGCTGCTTACCAGTGCAGAGCAGCCGCGAGAACCAGAGGGGAATCACCAGTCGCTGACGAGATAAGGAGTCAGGGTTCTAACTAACAGAGCCTTGACCCAAGATGGAAGGAGGATCTCGGGTCCCCAGGAGCGGGCGGCACCATAATAGGGGCGATCTGCCCTCATCTTTACGAATGGCTGGGTAGAGAGTACGGATCGCCCTCCTATAGGTTGGTACAGGTGCTTACCAGTCATGGTTGCTTCGGCAAATACCTGTACCAAACTGTTGGCTGCGAGCCGTCGGCCAGATGTCACGAGTGTGGTGCCTCGTCATACACAGCCCACCACACTGTGGCAGAATATCCCACATGGGGACCTCAGCGACTCATTATGACGTCGCTGATCGGAACAGACCTCTCACTAGCAATTATTATAGGAGCAATACTTACCAGTGAGCAGGCCTGGAGAGCGGTTGCCTCCTTTTGCGAGACTGTCATCTCGCTTAAGGAGGTACGGTAAAGGGAGAGGCTGAATGCCGCCGAAGCACTCCAGCCCCGACGAAGGGGTGCAGGAAACAGGAGGCGGAGATTCGTACAACTCCTCCCCCTGTAGAATATCTATGAGCTGCAACCGAGGGGCCAGAGAGGAATGCCTCAACGAACCTCTGGCTCCCCACTCATGGTTGATGGCGGTCCCGCTAGGATTTAGTGGGTATTGCGAGATTGTACACTCGCGGAGTCCCACACTCCCGACCTTTAGTCGGGGTACGTAAATGCATTTTCCAGCGACAAATGAAAAAGAAAACCTGATGAGCGGATGAAGAATTCGATGTCGTAATGTTGAGAGTTCTTCCTTCGCTATTGATTTGTGGAAGGCTTCGCACATAGTTACTTATCATCCTATCAGCACAGACGTACCGCCAAACAAACAAATTGCCTTTCAATACGATTAGTGTAGAAAATATTAGAGATAAATTATCTCTCACCAGGCTATCGCAATTTGCTTTTAAACTGCGTCATCACAAAGTCAAAATATCTTTATTCAAGTAGGCCTTTACAGCACTTTGGAATCGTCAAATATAGTTTTTTCCATATATTATCTAAATGAACCACCGATGTTAAAAGGGTTCCTTCGCACCCTGATCTGAGAATAGTCCACAACAAACTCAGTCGGGTGTACGTTTTTTTGCAATCATCATTTCAGTATACATTTTTAATTTATTTTATATCAAGATATATATGTAGAGCAATTCATTCACTCCCACGCTTTTTTGTCTTCTAAGTTTTCCTTCAAATTATAGAACGATTTCTCAATTAGCTTTATTTAAATAAAAGATTTAAATAAACTAAGAGGCGGCTTTGTCTCTTTTTTTGGGAGCTTGTTATAGAAACGTATACAATTACCCTTGAATGACTGGTCAATTTATGTAGTCTACTAGAATTTACAGAAATTTTATTTTTATTTCTCAAGTTATATGAGCTGCATTCACTTTTTTCAATAAAAGAGTCAATATTTTTATAGTCATACAACAAGTTTTCCAATATGTATATGCCGTGAACTGTCATTATTTTCACTACTCTGAATTTGTTTCTTAGCGTATAAAAATTCTCTTTTCTGCATTATAAATATTCCATCTATATCAGCAGCGTTACTCTTAAGTCAAGTCAAAGATCAAGATCAAAGTCAAGTTTAAACCTGTCAGCATTAAAAATGTTTCCGGGTCCGATTCCAGACAAGGCCAATTAAGAAAATAGTGTTGTCTAATTTGTTTAGATCTGAAGTAGTATTTTGGTCTTTGATGAACCAGCTCAGCGAAGTTCCACCTTAGATTGTAACAGTTACCATCAGATGAGAGGAATTCATGATTTTTATATTAACATCGTACCGGAATGCAAATATCTTGATTGGTGACATGTATTCCAGGTCAGGATACTTTACATGGTTTAACTAGACACATTTATCTTTCCGGGCATCGAATGCTAATTAAAATTTTATTAGGATTTCTTTAAACTGAATTATTTGCTGAAACAATGCCATGAGCGCTATTTCTTTGCATATCTTGAATATGCCTTCACGTTTTATAACACTCTCGATAAAATAAGCTGGGAGATCCCTGTTATGTCCTTTTGTTTGGGTATAGAGTTGTTTTCTTAATGTATTTCAATTAATTATCACATATAAATAATTGTTACTCGTATTGTTTTTACCACCCGCCGTTGTTGCGATCGTTCCCTCCCTATAAAGTTCACAGATACATAATAAACCCCTTTTCGTATAACACAAATCAACAGGTCGTAGATTCCAGCCTATTAACAACGTTATTATTTTAGATATATACTTTTAGATATATATGTGTGCTTCGTAAATTATTATGTCGTGGTTAATCGCTGTGAAAAGGCTTCTTATATACAAAAGACACGCATTCTTAATCTGTACTAAGATCTCCACTTTTCAATGTAGTCTATATGACAATGACTTCTTATATATATAAGCAACTTTTTTTTCTTTCTTATTGATAAACTTGAAAACTACTGGACCGATCGGCATGAGACCATGACCATTCGACGCGGAATTAATTGTAGAAGGTTTTAGGCTATTTTGATTTTTGAATTCCATCAACCATTTACCATTTCTTTTTTAAATTTATGTGGATAGTCATTTATAATATAAAAATGATTCGCAAAATGTATTGGTAAGCGCAGAACTCGACAACGCCTGGATCAATTTTGACAATTCTTTTTTCAATGTTTTTTGAAGTCCAAGGATGATTTTTACGGCGAGACAAGTTCGAATAATTGCAGGAGATATCCCAAAAAACAGCCCTTTTCCGTTTCCCATACATACGTTTTCTATTTAAATTAAATAAAGTCAATTTGACCTTTATTGCTATTCTATAAAGTACATAATAAATTACAAGTCAATTTGCACTTTATTATCGCTGCAGGAAGTTCAAAATCAATTGAATAGTCACAATCCGAACAAATTGAATAGTCACAAAAATGTAAGAGCTAAAGATATTTAGTACTGCTGTAATCACATTTCGAAAATCATTCGTAAAACTGAAATCTGCCATATTCCAAATCATTTTGACAGAAGTCTGGTCTGCTAGTATTGTATAAAACCAAAGAACAATTAATAATTCAAACGCTATTTATTGATCATTCAAGATAGAAGTCAATCTTGAATGATCAATAAATAGCGTTTGAATTATTTTTGATCTTGAGAGAGTAACTTTATGTATATATGTTGTCTGCAACAGAAAATTGAATAAACACAACAATGTTATCTATCCCAAACCATATGAAACAAAAAAAAGTATCAATTATTTTAAGCCAGACGTTGCATTGATTTATTTATGTATACATTTTACGTGACTTTTGACATTGGTTGTAGCGTGATTAATTATCTGAGAGCAAAGATTAAATGATTGCGTGAATGACAGTACAAAACTCGATGAAGGAATGGTGTAATGTCATTTGTTCGTATTGAGAGAGACTTGTTTTGTCTGGAATTTATGTAGCCTAAAACTAGCTGATCCACTTAATTTCGTATCACTTACTATTCTTAGACCTATATTTAATACAATTTGGTCAAATCGTTTCGGAGGAGTTCCACAACTAACATTGTTATTCGAGATATTTATCTGTTAGATGAAAACAATCTGATTTAAGCCATTGTAGCTGTAATATAAATAAATATGTAAAATTATTATACCGACCTTGTGGAATCCTACGTGCGTATAGCACTCTCATTAAATTCTTTACATTATTGCTTTGATTATATGAAACTAACTGTTCCCGGTGGTGTCACGATCAGGTGGAGATATGGGTAAATTCGTTATTTATCGTATTTATGTGTGAATATATTCTTAACCATTCTCCAATTACAACATAATCGGCCAAGGCTTTTAGGACTTCAGTGACATTCACACATGCGTAAGAATTATATCTATGAAAAGCCTATTAATAGCCTATGTCCTATCGGTGTACCAAATTTCATTTAAGTCGCTTTAGTAGTCTTTACGTAAAAACATTACTTTCACATTTATGAAATTAGTATTACATAAAAGACAGGTTCAAGCAAAATACCTTTTAGGGGGTTGATTAAATATTAAGAGTAAAAGGAGTTAAAGCAACAAACGTATATTAAAATGTAAAAACGCACTGATATTGTACATGAAGCCTAATGCTCACCTATAGAGAGAGGATTTTAGACTATAGACCCACCACACTGCTCCACTGCGGGTGATTGGCATTTATAGGCTGCTATTTACCATACTTTATAAGAATATTCCCCTGTATTATTATTAACTATGAGTATACATCAGTATGCGATGAAAATTTGCATTTGGATAAATTATAGTTATTAAAAAATGTGCGTGCATACAAAGTACACATGTCAGAAGTGAAACTTCTTTGGCAAACTAATTTTATGTCTTGTTTATAATTATACAAATCTAAAACTTTAAATTTCCGACACTTAGAGGGAGGGAAAAAAGGAAGACTTCATTAAGAAGACGTCATTAATGACTAGTTGTAAATAAAAATTTTACCTGGTTTGTGTCAATATTAGATGTGAATAATTAAATTTTGTTTTAGGAAAGAGAATTATATGAAATATTTTTATTTATATTTTACTGTAAATATTAAAACTACGGAAACTTCAAACGAATTAGCATAAAACACGTTGCACATCTTCGTGACGCTGATCACGCGTTTTATTCGTAAAAATGTTACCCTTTTTACGCCTAAAGAAGCTTCATGTCAAAAATTACATAATCACACCAAATATATAAAGATTTTGTCGAAGTATGTAATATATGATGATTTGTATATTAAAGATCAAACATTAACACTTCATTTATGTTTGATTTTAGATACACAGGTATTTGTTATTTTATTCTAGAAACATTCTCTAGCACCGCCAATGATTAGATTGTCAGTTAGTACGTTGAATGGCGGGATTTTATTATAAGTTGTTTATAATTTACGTGTTTCATCACGATGTAGTGAAACAAGTAAGCGGTACACCGCCGTCGCTAGCAGTCACTTTGTTGCTTCACTGTTAATGACTTGCATAGTTTTTAGTGTTAGTAACGACGCAATGACTGGAAATCCCGCCGACTAAATAAATGGTCACGGTTTCGTTTCCGGTTGTATCAATTTGGGTTGTTCAATGCATTTTTTAGAGAGGTCGCGTATGGCATTTACGGTTTTTTATAGGGACAATATGTTAAACTGCCTCATTGGTCTAGTGGTTAGCATGTTCGACTACAGACATGAGGTCCTGGGTTCGAGTCCCGGGTCGGGCCAATTCAAAAATCAATATTGAGTTTTCTATTAAGATTTTCTCAATATTTGCCCGAAGTTGGAAAGTTGGGAAGTTGGCGGTGTGATCCACCCCCGTGCCTCGGAGAGCACGTTAAGCCGTCGGTCCTGCGCCTGATCTCTCTCCGGTCGTGTCAGATTCTCCCGTCACATCGGACTATGAGAGTGAAGGAATAGAGAGTGCACTTGTATACTATGCCTGCCAATCCGCACTGGAGCAGCGTGGTGGGTCTATGCTCTAAAAACCCTCGCTCCTCGAAGTGAGGAGGCCTGTGCCCAGCAGTGGGACGTTAATGGGCTGCTACTTACTTACTTATGTTAAACTATTGTACTAGTCCTGCTCACAATCCAATTAATAGAAAACCTAATATATTTCCCTTAAAATTACCCGAGGCCTAAAATTACCCCAGGGAATTATCCGAGATATTGTAATTAAATATTTAATATCATTAAATTATGACGACTTGGGATCCTTACTAAAACGTATAGTGTAAAATATAAACTACCATACCTACTTTAATATTATATTTTGAAATATTTATTACGGTCTATAAGACTTACACGACATAGTACCTGCATACATATTTTTCTTTATTGTCTTTGTTTATTTATTCAATTGTTTTTGTTATTATTAAGGAAGAGCGGAGTCTTCTGCCACTGGAGTTACTTCGACCCTTAAACGAAGGCTCCAAACTTTTTATACGTTAAAGTGCTGAAGTTAACGAAATAAACTATTTTATTTTTTTAACTAGTACATGCTTCATCTTATATTATATCGATGTAGTACATCGTATTTAGTGTAAATCTCAAAATACGAACTCTTTACCAGACACAAAAAAACTTTTCTAAAATCGAAAGCGTAAGTCTCTGATTTAACATTTTGCTGACCTCAAGAATGGCGTTATCCATAAAGCTAATTAAATACTAAACTTAATTTGACTGTTATCTAAAAATAATTAAAAAATACAAACTTTTAGTGGCCTCGTTGCAAAAAACAGAATACTTATTGTTCAAAACACGTATGCAGTTTTTTTTTATCTTAAAAATATAGACGTTAGATCAATCGATGGATTATTTTTTCTGATTAAATTGGTCTTAAAATCTCGGTTTTTGCGGCTTTGAGGCTCACATTAAAAACGCTTTCTTACATCGATGTAATTCTGGTTACCGAGATATATATAAAACTAAAAACTATAGGCAAATACAAAATTTGTTAAAGTCTGTTCTAGCAGCCTGCTAGACTTTTCCTAGAGATAAGTTGCTTGCTGCGAGTTTCTGGCTCTCTCACTTTACGAAATAATATATTTTTAATGCACGCTAAGAAGGCCAATTTATTAGTGACAAGGCTGGATTACCGAAATTATATTTAACGCTTATGCTGCTTAACGAACTATTTTCTAAAGACTTATAATTATTAGTTTACAGTTTAATAAAGACCTACTGTATTGCACATGCCAACTTACTTATAGGAGAGAGGGTCTGGAGTTAGCACCCACCACATAGCTCCAACACGGATGGGCAAGTTACGTACACCCTTTGCTCTCTAGATATGGAAGATTCCTTGCGATGTTTTCTTTGTGGTGTTTACTTGGCTTATTACCACAAATTATTAGGATAATACCTAGATTATTGAATAGTAAAACCTAGGATTTGTGCTATATATTATAAAACACATTGACTAGTTACCTGTGTTACCCCCCTTTACAGACTCTATAATTCTTAGTTTTATTCTGGCCTCAAAATCAACATCTTGAAATTTGAGAATGTGTTTTCTTTTACCTTTATAATTACAATTTAAAATAACCAATAGTCAGTAATTTCATATGACTATAATATTCCTTGACAAGGGAAGGAGTTCTGGCACTTTTCCATGACGAGTATACCTGCCAAATTCAGATAACTGGTTTAAAAAAACACATACACAAAATGCGGTCTTATCGGTAAGCAGTAATTTCTAGTAAGCAATCTTGTAGTATAGGAATTTCAATTGTATTATATAGGTAGTCGTTGTAAATCCACGTATTATTTCATGCAGAAATGAGAGTAAAGAATTCGATTCTATTGAATTTAAAGTAGACTTGTTCATGTATCAATGTGATTGACGTTTAATGTTCAATTACTATCAACAGCCTTTCAATGACATTGGAAGTCCACACCGGATGTAGGAAGTGTTGTAAGTGTGTAATCCAGTAACAACCATAACTCAGTATGTTTACTAATTAGGAGTCAGATATTACATTAACCAGTATAAACATATATGTTATCGTGTCACTACTAAAAGTATTACGAGAATTCTGTTGTTCAAAACTCTTCAAACATATGATCTTAATTACAATTATATCAAGTATATGCTAAAGATTCTACTAGAATTTCATTATTTATAGTATTTGAGTCTCGGTATTGTTAGTGATTCGTAGGAACCGCGAACCTGAAGTGGCAATGGGCGGGGCACATAGTCCGAAGGACCGATGGACGTTGGGGACCGAAAGTGCTGGAGTGGCGACCCCGCACCGGACGGCGCAGTGTAGGCAGACCCCCCACAAGGTGGACCGATGATATAAAGAGGGTCGCCGGTAGCCGTTGGAGCCAGGCGGCGCAAGATCGGGCCTTGTGGCGGTCATTACGTGAGATCTATGTCCAGCAGTGGACGTCCATCGGTTGAAGCGACGACGACGACGACGATTGCTAGTGAAACTGTACATCATCAAAAATGTCCATTAACAATAGCTTGTCATATTGTATTTCTAATATTTTTAGTGAAACTTCTTTAGATGCCCTGTGCACTTTATTTTGTTAGCTTTTGAATGAATTCCAGTCAAGTCGGCAGTCGACGACTAAGGGTCCGTTCAAATAGCAGGTTTTGATCGCGATTAATTAGAGTGTTGGATAGTTGAGATATGGTTTATTATTATGGAGTCCTCTTTTGTTATTGAAAATGCCTAAAGAAAACAGTTGAAATGTAAAAATAAACCTTATTTCAACTATCCAACACTCAATTTTAATCGCCTTCAACATCTGCTCCTTTGTTCGAGCCGGTCTGTGTGAACGGACCCTAAAGAACTCAAAGAATTAAATACTACAACAAATTTCTTCGCGAGTCAAATTGTAGGCTCCGGGCTCTATTAATAACGGCCTTAAATTATACCTCACAACATTGGGTTCTTAATTATTTATAATTTATTAAATGTTGCCATCAGTGAACAAAATTGTACCACAATGCTCTAAATTACAACAGCGATGATCTAATTGCTATTGCATTTATTGCTCACAGGTTAATGCTTGATTATAATCTCACCTGATGATATTTATCTCTTATGTTTTGTACATTTTTTTTATTGCTGACAAATTAGCGCTTGACTGTTATCACACCTGATAGTAAGTGATGATACATTCTAAGACGGAAGCGCATTAACCCTGTAACAGATGATACCTATTATGGTTTCTACACAGCATCGTCGTCGTCACTTCAACCGATGGACTTCCACTGCTGGGCATAGGTCTCACGTAATGACGTCCATAAGGCCCAATCTTTCGCCGCCTGGCTCCAGCGGCTACCGGGGACCCTCTTTATATCATCGGTCCACCTTGTGGGGGGTCTGCCTACACAGCGCCGTCTGGTGCGGGGTCACCACTCCACCACCTTCGGCCCCTAACGTCCGCCCATTGCCACTTCAGGTTCGCGACTCGTAGGACTATGTCGGTGACTTTGGATCTACTACGGATCTCCACATCTCTGTAAATATCTCAACACCGCCCATGTTCTACCGAAACGAAGGCTTTTTCATAGTCCACGAACGCTAAGCAAAGTGGCCGATTATACTCTTCGGTCTTCTGTATAATCTGCTGCAGCAGAAAGATGTGGTCTAAAAGCCTTTTCAGAATCCGGCTTTTTCGGGGGCATGGAAGTCGTGAAATCAAAATTTAACACAGCATCATACCAGAACACAATCTCTTACTTAGCGGTCAGTTTTAACCACGGGGGTAGTCTCTCACCAGTCCCGACTAAGTCAAATTAGAAAATGCAAATGCTCCGTACCGGGGCTCGAATCCAGGGCCTGTGCTATCAATACGAATCAAAACATATTATCGTATCGATTTTTTTTGCTTGGTAAGTTGTCTTTTCTTGTAGGGTAATTACTTCACGCCTGAAGACAGTCCAGATCAAAACAAATATAGAAAACAAAATGTCCTCAAAGATACCGGGATCGATCCTAGGACTCTGCTAACGAAATAAGGACTCGCATCACGCATAAAGGGACGCTAAAAGACTAACAAGACTTTGAGTTTCTTATCAATTGGGTAAAACTAGTCTAACCATAAATTGTGAGCAAAAAATGCTACGAATTTATTTCCGCCTTTTTATTCACACAGCCTTTTTTGGACTTTAATTGTATTATAAAAATTGTATCTAATAAATCTCGGTATATTTCATGATATCTCAGCTTCGAACATATGCTAAAATCACCTCAAATGATTAATTTACGCCTCATAACTGAATTGTACAAAATAAATGGTGTTTGTTAACATAATTAGAGATAACTTTTTAGGCTTAGAAAGATTTAAAGCCAAAATATCTTTATTTAAGTAGGCGTATAACAGCACTTTCGAATCGTCAAATCGTTTTTTCCATATGTTCTTTAAATGAATGACTAGATTGTAAGTCCTTCTTTAATGTTATCATCAGTTACGAAGGTTCCTTCGTGCCCTGATCTGAGAAGAGCCCACAACAAACTCAGTCGGGTGAACGTTTTCTTTTTGTATTCTACGTCAAGAAATATATATATATAGCAATTCAATTACTCCCACGCTTTTTTGTCTTCTAAGTATTCCTTCAAATTATAGAACGATTTCTCAATTAGCTTTCTTTTAACAAAAGATTTAAATTTACTCAGAGATATCTTTGTAACTTCTTCTGGAAGCTTGTTGATTATGTATCTTACTAGGTTTAGAAATATGCGACAACTCACTGACGAAGATTATCATCCCCATAAGTCTTTGACAACCCAGTAATTAATCAAGACCTTTATAGTAAGTAGCTGATAGTTATAGTCATTTGTAGCGGTAAAACCGTGTTTAGACCATGATATTGTTGTTTTTCTTGCCCTTATCCCACTAGGTGGGGTCGGCACAGCATGTTTCCTTTCGCCACTTCACTCTATCCGCTGTCATTCCTACATTCACACCCTTTATACACATATCCTCTTTCACACAATTCATTCACACTTTTTTCATGATAAGATGTTCAGACCATGATAAGATTGTCAATTCTGATATATCTTACATGCAGCATCACGAAAAATGGTGAGGGAATTATTGACGTTACACAAAGACTTATTGTAAAGAATAGCATAAATTAATCAATCGTTAATTTAAAGTGTTAACTTTTTAAAAAGTAAAACGATCTACTCACTGTTATTTCACTAGATTATATTATACGTTCGGTATAGGGAGGACACTTGCAGTGGAGTAGCATGGTGAGTCTATGCTCTAACAATCTTGTCTCTCTTGCTCTACATCTCGCGGTTTCACTATGTTTTAGTATTAAGATTAAAAGCCTGAGTGTAAACAAATCAAAATATTATTGACTTAAGTACAAATATTATTTGAATCTTGAGATCTGTCCGTTAGTAATGAATCTACTACCGATTCTGAAGGTAAGAGTCTACCCGTGAAACTCAAGAGATATTCTTAAACTCTTAATCTATATTCAAATCCAAGTATCTAGCTTTAATTGATTTACATTTTAGAATGTAATCTATGAAATATTTAGCTAAAAATCAAATCATAACAAATCATACAAAGCTACATATTTATGTGAAAAAAAAAATACAGAAGATATGTGAAACTAAAACGAATATTTACTCATTAATTTCGCTCTTTAACGTACAGAAATCCAGTAGGAAATAAACTGATATGATTCCTACAAAATCTCATTGTGTATATATTTACGTGTCAAATATATACAATGATAAAAAGTCCAGACAACAAATCCTATTTCAAAGCAAGAAGAACAACAATAACTCTATTGTCATAATAATCAAATAAGTATACGAGTATACCCACTTCTGACAGGTCACATTTCCATATTGCATAGCATCAGGCCTCATTCCCATAGGGGTAGGCAGAGATCCTTCCATTTGCCACGATCCTTGCATATCTCCTTCGCTTCTTTCATTCTCATTAAACCTTTCATATAAGTTCGTCGGTTTAGAGTACTCTTGACCTGGCCGTTATTTAAAATGTCCTGGATTAGGTCCAGGAACGTTCGCCTTGGTCTTCCCCTTCCAACTTTCGCATTCACTCTTGTCTCGTAAGGGCTATGTTTCGTGGTATCACATCCTTTCCTCTTTGTCTCATTCACGCAGAGTACATCTATGCACCTATCATGCATCATCTGGCATACTTCATCAATCTTTTCATTCATTCCTCCTCTTACATTCAAAGTAGCAAAGCGGCTCTCTGTGACCCGCTTTTCGCCCCCATTAGGAACGTGACGTTATGGATTGCGAATCTCATCGCCGCCATTTTTTGACTTTAATAATACCACCATTGCGTTCCCACGAGTAGCAGGGGAACATAGGTCCATTCTGGCAGAGCCCAGCATGCCAGAATAAGGCTAGCCTATTTCTGGGTTCGCGCGGTCCCAGGGCCACCGCTTGCGACTAGGCAAATGCCCCCAGCCATGAGTCCCTCGGCACGGTACACCTTGGAATGGCAGGAAATGGGTAGGAAAAATGGAATAAATGGGGGGAACAGGTCAAAAGATTGGAACTTTGCAAGAAGAAAGGAAAATATAAGGTAGTAGGATATTACTGACTCGGAAGACCTGAGAAGATTCAGTAATACCTCGGGGAGCCGGGATAGCATACCCGTGTACCATACTATCGGAGAAATAGACAAAGAAGTGTACCCCCTGACTAAATTATTGTATACACCTAAAATCTGTGTGATGTAGACTTCAATTAAAAAAGAATTTCCCCTTATTCCCATGACATCGTGGAAAGCCATGAGACACAACTAGTATTGTATGTAAACATTATAAATGGTATTAATTAGTAGTACTGCGTTTACAGTAGTTGGTAGGAATTTACCCGCGTGATATTTAATAACAAGTCGAAAGGTTAAAACACTACTTGGTTATTGGTTATAATAAGTCGTATAAGGTCAGTGCAATAGTGCAAGAGAAAAGCTATAAAATACATTCGCTTCTATCTGTTCTCGTAATTAGACTATAATATTTAAACTCTTTTAAAAACAATTCTAGCTATTACTGTAACATTACCTGAAATAAATTTATAGATATACTTATATTTAAAAGCTATAGAGTTTAGTTTGTTTGCTTCACCACGCTAATATCAAGAACTACTGATCCGATTTTAAAAATGTTTCAGAATTAGATAGCCCATTTATCTAGAAGGCTATAGGCTAAATATCATCACACTAAAACTAATAGGAACGGTGCACCAGTGAAGAATGTTTCTAATTACGATTTTTCTCGTTATGAGAGCTCAGGCAATGTGCGCTGCCTAAACGAATAAAGTTTCGCAAAAATATTATATGAGTGAATTATTATCTCTCACTTATGAGCGGATTAACTAGTTATTCCTATGTATATTTATTAAATAATTATTTAAAGGTATTTACGTTATGAAATGCAACCCGACGAGTTTCAAATTTTCAAAAACAATGTCTTTTGTTTTGATATTCGTTATGAAGTTCTAAACGTTATGAACACTTATACATACACAGCATCACACCTCATTCTCAAAGGGGTAGGCAGAAACAACGTCCTTCCACTTGCCACGATCGTTGCATATCTCCTTCGCTTCTTTCATTCTCATAAAACCTTTCATACAAGTTCGTCGGTTTAAAGTACTCTTGACTTGGCCCTTATTTAAAATGCCCTGGATTTGATCCAGGAACGTTCGCCTTGGTCTTCCCCTTCCAACTTTCGCATTCACTCTTGACTCATAAATCCTTTTTGTCAATCTTCTTTCATTCATTCTCTTCACATGCCCAAACCATCTAAGCATGCCTTTCTCAATTTTAGTCACTACATCTTCTTTTATACCACGACGTTCTCTTATCACACTATTTCGTACTCTGTTACTCAGGTTTAATCCACTCATACTTCTCAACGCTCATCTCTACCGCATTCAAATCATTTATTTTACCCAACTTTCACTACAATACATAAGTGTTGGCACCAACACTCCTGCATGCACAGCTAGTCTGGCCCTTAGAGACACCATCTGGCTATTCGTTATGACCACTCATGAAAATATACAATATAAAATAAATACTAACTTATTTCAAATATTTTTAAAGAGGAATCCAAAGCTTTCGCTTCACATCTAATATAATATAAATATGAATTTTCATTTGTATTCAAATTGACAGTAATAATAGAGAAAAAAAAAGAACAATAGTAAATTTAGGGAAAGGGGGATGATGGAATAGCTGAGGGAAATATATAAAAAATACCGCATGTTTGTTATTCTTATTAAGTTTGAAGGAGCATAATTAGCTGTTTAGCTCAGAGACATGAATATGAGCGAATCTAATTGCTTATGGAAGCTAAGCTTCTTAATATTTTCGCTTCATCCATCGCATTCCAATTACGCGTGCCTTTAAAACAAAATTCATGTTAACGTTGTGATTTGTTGAATTGATAGTGCTTGTCGCGTGATACATGTATTTAAAACAGATAATCTTCCCAACCACCTTCAGTTGTCTTTTAAGAGAGCGTGAGCTCTGTCTGACACTCTATTAGTCTGTTCAATTTAGATTTCCGGTTTTAATTTACTATTTTAATTACATTTTTAAATATTAAACCTCCTCTGTGATATATTTGATCTCTTCAAAAATGGAATTTCTCACGCGCAAAGTCAAATCTCACAATCAATTTGACGCACGTCAGTTGAATGGCACGAGTGACCTATCCAGGCGTAAATCGTAAGTTATTTTTTTATTGTAAAGTGGCTATATCCCACGGTGTTACCCTGGTAGTTTTTGACTTCATTAGAACATGAAGAAACCTGTATTCAGTGTGTCTACGCCCTGAAAAGAACTCGTACGCCGAATTTCATGTCAAAAGGGAGAATTAGTTTCGTTTATATAACGCAATTCCATGTGAATATGAAAATCAATTTTGCCGTGAATACGCCTTCAAATCGCATACATAGGGGAGCAATTAAAAAAAAGGAATAATTAAAAAAATCTGGGGATACAGTTTTGTGTTGTAGCTACATATCTATCACCTCCATCCCAAATTCAATTACACAGCTGTAGACTGAAAGATGAAAGAACTTATTACGCTCAGTAAGGGAAATCCCCAATATTTTATATGAAACTTATTAGCCAGTACGAGACGTATTCTCGTACAACAAACGGTCGTAGCCGTAACACAGTCACGTCCCATTTTTTTGTAAACTTCTATATGACGATGTATGCTGACTTTGACCGTTTTCAATGTAGTAAATACTGTAAATGCTGAAATAATAGATAAGGAGCAGCCTACTCACGTTCCACTATTGGGTATAGGTCTCCTCACTCATAGGAGAGAGGGTTTTTACAGCATACGCCCACATTGCTGCTCCATTTCATGTTGGCAGGCTTACGATGTTTTCTTTTTGCATTGGAAATAATAATTAAGCACGTTACTTTTAGCTTTATAAAGAGATACTTAACGGATTCCAACCCTCCCTTCTCACTAGTAGGCCATCATTGATTTTTCAATGTTTTATCGTACTGTAATATCATTGTGACATCTGAAAGGGTAGAGACAAAAACTATTGGAATTCTTCACGAAATGGGTCAACTGTCAATTCCTTTGTGTCTATTTACTAGTGATAGGTAATTCTTTTATGGGCTGATTTAATCCATTCATGTATATATATAACTAGCTGAACCCGCGACTTCTTCTCCGTGGAATATTTTTGGGTAGCAATGTCATTAATTTAGGCAAATTGTTTTACAAATAAGAAACATGACCTTTACTCGGCTAGAGGAATATTCCTACCATATTTCAAGTCTCTGCGCCTTATGGTTCCCGAGATATTGTGATGAGTCAATACCTGGATATCTCTTACATATATATATATATATATAGATGGATTAGATTTTCAATAAGGTACTTTCTAGCGAAACTGCCTCATTAGTCTAGTCGACTTCTTTGGCTACAGACATGAGGTCCTGGTTTCGAGTCACGGGTCGGGCTAATTCAGAAATTGATATGTTATGAAAGTGGATTGGATCAGAGAGCACGTTAATCCGACGGTCCTGCGCCTGATCTCTCTGTGGTCGTGTCGGATTGCCATCACGTCGGACTATGAGAGTGCCCTTGTGTTAACTCATACACTTGTGTACTATACCTGCTAACCAGCAGTGCAGCAGTACGGTGGGTCTATGTTCTAAAAACCCCATCTCCTATGAGGGAGAAGGCCTGTGCCCAGCAGTGGAGCCTTATTGTGCTGCTACTGATCTTTTTTCTACATTATTTTATGAAATTCGTCCAGTTCATAATTATCATTTATTACTTGTAACCTCATCTGAACAGTATTCTTAATACATTTAAAGCAGTTTAATTTTAATTTTTCTTGGGGTAAACTTTATTAAAATCTTTTTATATCTGGGAATATTCTAGTGAAAAGATTTGCTTCATTTAAAATGTTTAATTTAAATTTCTCTATATAGCTTTTTAATAATATAATCAATGATATAGACTTATACGAATAGAGAGTTTAAGTCTACGATGTCCATTCGAGATTCACTTAGCACTAAGTGAATCCTATGTTGGTTTGCCGCTTTAGTTTCTTTAAAATAAATAACGTAATATACTTCCGAGGTTCCAATTTACATTTATTAATTAATATAATATTTGAACAGATATTATAGCCGCCATAAATGCCGTCACCTTTAAATCAAAATTTTGGTAAATTTAATTTTCCTTCTATCCCTAAATAGTCCCAGAAAATGTAGTTATATCGTTGTATCTTTTTCGAAAATTGTCGTATCTTACAAAGTTGGACTAGGGGATATTAATTATATAAAAAGTAATCATTCCAAATCATTTAGACAATGTTTTATATGCTCAGAAAACAAGAACTTGCTTTCGATGTGGTTTTTTTCTGATTCCAATATTATACATAATTAATATTTGCATTTTTACGAGATACGACAATGTATGTTAAACTATTTTGTAACTTAAATATAGTTTGTTAGTACTGTAATAGATATTTCACACTGTATTTCTACATTCATTTTTTCTTGGAAAAGTGTCGACCTTAAGTAGTATAGTAGTAAATCTTAAATTGTTAAACCATGTTGTTATGCTTCGTCATTCTATAATGTAACATTTCCTATAGAAATTTGCACGTAGCTTTACAAATTAAGGAAACTTTATAAACAAGTGGTTTTTTATTGTACAACTTATCATCTAGTTAACGGCTAAGTATCGATGCTTGTACCAGAATATGTACTACTGTACTGAACTAGTTTGACGGTTTCGAAGGTGTAGTGGTGCTAGTACTCGCTTTGTTAGCTGAGATCCCGGATTCTAATTTGTCCGAGCTTAGACTAGTTGCCACCAGCAACGATATAAAGAAAATGATTTGTGTTCCGATACGATGCTGTGTAGAAACCATAGAGGTAAACTGCCTCTTAACAGATTAACACGCATCCGTTTTAGATTCAAATCAAATCAAATCAAAATATCTTTATTCAATTAGGCATATTACAGCACTTTTGAATCGTCAAATATTTTTTTTTCTTTTCTTTTCCACACTAATTCTAATGTACGTCTGATGATGATACTCCAGAACGACTTAAAATCTAAAGTTATGAGGGTTCCTTCGCGCCCCGATCCGAGAAGAGCCCACAACAAACTCAGTCGGGTGTTTTGTTTTTTTGTTATCATCATCATTACAATATCATATTAGTTTAATATATTTCAATTAGTTTAATTTCAAGATTGTATCATCACTTACCATCAGGTGTGTTTATAGTCAAGCGCTAACTTGTCAGCAGTATTAAAAAATAAAAGTGCGTGCGTACAAAGTACAAATGTTAGAAGTGAAACTTCTTTGGTAAAGTAATTTTTAAGTGTTATTTATATTTATACAAATCTAAAAGTCAAAGTCAAAGTCAAAATATCTTTATTCAATGAGGCCTGTTACAGCACTTTTGTATCGTCAAATATCGTTTTTTCTATATATTATTTAAATGAATGACTGATGATAAAATTAAAGAACGACTTACAATCTAAAGTTACGAGGGTTTCTTCGCGCCCTGATCTGAGAAAAGCCCACAACAAACTCAGTCGGGTGTACGTTTGAAAACTTTAGCTTTCCGAGACTTAGAGGGAGGAAGAAAGGAAGATATGTTAGGAATTTAATGAATTTAATTGTCATTAAAATTTAATATTTTAGTTTAAGTGTCGAAAATGAATACAAATAATTTAATGAAATCTCAAATGACGAGTGGCAAATTGAAATGCCACGTGTTATTTGTAAATATCAAAACTACCTAACCTTCAAACGTATTCCCATTAAAATGCACATCTTCGTGACGCTAATCACGCGTTTCATCTGTAAAAATTTTACCCTCATCCCTAAAGTAGTTTTACTTCAAAAACTTGGTGGCACGAGGAATAATCGATTGTTTAATAATCTCGTGTTACAGTGTATGCTATGGAACTCCTTTCTTTTAGTCGAATTTATAAATTATAGGATAGGAATCTAAAAAGATAATACAGAATTTTTCATCCACCTACTTTTTACCTTTGTTACCTTACGTTTACCTTACTTGTGTTGGGACTTCACCTGTAATTCTATAGTATTACGAGAAGTTCCATTGTATTCCAAAAAATATTAATAACTGACATAACAATGTATTTTACGGACTTTAATCGCGTGCAATGTATAAATAATTTTCATTGCTTTTCCATATACTTTAATTGCCTTGCGAAATACCTTTTACATAGAAACATGATAGTTTTATTTAAAGTTCAATGACCCGTTATAATTTTTGAGTTTATCAATTCTTTCACAACTATTGGTAACCGCGGGTTATTGAACAGTTGGTGTAATATATTTTTCAAAGCGTCATAAAACATTGCACTTTAACTAATTAAGTAACAATCATTTTTACTTGTATCACTTCAAATTAATAGCGTAAAATATTTATTATTTTTATGTAAGAGGCGGAGTTTGGTGAAAATTTAAATACGAGAATACAAAAATGAATCTAAAGTGATAAATTACAATGCTGTATATGACCTTTTGAAAGTAAGTAGCAGCCCATTAACGTCCCACTAATTTTTAAGTGTTGTTTGTATTTATAGAAATCTAAAATTTTAGATTTCCGAAACTTACAGGGAGGGAAAAGTGAGATATGTCAGGAATTTACTGATTCTAATTGCCGTTAGAATATTAAAAGTGCACGAAATTAATACAAATAATTTATTGAAATTTCAAATGACGAATCTATAATATAAAAATGAATCGCAAAATGTGTTGGTAATTGCATAACTCAACAACGCCTGGGTCAATTTTGACAATTCTTTTTCTTAAATGTTCGTTGAAGTCCAAGGACGGTTTTTACGGCGAGAAAAGTTCGAATAATTGCAGGGGAAAACCCTAAAAACAGCCCTTTTCTGTTTCCCATACAATCGTTTTCTAACTAAAATGTACAGTCAATTTGACCTTTATTGCTATTTAATAAAGTTAATAATAAATTACAAGTGCTCACTGTTGTCTAAGCAATGTAGGGGTGTTCCTAACCTCAAAGAGTCAATTTGCATTTTTACCGCTGCACAAAGTTCAAAATGAATCGAATAATCACAAAACGTCAGAGCTATAGATATTTAGTACTGCTGTAATTTCATTTCGAAAATCATTTGTAAAACTGAAATCTGCCACATTCCAAATATTTTTGACAGAACCAAGTCTGTCGGGTCTGCTAGTTGTAAATAAAAATGCCACTTCTTTCTTTGTCAATTTTAAAAATTATTAATTAATTGAACTCTGTTTCTGAATTTGTATTAATTATTAAATGATGAGTGGCTAATGAAAATGTCATTTGTGAATATTAAAACTACCTAACCTTCAGCCTTCGTGAGCCTAAAGAAGTTTTACTTCAAAAAACTGTGCAACCACAATAATGATGTTCCGATAAGTGATACGAGAGGTCAAGGTCCAGCGCCATCTACAATCGAGCGGCCACAACCGCAGCTGCTTCGTGCAGTGGCGTTATCGCTGAAAATTTTCCTGTTTTCCCAGGAGCGAGACCGCAATGAGTCCAGCGCCCCCCGCGTCGCGAGACAAAAGTGGCGCACAATTCGCTTCCTCCAAACAGTCGCTCGCTGTCAGTGGACAAACGTGTACGTACGACATGGAACGTGATCGCATCGGTGTATGGGGCTCCGGAGACGGCACCTCCAACAGCCGCCTCTCCGGCCTCGACCGCCTGAAACACCCCGGACTCAACAAGGTTAGATTCCCATAAATAACACAAGAAACATTTTATATCGTTAGAATTTGGCTAGGTCATGGCACACGCTACGTGCGGAAACGTACAGCTCAGCTGTTGCATTAATTTACGGCACTTGGTCACTGCCCCGTTCACTTTTTTTACCTTCGTATCGAATTATCTGTATCACAAACATTCATTCACAGTACGAGTTTGTTTTGAAATGTATCTTTAAAGTGATCAGTTCGCAATTTGAAGTCTTCAGTTTCAATGTCAACAAACTTCTTACACAACACTACATCATCTCTCACATTGAACAAACTAGTGCGGTTTATGTATGTTTGTGTTTTGTACGAATGTAGTTTTTGTGCGAAAACATTTTTCGCACAAAAACTGCTCTACCAATTTCAAAATCTTTTCACCATTAGAAAGGTGTATTAGTTTCTTAAAAAAATAGGGATCATTAATAAAATGACCCAAGGTGTGGAAAAGTTAGTCATAAAAAATCTGTCATCGCGTACGCTGCGGAAACTATTGATGATACAACGAAAATATGTTCTAGAATATTATAGAACGTATTAACATCTATTAGTCCGCGATGTACTGTAGTTATGCCACTATAACTACTTTTATACATTTTTAAAGTTAATAAAAGTGCTCACAATATACAAAGCATATTATTCATACTAGTTGCTTATAACTCGATTCAATCGATAGATATAGAACTGTTTACGAACTTAAAATCGATTTTTTTATTCAAATAGATCTTTACAGTACTTTTAAATCGTCAGATATATTTAGGATTTTTCTCATATTTTTTTTTATTATTGACAAATTAGCTTGACTGTGGTCTCATCTATTTTTATTGTGATACTGTGATCACATATAATGGTGAGTGATGATACTGTCTAAAGATGGAAGCGCGCTAATCGCTTTTAAGAGAAAATATGAAAAACGACTTAAAATATAAAGTTATGCGGGTTTCCTTGCACTCTATCCCGAGAAGTGCCCATAAAAGACTGTCGGTCTTCTTTTATTTAGCAACATTACAACATAACATTACTTTATAGTTAGTCAATCAGTTCATATATGACAAAAATCTTTTAGGTGTTATCCATGACAATACAAAATGCTTATCACGATTAATGGAAATACTTCACTTAAACAGAAATGTCACGATCAATACTTCATGTCTATGGCCTTGAAAGTATCCTATAATTTTGTAGATATATCAACAGTATTAGTAATACTCCATTATCTTTTCGGTTCAATTGCTAATAGATTGCGTAAATCCTGTAAATTGTATTAATAAATCATTATTGGAGAAGTAAAGTGTGCCTTATTGGCACAACCAAAAGCCATTGAATAAGAGAAGAAGAAGATATAAAACGATGAATTTTATTTATGAAATTTATATTATACAAAGTCTCTAAATATAAATAAATCTCAATGATTTTAAGAACTTTAAGCGTAAATAGTGAATGACTATTGTTTAATTAATAAGTCATTGTTAGCTATTAATAGTTAGAGAAAAAAACGTATTTTCATTATTTCATTCATAAAAATGACCTTAAGTTATTTACTAGCACTTGTCCGCAAATTTTTTTGTGTAGAATTAGAACTTATCTCATGGACAACTGATGCAGCTACGTAAGTTCATTAGTTATTTAAATACAAGCCTTTTATATTGCAAAATATTTCAGTTGCTAATACAGGTGAATTATAGATATACATATGTATAATTCATCTTTCTACGTCCGTCTTCTAAAAGTGAAAAATGTGGCAGTTACTTTCGTTTTTATCATATTTGTACAAATGCTTTGTTGAACTACTATCTATCCATTGGAAACTTACCTACTGGTAGATAGTATACCACTGGATGTTTTACTATAATATATAGTTTACTATAACTAAATGGAAACGTGCGAATTCGCAATGAATAACTAGTTACGATTGTTATTCCCACCCCTTACTAATTACTTATCGAATTGTTCGCAATACAACTTCATATTTAACATTTCACTGGGACTTGGGGGGACGTAATTTGAATAATAAAATTTGAAGCTCCATTGAAAGTACTCGCGAATCGTTCAACGGAGCGTAAAATTTGAGTGTTTTGCGAATAATTTAAGGCCAGAATTATATTGACAATAAAAACTTCCATATAAATGCTAATTTTACAGACAAAATTATAGAAAATAAATGTAAAAAGATAATGATGATGATTTACTTTAAAAGTTAAATTTGGTAATTATTTTTTTATTTCGACCTCGTATTTTTTAGTTAGTGGAACCATCGACAAATGACCTATTTTCCTATCCTTCTATATACTAGAATTTATTTATCCGTGTTAAAAACATGAAGATTCACTAACTAGAGCCTGAGAAAGGAAATAGGCTACTTTTGAAAGCAATAGAAGCGTCGAATTTATGAAGTATCATCATTTTTTGAAGCTAGAAGCTTGACACTTTATTTTTAGGCTGTTGATTCGATATATATAAAAGTTAGTGAAAGTTTTACCCTCAAGGGTGAAAATAACAATCCTTACTAATATTATAAATGTGAAAGTCAGTCATATTTATATCAGATTACGCCATAAGAAAACACGAACAGGTCTAGCTCGTTAACTAATTAATAAACCAGGAATTAAAAAAATAGAAAGCAACTTTAGTGTAATATCTACGATTTTCGAAATAAAATAATTACTGGTCTTTAATGCGAATTTATAAATGTAACGTTGTTAATTAATTTCATTAAAGCTTAACTGTTGAGTGTTAGTAAATTAAGTCATAAAAATTGTGATACTCAAGGTGAGGAGAAAGGAAAATGGAAAAAAGACGGATATAACCAATTTTTTTTGAGAAAATTTGAAATAAGTAAAAGACTTGAAAAGAGTTGAAACAATTTCGGCGTTACTTTAACAGACACTTAATAAAACACTTTTGTTAGTTCTTTTTCTTACGTAGATATAAGTAATATTGAAATCATTGGTTAATATTAATAACTAGAATAATCTGATAAAAAAAACCATTGACGTCTATCGCAATGCATGCAAGTTACGCAAAACGTAAAGAAATAGATTGAAAGAGAAATGAATAAGAATATGTTTAAATAAAAAATCGTTTCAACTATATAACACTATTTTATACACTTATCAATTGATTGTTATATACTAGATGAAATCAAATAGTCTACCTTGGAATTGAGGTTCTTAGAATATTCCACTAAAAGGCGTAGTAAAGTGTATCAAAGGAATACTACTGGCTTTCAATTAAGCGAGTTTTTTTATCTATGTTAGTGTCGTTCAACTCTTGTGTGTCGTATATTGGCAAAATAGAAATTAATTGAAGATATTTTTCATTAAAAACGGTTTACGATAAGCCTTCTGAATTACGCTGTTATCATTATGGTTTCAAATAAAGCCAAACGAGCACTTTAAACGCCAATACTACAATATTGACACCCTTTTCTCGCTAATCGTTCCTATGGAAACTAGATAACACTACTCTTGTACTGATACTGCTTTTCTATAAAAAGTAGTGTTAAAGTAATCCTTCAGGTATCGTGTTTCGTGTATTTTTTAAAGTGAACAGTGAAATTGTTAAAAAAAAAACCAAAAAGCGCGTCCCAATTTAATATTTTCGGTTACGAGACTATAGCTTATTTTATATTTCAAGAGCAATTTTAAAAATAAACAAATTTAAATTAACAAGAGTCTAGTGCAATGTCCTATATATTTTACGATTTAATACTAAACCTTTGTTGCGTTCTATTTAAATGTAACACTGATTGTTAAAAAAATGTTCACCTGTTCGGAATGAAACGCGTGATTAGCGTCACGAGGATGTGCAGCGTTTTTATGCTAATTCCTTTGAAGCTTAATTAGTTTTAATAGTTACTAATGACCTGTGACACTTTAGTTTGCCACTCGTCATTTAATAAATTAATATACTATTTCTCATCAAATCTCATCATCTATTTTCTAAATTTTAAATTCAAAAACAAAATTTAATTAATAATCTAATATACACCAAAACCACGTGGCATTTTTATTTACAATTTGTTTTGAGATTTCAATAAATTGTTTGTACTAATTTTGGACAATTAATATTTCAATCGCAATTAAATTCATCAAATTCCTAATATATCTTCCTTTTTCATTTCTGACATGTGTACTTTGTACGTACATTAAAATATTTAAAACTGATAGAAATTAGATGATAGATTTCTGTATTTGAGTTTTATATCTTGTTAGTAGTTAGTTAGTATTTCATTAATAGGATTTACTTTATATCAATTTAAATAAACTATATCAATCACTTTAATCAAGGTGGATTAGGTGCAATGTAAGCTCCAGTTTTTAACCTAGAAACCGCGGTTACCTTGCTTTGTATCATACGTAGGTCAAGCTTGCATTACCATTCTATTAGTATGTTACATATGTCTGTTTAGGTTAATCTTTCAAGTCTTAATTTNGGCTTTCAATGAAACGAGTTTTTTTTATCTATGTTAGTGTCGTTAAACTCTTGTATATCGTATATTGGCAAAATAGAAATTAATTGAAGATATTTTTCATTAAAAACGGTTTACGATAAACCTTCTGAATTACGCTGTTATCGTGATGGTTTCAAATTAATCCAAACGAGCACTTTAAACGCCAATACTACAATATTGACACCCTTTTCTCACTAATCGTTCCTATGGAAACTAGATAACACTACTCTTGTACTGATACTGCTTTTCTATAAAAGGTAGTGTTAAAGTACCCCTTCAGGTATCGTGTTCGTGTATTTTTTAAAGTAAACAGTGAAGTTGATAAAAAAAAACACATAAATCAAAAAGCGCGTCCCAATTTAATATTTTGGGTTACGAGAGTATAACTTATTTTATATTTCAGGAGCAATTTAAAAATAAACATATTAAATTAACAAGAGTCTAGTGCAATGTCCTATTTTTTTTACGATTTAATACTAAACCTTTGTTGCGTTCTATTTAAATGTAACACTGATTGTTAAAAAACTGTAACCTGTTCGGAATGAAACGCGTGATTAGCGCCACGAGGATGTGCAGCGTTTTGAAGCTTAATTAGTTTTAATAGTTACTAATAAAATGTGACACTTTAGTTTGCCACTCGTCATTTAATAAACCAATAAACTATTTTTCATAAAATCTCTTTTCTAAATTTTAAATTCAAAAACAAAATTTAATTAATAATCTAAACGTGGCATTTTTATTTACAATTTGTTTTGAGATTTCAATAAATTTGTACTAATTTTGGACAATTAATATTTCAATCACAATCAAATTCATCAAATTCCTAATATATCTTCTTTTTTCACTTCTGACATGTGTACTTTGTACATACGGACTTTTGTTTTAGCTTTTATTTAATTCGCAAATATTTAAAAGTAGATGATAGATTTGGTTTACATATTTCTGTATTTGAGTTTTATATCTTGTTAGTAGTTAGTTAGTATTCCATTACTAGGATTTACTCTATATCAATTTAAATAAACTATATCAATCACTTAAATCAAGGTGGATTAGGTGCAATGTAAGCTCCAGTTTTTAACCTAGAAACCGCGGTTACCTTGCTTTGTATCATACGTAGGTCAAGCTTGCATTACTATTCTATTAGTATGTTACATATGTCTGTTTAGATTAATGTTTCAAGTCTTAATTCTGTGTTTTTTGAAGTTATACTTCCTTTGACGCGTTAGGGAAAGATGATGAGAGTAATTTTTTACGATAAGCGCGCACGTCGTCACAAAAAACCGACACCGTATGTTACAATTATATAATACCTTAATTATTTTATTGTTAGATATATCGTGACTATTTATATCCAACGAAAGTTAGCTTACGTTTATTAATTTCGAATCTTTGGCCTTTGCCTTGCATTGAGTGAACGAATAATGGATGTATTTGATTTAATAAACAACAAAAACTACGGCGTGGATTTATGGTTAAAATTTCTCGAAGATACTAACTGTTGCTTATATATTAATTTGCATATTTTATTACAGCTAAGCGTGTATTTGAAAAGGTTTTCGTTATTGTTAGTGTCGTCTTTTCTACAAACCTAGAATACGGCAAAAGATATATTTTTTTAAAAGATTATTAACTTGTTACGCCAAAGAAATATAACTTCTAACACGTGTACATAAGTACACATACGCTTTTTTTTTAATTGCCTTAATCAGTCTATTATAATAATAAATATTATTTACGGTCGAAGGTCTTCATAAAATATTGTATTTGTATTCATTTTAGTTTAAATCAATAGTTAGTGACGCGACTGCCATTACATGGCATAGATTTACTTTTATTCAGTGGCAGATTAATTAACAGTGTAATATATTAATATTATGTGAGAAAAGGTAGGTCAGAGTTAAATAAGCAAATCGGAGTATGAAATTTTTAAATAACACGAAGTTTGTATGTGAATTAATAAATAAAAAATTTAACAAAAAAAGAACCGCCTTCAAAACACACTTACAAATATATTAACATGCACTAAAAATTTAAAAAATAATTGCGTATTATTTTTTAGATTTCTTATACGGTTTTCTCATGGATGCCATCATTAGAACTGGATTAATAAAAATGGGACCCTATGACAAGCACCATCTTTCATATAAAAAAAATCATCAAGATCGGTTCACCCAGTCGAAAGTTATAAGGTAACAAACATAAAAAAGAAAATACAGACGAATTGAAAACCTCCTCCTTTTTTGAAGTCGGTTAGTAAGAAATAGCAAATATTACAGTCGACTAGACACTTATCTAAACTGGTCGGTAATCATTATTTTGTTAATTGCTCGTTTTCTTTAATGATATTATTTCATTGAATTTACATTCTTAATTATATTATCTTACATTATAATGAGCCATAATAGCCCAGTAGTTAAACAAAAGAATTCTTGGAACATTTTCCAAGAATATATGAGTTACGTTACGTTCTCTTTAGATTGAGATTTCTAAATTCGTTATATCTTTTAAATGGAATTTCAGATTTTAATAATTTAACAAGTATTTTACAGGTATTGAAACGGCCTTTAATAATCATTTAAAAGAGTAATAATTAAAGTGGAATGAATAATATGGTTTGTTTATTGTCGGCACTTTTATACATACATCACGCCTCATTCCCATAGGGGTAGGCAGAGACAACATCCTTCCACTTGCCACGATCCTTGCATATCTCCTTCGCTTCTTTCATTCTCATTAAACCTTTCATACAAGTTCATCGGTTTAAAGTATTCTTGACTTGATCCTTTTTTTAAATGTCCTGGATTTGATCCAGGAACATTCACCTTGGTCTTCCCCTTTCAACTTTCGCATTCACTCTTGACTCATAAATCCTTTTTATCAGTCTCCTTTCATTCAGTCTCACTACAAGCCCAAACTATCTAAGCATGCATACCTTGCTCAATTTTAGTCACTACATCTTCTTTTATACCCCAACGTTCTCTTATCACACTATTTCTTACTCTGTCGCTCAGTTTTAATCCACTCATACTTCTCATTTTAATCAAAATAATTAGACAATATAATCTAGTTATTGCCGTTTCCTAAAATAATATATTTTAGGAAAGAGTTTCTGACAAAGGAAAAAAGCACTTTTATTAACTTTTAAAATTTAAAAAAGTTATAGTGGAATTACTACAGCAGTTGGACATATGGTATCGCGGACTTTTTCGTACATATTATTATGTTCTATAATAGCAATACTTTCCGTAACGCACTCGATGATAGATTTATGGTTCACACCTTGGGTTACATTAATGTAATTTAAGTAGATGCCTTTTTTTCAGTAATTTTTGTAATCGATCTAGTAGTTTTTGGGTGAAAACATTACATACATATAATACTTACATACAAAAACACAAATGTTTCCACTTTATAATATTACTTTAGACAACACCAATCGGTTTTACCTCAAGATACTTTTGGCCACTTAAAATAATTACAAAGGTAATAAGTGTGCAAAATGTGTTACATTGTAACATATTCTAGAAATGTACAGTTGCTAAATCGACTTTGTAAATTTAATTACGATATGTCGTCATTGTTGCAGGAAATTCGTGTATATCTATTGTTTAAGACACATACTCAAATTGCTTTACTAACTCTATCATCTCCATACATTTATCGTAACGCGTCGAAGTCGTTATGTATTATGTAATAAAAAATAAACAGTTTTGTTGTTTATTATGATAATTTTACGCCTTGAAAAGGTTTTAGAGAGCCTATTTCTTTGATTTTTATATGGAAACGTAATATTAAATTGAAAACAAAGACGTGAAGACATCAGAAAAGTGACGTAATAATTTGTATATTATTTTTGTTTTTCTACAAATCTATAATCTATATCTATATATAAAAATATGCAGGTATCTATTGACTCATCACGATAGCTCTGGAACAATAAGGCGTAGAGACTTAAAATTTAGTAGGACTATTCCTTTTGCCGAGTAGAGGTCAAATAAGAATGGATTTTACGAAATTCCACCCGTAAGGGTGATTGCGAGGGTGTTAATTTAAGTTACTCAAATTTTTACATTTAAAACAATTCAAACTTCCCATTTACAACCTATATCTTTTATTGTAGGTAAAAATTGGTCAGAATTTTTTTTGACATAATGGAAACTCACAAAAGTAAATTTTAGGAAATTGCACCCTCAAAGAGCAGTGTGGGTATGTTTCTTTTTTTGTAAATAATTTGCCTACATTGAAGCAAATGCTACTAAAACAACATTCCACGCAAACGATGTTGCAGGTTCAGCTAGTATATATATATATATATATATATATCTGCAACTATAAGGCGTAAAGATTTGAAATTTGGTAGAAGTATTCCTTTTGCCGAGTAGAGGTCAGCAAAGAACGGATTTTGTGAAATTCCATTCGCAAGGGGGGTTGCGGGGGTGTAAGTTAAAAAAATTCAAATTTTCACATTGACAAACTATACACCGATAATCTAGAGCCTGAAAAAGGACTATTAGCTCTTTTCAGTTATACACAGCATATATCTCATTAAAGTATTTCACGAACGTTTCTAATTTGTAAAACAATTTGCCTAAATTAATTAAAATGCGACCAAAAAAACATTATACGCAGACGAAGTCGCGGGTTAAGCTAGTAAATTATATACTATATCTTTTTGTAGAGAATTTAAAGGAAAATCACTATTACTTGGATTACTGATAATACAGTTCTGTATCACGTCATTGACGTGACGCAATAACACCATGTATTTTGTAATAGGTCTAGTGGTTAGCATGTTCGACTACAGACATGAGGTCCTTGGTTCGAGTCCCGGGTCGGGCCAGTTCGAAATCGATATTGAGTTTTCTATTAAGATTTTCTCAATATTTTCCCGAAGTTGGGAAGTCGGCGGTGTGATCCAACCCCGTGCCTCGGAGAGCACGTTAAGCCGTCGGTCCTGCGCCTGATCTCTCTCCGGTCTTGTCGGATTGCCGTCACGTCGGAATATGAGAGTGAAGGAATAGAGAGTACACTTGTGTATTATGCCTGCCAATCCGCAGTGGAGCAGCGTGGTGGGTCTATGCTCTAAAAACCCTCTCTCATATGAGCGAGGAGGCCTGTGCCCAGCAGTGGGACGTTAATGGGCTGCTACTTACNATACCCTCATTTTATACTAAATCAATGTGCTTAATTCAAGAGGGTTAAATATATTTTTTTAATCAGCTTACCAAACCTGATGGTAGATAACTAATTGAGTAAATATCATGAAATTATGCTCTTTACGGAATACATAGTATATGATTTTATCATGAATAAAAATTAGGAATACTTAAGAAAAGAACAAGTAATATCCTCTTGTTAACTTAGCCGATCCGAAGCGGGGTATTTCAAATCCCCCATAATTTAGTTTTAATTTAATAACTTGAATATTAGAAATATTCTGTTTATATGGTATGCACGTGATATAGCGATTACTCTATTTCAGGTATCCATACAAATGAGCTGGGGTCTTTTGGTACCCCCTTTCGGAGTACTCGTAAATTTTTTTATATTTAGGGCCGAAAAGGTTAAACCTATTGCATAGATTTTTTCTATACTTTACTTATAAACGTTTTACGTGAGCTTTGAATAGATGGCGCTGCCAAATTTTACACTCAAACTAATTTCTGAAAAATCTATAGTACCATCACTTACAAGTAAAAACAAATGTATTTGAACTTGAATAGATGAATAAAAGAATTCTATTATTAATAGTTTGAAATTTCAACGGTATATACAAGGTGTAAGGAGACCGCACCCGAAAACGAAGACAGATGATAGTACTAATGACACCATTGATCGTAACTTTAGATTTTAAGCCGATCTTGAGTACCGTCATCAGATGTATATTAGAATCAGAGTGTGGAAAAAAAATATAATTTGACGATTCAAAAGTGCTGTAATATGCCTACTTGAATAAAGATATTTTTGATTTTGATTGATTTTGATTTTGAGACGTAGTGTAATATGTATATCCGTTACCAAGAACGAAATGGAAATAGAAAAAAGCCTCTATATTTATAATAATAATAATAATAATATTTATTTATTTGTCTAATGTGGTCAGTTGTAGATGTTACAATATACAATATAAGTGTCTATCACATTTTACCGTTTCCGGTGTACAAATTTTGTTCCTTTTTTATTGTCTAGTTTTAGCAATATAGAAATCAAATTATATTATAGATAGTTAGGATGCATAACATGTAAAATAAAGTCAATCAATAATAAAGTTTTACAAAAAAATTTCCTAAATTAAAAATTATGTCATATTTAAGTAAATCTCTCTCTTCACACAAAAATTAATTAAAAAATCAGACTGATTCAAACATTAGTACCATTGAAATATTCCTCAACTTTACACTTACATATCCCCTTATGCATAAGAGTACCGTGTATGTAAATTTGTCTAAACTTATGTAAAAGTAAGCACACGAATGCTTCGTCTGGCAAATTATAAATAAAATAAATTGAAGTATTCATCTAGCGTGTAGAAAGATTTTTCTAACAGATAGTCTCTTAATTTATCTTTAAATTTGAAAAAGTCACTAGTTGTAATGAGTTCAGCAGGTAGTTTATTATATAGCTTCGGTAGCATAATGTATGCGCTGTTGCTGAATTTTGTAGAATTTTATATGACATTAATAAGGCGTTTTTTATTTTATACAATTTTACAATTGTTGGCCTAAGCTCGTACTTGGTTTTAATACTATAAGGACAAAAGACCTTGCAAAATTTTATTGATTGGGAAAAATATCGATGTCATAAATATTAACTACCTAACGTTGAAAATTGCGGGTTTATTTAATATGACGGTGTCATTTATATCTTATATATACAATTCTCATGTCACAGTTTTCGTACCTATACTCCTCCGAAACGGCTGTACCGATTCGTACCAAATTTTATATGTGTATTCAGTAGATCTGAGAATCGGCTATCTATTTTTCAGGCCCCTAAGCGATAAAGGTTGTTCACTCCTAAATTATTTTTTTTGGAACGATATTATTTTTTTGTTTTATAGCATACGAAAATACATACAACCCTAAATTTTCACCTTTCTATACGAACCCCTATTTTTTAATAGCGATAATAGTAATTATATGGCAAAACAACGTTTGCTGGGTCAGCTAGTACTGTATAAACATCATAGTTAACATGAGTAAGTGCTAATCGCAGGGAAATAACTGATAACGGGAAAAGAAAACTAACAGATAGGTTTTGCAAGTCATATAACTTCTGTTTCCCTATTTTCCTATCGCATTTGTAAATAACTAGCTGAACCCGCGACTTCTTCTGCGTGGAATGTTTTTTTTTTGGAAGTATTTTCATTAATTTAGGCAAATTGTTTTACAAATAAAAAACCTACGTATAAATACTTCAATGAGCTATTTGCTGTGTATTACTGCAATACTGCGATGAGTCAATAGTTAACATCCCCGCAACCCCCCTTGGAATTTCATAAAATCCGTTCTTAGCTGAACCCTACTCGGCAAAAAGAATATTCGTACCAAATTTCAAGTCTCTACACCTCATGGTTCCAGAGAAATCGTGATGAGTCAATAGATACCTGGATATCTTTTATATAAAGACTAGCTGAACCCGCAACTTTGTCTGCGTTGAATGTTTTTCTAGTAGCATTTTGTTTTACAAATAAGAAACATTGCCCTTTGAAGGTGGAATTTACTTTTGATAGATTTCATTATGTCAAAAGAAAAAAAATTCTGACCAAGTTTTACATACCATAAAAGATATAGTTTGTTAATGTGAAGATTGAATTATTTTTAATGTAAATGTTTGAATTTTTTTAATTACAACCCCAGCAATCCCCCTTGCGGGTGGAATTTCGCCAAATCCGTTCTTAGCTGACTTCTACTCGGCAAAAGGAATATTTCTACCAAATTTCGAGTCTCTACGCCTTGTGGTACCAGAGATATCATGACGAGTCAATAGATACCTGGATATCTCTTATATATATAGATATGGCAGGTAAAGGTTATACAGATGAAGTAGATTAAAAGAAATTATTGTGTGGTTATATAAAACCACGATGAAACAGCTGATGCTGACCAATAGCGCCGCTATAAAGGCCTTGGCTGCTATGCCGAACGCTTTACGTTTTACCCCTATTTCGGGACACCTTTATTATTTATAATATTTTGAAAAACAGCTATTAGCAAATAAAGAAACATGAACACATGTTACATGATTTTAAATTGAAGTAAGGTAATTGTTAAGATTACTGTAAGCGATAAAACGTTTTGTTACAGAACTCTCACATGTTATGAAGGGTTAAAAATATAGACATTTGAATGTGGTCTTAAACAAACTTGTACTTTGATTAAGCCTTAAATAATAAGTAATGGTTCTAAAATACTATATATAGGTTTTAGCTTATTTTTTAATTAAAAAACCTCATAAAGCGGAACAAATAAAACTGGGTCTACATTTGGAATGTTTGATATTGATCGTCAAAGTGAGACCTACCGGCTGCAATTTCTAATAAATTCCTTATTAGTAAGGCATACAACACTGGGCCTTGTATTGCGTACATTAGTCTGCAAACGCTGTTGTGAGGTGCTACTGTAACATTGCATAAAAAAGTTTCTTTTTTTTAAGATAATTTGGTGGACATAAAATATTAACAAGTTGTTTTCAAAAACGAGAGTTGTCAGACTTATTTCATTATATATTGTCGACAAAATAGGATATCTGTAATCCTGTGCTTGCTTTCGATAATTAATTCTTATGATAAAGATTTCTCTGTAACAATAAAGATATAAGGGCACCTTAATTTATTAACAGTCCCAAAGTTACTTTGAATGTTATTTGAATTGTCGCGTAATTTTAACATATTCTAAACCGAAAATCTTAAATTTGTAAATAGTAAAATTGAACTGAAATATTGTGGTAAACATATGAATTAATGGAGTGATAGTAAAAAGAAAATGGATAGAAACTGGTGGCAGCTGACACCGCGTCGTGAGCTCTACTCGATTCCTGATAGTTTAGCAGCTCATGATTCACGGGTTTGTTGATAAATGATTTTTAAAAAAGAAAGGCTGTGACACAGCTTGATTTGCTTATAAAATTAAGGATAAAATATTCCACATATCTCAAATATCTTCATGTAAAATAGATTGTATGGATGCTATGAGTCTTTTATAGACGAAGATTTTATTATGTAATGATTAAGTGTTTCAGTTAACAAATAACTCTACTAGTGTTCTTTGTTTGTTCATCAACCTCTTGGTAATTTAAATACTATGTTAATTAAAAAAAACAATAAACAAACATTAAAAACACTTATTGTTGAATGAAAAATTATAAAGTTACGTTTATTTTGTACAGACGTGAAAGTGTTCTTTCAGTTTTCTGTTTTACTGCTCTGAATTCGTAAAAGTACATCCTTATAAATCTTTCATTATTCAGGCAACGTTTGTATATCAATATTACAAACAATATTTAGTTTGCCTATTTGGATATTGTCTTAATCTGATTTTGATAGATTTAAGAAAAAAGAAGGTAATACTGTGGTCTCAGTTAAAAATTAGTAACCTTATCCATAGAAAGACAGAAGTTTTACGCGAATCATTTAGTAAGCATATAGTAAATTAGATCTGCCTGCGATTACATCTGGAATAATGTTTTTGGGTAGCAGTTTTAATAACTTATTGTCCTTTCTCTAGCTTTAGACGCTTCTGTAGTTTTAACGTGAAAGCGCGAAAGATAGTTACTTTCGCGTTAAAAATATTAGTAAGATTTGCTATTTTACACAATCGAGGGTAAGAATTAACAAAATTTAAATGTCATATTTATTAATATCGAATTAATAGCCTTATAAATAAGCTCCAAACATCTAGGTCTAAAAATGATGATACTTCCATTAATTTCAAAGCTTTTTTTGCAATAAAAAGTTCAAGGCGTCCTTTCTCATGCTCTAGACTATCTGCGTACCGAATTTTATTTAAATTGGTTCAGTAGTTTTAGCGTAAAATTGCGAGAGACACAGTTACTTTCGCATTTATAATATTAGTAAGGATATTCAAATACAGAAGCAGATGCGCCGCAAAATGTTGTAAAGTTAACCAGGTTTGATTAAGTTTGCACAAAAACTTTGCTTGCGGTACGCGTAAATGTTATAATCTTTCAAATTTAAATGTACTGGTCCCGGAGTGTGCGTTGTGTACGTTATTTGGTATTAATCGAGGTCGGGGGCGTGTCTCTGACGTGCGCGCACGTAGCGGACCTTATACGTACGTACCACTTAGTGCGTTTTTCATCATAAAAACTGTAAACGTGCATTTGCATTATATTTTTTTATAAACAGTCACGTTTCTTGCCATGTATGCAATATAATACAGACGTTACACCCACAAAAGTGGCGTATAAAACAATGCACGAGGCTCAAAATACCTACGTTTAAGTTAGTAACGTTTGATTCAATTCTGCATCTTTAATTCATATTTACAAAAATCTCTGTGGAACTTCCATTTTTTCCTCCTACATTACATTTACATATTGGAAATGTATATCTAGGTGAAAAACCCTACGTTATTTACATATGACATACATTTAACGGCCTGCCAATCTGCAGTGGAGCAACGTGGTGGGTCTATGCTCTAAAAACCCTCACTCCTATGAGTGAGGAGGCCCGTGCCCATCAATATTCACTTATACAACAAAAAGAACGAAGTACACAATCTTAATAAAAAAAATTAAAACAAACTTATAATGTCATATTTTATGGTGAAGAAGGTTCAGAAATGATTTGTCGGGTTGTGCATACGCATTTTTAATTAAGATATCCGTGTCACTTTTGAGTTTGCCTCCACATCGTTTTAAAAAATATGTTATATATGTCCTATAACAAAAGGCATATAACAACATTGAAGATTATTTAAGCGACAAAGATGTTTGGACTTGATTCCAGTTGCACATGAAAATTATATGCATTGTAACGTACAAAAACTATATTTAAAGGAGTAACCGTTGAGTTTCTTGCCGGTTTCTCCTCGGCGGAATCACCTTTCCGAGCCGGTGATAAATTTGTTACCAATGGACAGATTAATGACGATCCAAAGATGTTTTGAGCCGACATGAATAAAGAATATTTTGATTGTAGTCGAATAATTTTATATCAAAATCTTTTCTAATGAAATGGGCAATAAATTTTCTTGATCATCTAGAACTTATTTAGCACATAGACTCTTTCACACGTTTGATGTTTCCAGTATCATTCAGAACATAGTTAAATGTTAGTACCAATGTCAAATGTGTTACGTAACTGATGTAGTATAACTAACAACATGCACTGTCATACGGAAAACTAAACAAGTTATATAAAAGCCATCGGTTACTCATCCCTCCTGTGGTTAAAACCACTTGACGACACCTTGAATAATGTTTGTATAAATGACTCTAGTAAATTTATTATTCGAGTCATCTATAAGTAATGATAATAGATTATATCTTTTACGTTCGATATTGGAAAGAGTCTGTCTTGGATCTGTAATATATATGAATACTAGCTGACCCAGCAAACGTTGTTTTGCCATATAAATACTATTATCGCTATTAAAAAATAGAGGTGATAGAAAGGTCCCAAAATTAAAAATTTTAGGGTGAACAACCCTTATCACTTAGGGGTATGAAAAATAGATAGTACCCGATCCTCAGACCTACTGAATACGCATATAAGATTTGTTAAAGCCGTTTCGGAGAAGTACGNGACACCTTGAATAATGTTTGTATAAATGACTCTAGTAAATTTATTATTCGAGTCATCTATAAGTAATGATAATAGATTATATCTTTTTCGTTCGATATTGGAAAGAGTCTGTCTTGTATCTGTAATATATATGGATACTATCTGACCCAGCAAACGTTGTTTTGCCATATAAATACTATTATCGCTATTAAAAAATAGGGGTTGGTGATAGAAAGGTCCCAAAATTATAAATTTTAGGGTGAACAACCCTTATCACTTAGGGGTATGAAAAATAGATAGTAGCCGTTCCTCAGACCTACTGAATACGCATATAAGGTAAAGCCGTTTCGGAGGAGTACGGTAACTAACATCATGACAGGGAAATTTTATATATTAGATAAAGATATGTATAGTATATTGTGTTATCACTTCTTTATAATTCTTTATATAACTTCCCAGTAGTTATCCATATGGATGAAATATTTGGCTGTGGATATTAGTCTCGAGATTGGGTGACAATTGGAGTTAAAAGGGCTAAATGACTTTCAGACACTATAATATCACACTCGTGTATATAATGTCATATTATTTGAATATCTATTTAAAAGTTTCGTTGTTTTTAATATATTCCAAGCATCTTTTTCATATTTAATCACTTTATAAACTTCCACAAATTATTCAAAACCAAAATTAAGTCAAATTAATCCAGCCGTTCTCGAGTTTTAGAGAAATTAATGAACGGCAATTACTGTATTTTTCATTATTCAAATCCTCTATAACTACATTCAATTTCTAATAATTTTATTAATAATTGGCCTTATTTTATTTAAAACAATAAACTTGTTATCGTTTACACGTTCGCTACATTGAGGCCAAAGACGATATTGGCATGTTTCCGTTGTCATGATGATTCAAGTATCAAATTAAAAGCAAGGAATTTTTTCTAGGAAAAACTTAAGATAAATATTTTAATAAGGTTCAGAAGTCGCTTCTAGAAGGTACGTGAATAATGATAATTAAAATTAAAATAATTATAGTCATAAAGTAATAATGGAAAATTAACAACGAGTATAATACCTATTAAATACATAAACACGAGTAGATATATACAAAATAAGGTATACATAAACAAGAAACTACAGTATATTACGTAATCATTTATATATTTCAAAAAAATCCTTTTTCATGTAGGTTGAAAACATTTGAATCGTCAATAGTCTGTCCGTGGGAAAAATCTATCGCCGGTTCCGAAAGTTAATTCCACTGTGAAGAAACCGGCAAGAAACTCAGCGGTTACACTTTTAAATATAACTTTGTAGGTTACAGTTCGTAACATTTTGCTTCCTTGTACAACTGGAAACATGGTCAAACATTTTTATAGCTTAAATAATCTTTTACTTTATATGCCTTTTGAAAGAATATTTGTTTGGGTATTGGAGTTGATTTACTGTAAGTTTTATTTATTGATATTCGACTGCTTTTTTTGCTATCAAATCGTGAACCGGTGTAACGTAGAAATTAATTATCAAATCATATTTAAATGCTGTTTTGTGAGAAAATTCACTCGTATGATCATTGTCATGCATAATCTGTCACGGAGTGTTATTTGACTGTAGTGTAAATATAGTATATTAAATTGATAAGAAAACAACTCTTATTAATTATAAAAAGTAAGTAGCAGCCCTTTAACGTCCCACTGCTGGGTACAGGTCTCCTCTCTCTGAGGAACGAGGGTTTTTAGAGCATAGACCCACCACGCTGCTCCACTGCGGATTGGTAGGCACAGTACACAAGTGCACTCTCTATTCCTTCACTCTCATAGTCATTGGTCTAGTGGTTAGCATGTTCGAATACAGACATGAGTGTACTATGCCCGCCAATCCACAACAGTGGAGCAGCGTGGTGGGTCTTCGCTCTAAAAACCCTTACCCATATGAGGGAGGAGGCCTGTGCTCAGCAGCAGCAACGTTAATGGGCTGCTACTTACTTATTAATTATAACTACTTCATATTTCCTTTCACAACAATAAAAACAGTCTCCAAACAACATTACTTTTTATCGTTAAGCCTGTGACAAAGTCCCTGACCACAGAGTAGTTCACCTTTCTTTTCGCACAGAGCACTTGTATTTTGAAGCTCATGGCATTACATTATACAGAGCAATGCTTCCTGGCTATAAACTACAACAATATTTCATAAATCATGACACAATATCGTATGTATAACGTAATGAAGGATTTCCTCAACATTAGTATTTTCCCTTTCTCCTGTTATTGATATTACATATAAATCGACAATAACTTAACTCTGAGCTGATTTTGTTTTGTAGGGCATGGCGTTTACAATCGAGGAACGTCAGGCGATGGGCATACATGGCCTTCTTCCTCCGAGGGTGAAGACCCAGAAGGAGCAAGTGGAACTATGCAAGTACTCCATCGAACGATATGAAGATCCACTCAACAAATACATTTATCTCATGGGTTTACTTGTAAGTATATATAAAACTAAAAGTTAACCATTTTTATAGCGTAATACTTAAATTCTGTCGTCGAGTTTACAATGGGATGGAATATTAATACAATACAATGCCTGTCCGAAGGTTAGGTTTTTACAAGAGAAATTATGCTAGTCACTGAATAAATCTATCTTAAAATACAATTCTAGATTGAGGTTTAGCGGGGATAATGAAAAAGAGGAAATAATTTACATTCATAAAGATTCAAAACAAACCTTTTTGAATCGTAATAAACATATACGTCTTTTTTTTGACGCTGGGAAATGCATTTACGCACCCCGGGTAGGGAGTGTGGGACTCAATGAAAGATCAGAATACCCACTAAAACCCAACGGAACCCTCGACATCCCTGAGGCACGAGTACACAATCCACTCTGGTACCCCGGATGTAGCCGCCTCATCTCAATAGCTTATGGAGGGGGAAGAAGATGCGCAAATCTACGCATCCTGCTTCTCCGCCTCCTCCGTCGGATAGGTGGCGCGCCGATGACATTCTGTCTCGCTCTCTCCGATGCCTCCTTCAGCGACTTTACGGAATCGCAGAAGTTGGCGACTGCCCTCCAGCCCGTCTCGTTAGCAGGCATTGCGCCGATTACGCTCACCAACGAGAGGTTCCCTCCAATCAGCGACACCGAGACGTGTCGCTGAGGTTATAAACGACTATAATGCAAAAAAAGTGATAAAGCATTGTGTCAGTCTTTTGAAGTATATATTTATTATTAAAATTATTAAATTTTAATTAGTTTTAAATTGCAACTACCTTTCAGAATTCATTAGGATTTCAATCTTATTTTCCAAAACCCATTGTTCCCATTAGGTTATATTGTACATACTAGCTGTTTACAGTTTAAACTAAGTACTTGTAAATATTTATACCCCACCAGAGATGAAACTGCCTCAATGGTGTAGAGGAGATCCTGGGTTCAAGTTACGGGTCGGGCCAATTAAAAAATCAATATTGGGTTTTCTGTTAAAATGTTCTCAATATATGCCTGAAATTGGAAAGTTGGCGTTGTGATCCACCCACGTGCCTCGGAGAGCACGTTAAGCCGTCGGTCCTGCGCTTGATCTCTGATCGTGTCGGATTCCCGTCACATTGTCTATGAGAGTGAAGGAATAGAGAGTACGCTTGTGTACTATGCCTATTTAGAAAATTGTATTTTTTAACTTGTTTGGATTGGTGTGAGGCTTCGTCGGTGGCTATCTACCACCCTACCAACAAAAACATACTGCCAAGAAAAGTAAGTTTGCGTTTCGGAGCGATGCAGTGTAGAAACCATAAAGTAAATTACCTCTAACCAGGTGAGCACGCATCTTGGACGGTATCATGACTTAGCATCGGTCGAGATCACTGTCTAGCGATTACCTATCATTAATATAAAGGTTAACTGCCGTCTAAAAATCGAATCTAACCTGAATTATTTTAAGCTATTGAAACCTAACGTACATAGTAATGCACTTAATGAGTATGTAGATGATATGCATTTTATAGATGTTTACCAGTTTCCTAAATAGATGGCTGATAAAGTTAATGCTTGTTTTGAAATATATGATAAGATAAACCTTATTTAACATACTTTGTACAGCGCTTCGTTATAAATATTTACAAATAGTAATGAATGCAAATATCTGTACTGTTATTTATGTGTAGCAAATACCTATGACGTAGATTTTTGTTTCCCATTAAGATGTAATCAAAATGTATTAATAAAACTATGGGAGTCCTGATGTGCTAGTGGTCGAACGTGCGTATTCTCGTTTAGAGAAGTTGCGGGTTCGAATTCTGAGCAGTTAGTTAGTTTCTTTAGTAAAAAGAAACTTACGTGCTTGATTCATTCGTCTTCTTTTCGGTGAGGGAAAACATTGTGAAGAAACCTGCATATCCCAAGAGTAATCCTGAGATATTTATAGTTTGCCTACTCCCAGTGTAGCAGCGTGGTGGGACTTTGATATGAGAGAGACTATTTACATAGTCTCTCTCATATCAGTGAGGAGGCATTTGCCCAGCAGTGGGACATTAACGGCTGTCGTTCTTAATTTACATTGTAATACACATAAAAAACATCCACTACAATCGTTTTAATGTACATTAGATGTATATAGAAATGTATAGATAGATTATCACTTATTATGTTGTGAATTAATTGTAAATAACTTTGATGCAGTCTGAGAGGAACATAATTTAATTAGAAAAACCAGCATGTTTACGTATTGATTAAGTATAAGCTGTAAGATAAATTACCGAATAAAATTACATAATACACGGATAAATCTTGTATATAACAGTTTTATCGTGTAAAACGTGTATAGTATTCGATTCAAGTATAAAATCCTATTTTTTAAAGTAGTCCTAATTTTACAAGATAGATTTTTTTTCAGCTCCACGTTTTAATAGCTTTAAAGGAATGGCTAGGTTGTTAAATGGGGTAATATCAAAACGTCTTAACATGCAAGTTAATCGTTTATACGTAGGAGTAAAAAGTTATATGTATGTCGGAGAATAAGGGAGAACGGAGAAGCATAAACCACCGGGGCGTAGGGTTCTCCGCCGACATCGTTATTAATTGGATCCAATATTTAATTTCTTATTCTGTGGGCGTTCATGGGTATTGTTGGTGCAATCAAACACTTTATTAATTAACTCGGTTTATAATGTTCAATCACTTAATGTTCCCGATATCAATTTACACAAACTCATTATCATTAGTAACTAGGAACGCGACAGTTTCAATAGTCGACCACTCCGGCCGACCGCCACTCGAAGACTGCTGAGAGACGGGCCGGACTGCCACTTATTGACTCTGCCCCCACTCCGATACAAAGATGGCACCAGCGTTCCACAGACTATTACACATGGACCAGCGATGCACAGACTCTTACACTCCGACATATATAACTAATTATATATATTTTTATAGGATCGAAACGAACACTTATTCTATCGCTTCGTTGGTGAGAATGTAGCGGAGATGATGCCAATTGTATACACCCCAACCGTGGGCCTGGCCTGCCAGAAGTACGGCCTGGTTTACAGAAGGCCCCGCGGACTCTTCATCACTATTAACGACAAAGGGCACGTTTACGAAATTCTCAAGAACTGGTAAGTTGCCTTAGAAAGAAAAATACATTTTATTTACGTTTGATTAATCTAATCATCCTGGGCGTGGCTAGATAGACAGGATGTACAAAGCTAGTGATTCTTTTCAAATATTTATTGCATTTTTTGTGTCTGAATTACTGTGATTTTTAACCGACTTCAAAAAAAGGGGGTGGTAATCAATTCGTCTGTATTTTTTTATTGTTTGTTACCTCATATCTTCCGACTGGGGGGACCGACCTTGAAGAATTTTTTTATATGAAAGGTGGTGCTCGTAATAGGGTCCCATTTTTTCAAATTTGCATTAAGCATGTGCGTGTCAAACGGACGAATAACTCAAGATCATGCCAACCGATTTCGATGATTATTTTTTTATTGGAAAGGATATACTTCAAGGGTTGTTTCCTGATAGTTTGGTTAGATTCTGATGATGGAATTCATGACAAAGTGACGGAACTCTTCAATTCTTAGGAGCAAATTAACGATATTCGGCAAAATCTTTTACTGACTATCCAGATATTTAAGTTGCCTACCTTAACTTCGGTATGGTCAAGTGCTAGTCATAGTTAAATATGAAGATCAATGGATCTCCTCAACGGCTTACAGTAAGCGTGCGATTTATGGCAGAAAATATAACTGTCTGTAACCAAATAGCAGTGAGCTTACGTTTGTTGCTGCATTGCGATATTTATAAGGTGTATTATGTATAAAGCGGTGGTAGCCGGGGCAACACGTTTTTAGATGTACACATTTGTGAGTTTACTTCAGATTCACTAAAAATCAATAAATAAATCAAAATTTTAATAAAAAAAGAACCGCCTTCAAAACAAACTTACAAATATATTAATATGCTCTAAAAAGTAAAAAAAAATTACGTATTATTTTATAGTGTTCTTCGTATTCTTATATTTGGAGTCGGTATTTAACTTTTAACTCTAGTTGCTAATTACAGTATATATAAATATAGTATATAGTCTCTATTTGATATTAATGTGTTTCATTTGGTTTTTCATTGGAAAAAAAGCATTTGTTTATGTTTTCCTAATATACTGAGTTAGAGGGTAGGTGTGTTTGCCATTTTAATATAGTGTTGAGGTAATTGCGTACAATAAACATATCTCTTTCCTCATTAATTACTCGTGATTGGGTTAGTTCCTAATGACGTAAAGGAAGATATTAGAATACCAAATACCATACTTTACATGTACAACATATAATACAATTATGAATATATTTTAATGTTAAGTTTATATATATACTAGCAGACCCGACAGACTCCGTTCTATCAAAAAGATTTGAAATATGGCAGATTTCAGTTTTACGAATGATTTTCGAAATGAAATTACAGCAGTACTGATCTATAGCTATTACATTTTGTGACTATTCAATTGAATCTGAATTTTGTGAAATGACAATNTTTAGAACGTCTTGTGGGAGTTTATTATAGAAACGTATACAGTTACCCTTAAATGAGTTGTTAATCTTATGCAGCCTACTAGAATTTATAACAAGTTTGTTTTGGTTTCGTAAGTTATATGATGTACATTCACTCTTTTTATTAAAAGAGTCAATGTTTTATGTACTTACAACAAGTTTTCTAATATATATACGCAGTGAACTGTCATTATGTTAACTGCCTTGAATTATTAGTAAAACAATGGAAGTCCTGATATTCTAGTGGTCAGACGTGCGTATTCTGGTTTAGAGAAGTTGCGGGTTCGAATTCTGATCTGTTAGTTTCTTTTATAAAAAGAAACTTACGTGCTTGATTGTTCATAAAATTCATCATTCTTCTTTCGGTGAAGGAAAACATTGTGAAGAAACCTGCATATCCCAAAAGTAATCCTGAGGTATGTATAGTTTGCCAACTCCAAGTGTAGCAGCGTGGTGGGGCTTTGCAGAAAATAGTCTCATATAAGTGAGGAGGCCTTTGCCCAGCAGTGGACATTAACGGCTGTCGTTCTTAATTTACTGTTTATGTAAAACATATAAAAACATCCACTACAATCGTTTTAATGTACATTAGATGTACATAGAAATGTATAGATAGATTGTCACTTATTATGTTGTTAATGTATGTAAATAACACTGATGCAGTCTGAGAGGAACATAATTAAATTAGAAAAACAGCTCGTTTACGTATTGATTAAGTATAAATTATATATATTTTTTATAGGATCGAAACGAACACTTATTCTATCGCTTCGTTGGTGAGAATGTAGCGGAGATGATGCCAATTGTATACACCCCAACCGTGGGCCTGGCCTGCCAGAAGTACGGCCTGGTTTACAGAAGGCCCCGCGGACTCTTCATCACTATTAACGACAAAGGGCACGTTTACGAAATTCTCAAGAACTGGTAAGTTGCCTTAGAAAGAAAAATACATTTTATTTTCGTTTGATTAATCTAATAATCCTGGGCGTGGCTAGATAGACAGGATGTACAAAACTATTGATTCTTTTCAATTATTTATTGCATTTTTTCTGTCTGAATTACTGTGATTTTTAACAGACTTCAAAAAAAGGAGGAGGTTATCATTTCATCTGGGTGGACCGATCTTGATGATTTTTTTTTTATATGAAAGGTGGTGTTCGTTATAGTATCCCATTTTTTAAAATCCAGTTCTGATGATGGCATTCATGAGAAAACCGGATAAATCTTAAATTTGCATTAAGCATGTGCGCGTCAAATGGACGCTCAAGATCACGCCAACCGATTACGATGATTATTTTTTTATTGAAAAGGATGTTCTTCAAGGGTTGTTTTGTGATAATTTGGTTAGATTCTGATGATGGAATCCATGACAAAGTGACGGAACTCTTCAATTCTTAGGAGCAAATTAACCATACTCGGCAAAATCTTCTATAGGCTATCCAGATATTTGAGTTGCGTACCGTAACTTCGGTATGGTCAAATGCTAGTCGTAGTTAAATATGAAGATCAATGGATCTCCTCAACGGCTTACAGTAAGCGTGCGATTTATGGCAGAAAATATAACTGTCTGTAACCAAAGAGCAATGAGCCTACGTTGTTGCTGCATTGCGATATATATAAGGTGTATTATGTATAAAGCGGTGGTAGCCGGGGCATCACGTTTTTAGATGTATACCTGTTAAGACAAATTTGTTAGTTTACTTCAGATTCACTAAAAATCAAAAAAGAAATAAAAAATTTAACAAAAAAAGAACCGCCTTCAAAACAAACTTACAAATATGTTAATATGCTCTAAAAAGTAAAAAATAATTGGTTGGTGATAGAAAGGTGTCAATTTAGGGTTGTATTTATCTGCTGTATCACGAAAAAAAAATGGCAAAAAAATTAAATATCAAATTTTGGGGTGGATCACCCTTAACATTTAGAGGTTTGAAAAATAGATAGTAGCCGATTGTCAGATTTACTGAATGTGCATAAATTCATAAGAATCGTCCAAGCTTGTTTCGGAGGAGTATGGGAACGAACATTGTGTGTATGTATGGTCTTTTAATATGGTCATTGCAAGGTAGCTATTAATTACAAATATATCGCCAATTTGTTTTATATTTCGATTAAATACGAGATTATGTACAAATATTTGTCGTCATTCTATATTCATTATAGCTTTTAACTCTAGTTGCTAACTACAGTACATATAAATATTTTCCAATGTATATAGTCTCTATTTGATATTAATGTGTTTCATTTGGTTTTTCATTGGAAAAAAAGCATTTGTTTATATTTTCCTAATATACTGAGTTAGACTGACAGCCTCATTGGTCTAGTGGTTAGCATGTTCGTCCACAGACATGGTCCTGGGTTCGAGTCCCGGGTCGGGCCACTTCAAAATCAATATTGAGTTTTCTATATAAGATCTTTTCAATATTTGCCCTAAGTTGGGTAGTTGGCGGTGTGATCCACCCCCGTGCCTCGGAGAGCACGTTAAGCCGTCGGTCCTGCGCCTGATCTCTCTCCGGTCGTGTCGGATTCCCGTCACATCGGACTATGAGAGTGAAGGAATAGAGAGTGCACTTGTGTACTATGCCTGCCAATCCGCACTGGAGCAGCGTGGTGGGTCTATGCTCTAAAAACCTTCGCTCTTCGGAGTGAGGAGGCCTGTGCCCAGTAGTGGGACGTTAATGGGCTGCTACTTACTTACTTACTTACTTACTGAGTTAGAAGGTAGGTGTGTTTGCCATTTCAATATAGTGTTGAGGTAATTGCGTACAATAAACATATCTCTTTCCTCATAAGGTACTCGTCATTGGGTTAGTTTCTAATGACGTAAAGGAAGATATTAGAATACCAAATACCACACTTTGCATGTACAACATATAATACAATTATATGTTGTACATGTAAAAATATAATATATTATATACTAGCAGGCCCGACAGACTCCGTTCTATCAAAAAGGTTTGAAATACGGCAGATTTCAGTTTTACGAATGATTTTCGAAATGAAATTACAGCTGTACTGATCTGTAGCTATTACATTTTGTGACTATTCAATTGAATCTGAACTTTGTAAAATGACAATAAACTGCAAATTGACTCTTTGACGTTAGGAAAACACCGACATTGCTTAGACAACAGTGAGTATTTGTAATTTATTATGAACTTTATTGAATAACAATAAAGGTCAAATTTACTCTACATTTTAGTTAGAAAACGTTTGTATGGGAAACAAAAAAGGGCTGTTCTTAGGGGGTTTCCTCTGGAAATATTCAAACTTTTCTTACCGTAAAAACTATCCTTGGACTTCAAGGGACTTCTTAAAAAAAGAATTGACAAAATTGACCCAGGCGTTGTTAATTTATGCGCTTACCAACACTTTTTGCGATTCATTTTTATATTATAGATTTAAAACTATTTATTTTTATGTATTTTAATTCTTGATATTATGGCATGATCTTAGCAAATTTCACTAATTTATTAAATACATTTAGCATAAAGAACCAGGATATGCTTTCAAAATTTCGTAACGATTGCATTTATCCAAGGAATTAAATATTTGGCACTATCTGAGACTTAAGAATGTCTTTGCTGATGTATAAATTATAAATCATTTCGAGATTTAAAGAGTTACAATTTAAAACAATGTCATTATTATTTTCTGCCGTCTTATGATAAGACTGTGAATTCAGAATGAAGGTTTTTTCTTGACAGGATTATTTTAAATTATTGTCTTTATGAGTTAAAAATGTATCGTTTTGATGTTTAATTTTTGCTTTATTTAATCTTGTATTGATAAAGTACATAATACGAGTTAACTTGGGAATAGTTGTTTTGTTTTATATCGATTTTAATTTGTGACTTCTACTCCTATTTCATCAATTATCTCTCTTTTATATGTTAAGGGAGANTATGAAAGGTTTAATGAGATTGAAAGAAGCGAAGGAGATATGCAAGGATCGTGGCAAGTGGAAGGATGTTGTCTCTGCCTACCCCTATGGGAATGAGGCGTGATGCTATGTATGTATGTATGTATCATTTCGAGATTTAAAGAGTTACAATTTAAAACAATGCCATTATTATTTTCTGCCGTCTTATGATAACACTGTGAATTCAGAATGAAGGTTTTTTCTTGACAGGATTATTTTAAATTATTGTTTTTATGAGTTAAAAATGTATCGTGTTGATGTTTAATTTTAGCTTTATTTAATCTTGTATTGATAAAGGACATACTACGAGTTAACTTGGCAATAGTTGCTTTGTTTTATATCGATTTGAATTTGTGACTTCTACTCCTATTTTATCAATTATATCTCTTTTATATGTTAAGGGAGAAGAAACTGTTAAGGGGTAAATTACCTTTAATCAGTCAATTTTTACGATAAAAATAGGTACGCTAAATGTAAGATCATAACTGGTTAATTACCTAGTACATTTATAGTTATATTTTCAATATGTATCTATAGATATATTGATATATGTAATATCTTATATATATATAAATTTATTTTTATATATTATATTTAAGTTTTTGGCGCATTTTTGTCCTATTATTTATTTTAGTTTGCTTCTTTACATAATAAGGTTGTCTGGAAGAGATTGCTTGTAGCAATAAGACCGCCTTTGCACGCTATATTATAGTAATAAGTACTTTAGTTTATATGTCTTTTTATTTTTATCTTGTGTTCAATAAAGTGTTTTCTCTCTCTCGCTCTCTCTCTAGTTTTTATGGTCAGCTTATTGCTGATTTAATATCATTTATGTTTATATAACTTGTCCATTATATGTATACTCAGTTATTATGACTTTTTTAATTGCATCATCTTCAAGATTTCGCAAACTCAATAATCTTAGATATAATGGATATTCTTTGTGCAAAATATGATAAATAACTTAATGTACATATGTCAAAATAAAAGAAATTTTCTAACTTTACTTGGTTTTATCTTCTTAAGTAATAAATAGATTTAGAAAATGTAATAACCTTTGCACTTAAATACAAAGAAATTACATCGATTTGTCTGTTTGTGATGTAACACGTACCAAAAAGGCAAAATTTTAAACTTATATCGTCTGTCTTTTTGGCAATCACTAATATAAATGCTTTTGAAAGGTCTTTCAGCAAACGTTATAAGTAATAAATACCCAAGTTTATAAGTAATTCGAAATGAGGGCTGGGTTAACCTTGTTAGTAAGGATATTTTTTAAAATGATGATAGGCATGTTTAATTTCTTTCATAGGCCAGAAACAGATGTGCGAGCTATTGTAGTAACCGACGGTGAACGTATTCTTGGACTGGGTGATCTGGGTGCCTGTGGAATGGGTATTCCAGTTGGAAAACTTGCTCTTTACACCGCATTAGCTGGAATCAAACCGCATCAATGTTTGCCAATCACACTTGGTAAGATATACCCATTTAAACTATAATACATCTTACGTAGTTGTTTCAAAACTTGTAAATGTTTCGCTCTATTTTTTAAAGTGAAAACATCTTTACCATATTTGTTATTTAAATGTCCATGGAATGAAAAAGCGGCAGTGAAAAGAGATACATATAAAGTCATATACACACTTTTTGTGCTCTGCTTCGTGCCCTCTCCATTGGTGTTCATCAAGGTATAGTGGGAGTAAACATTACTCTTGACGAAATTTTATGTTCGTGTAATATCTTGAGGCCAAAATTTTTGAAAGTTTCACTTTTACCACGTATGAATTGCTCACAAGATTTTTATTGAATTTAAAATAAAAACACACAAAAAAACTTCTTAGCAATTGGTTGTACCCTAATTCCTACATCGTATTTAATTATATTCGGTCTCATGTTTAAATTACTAGTGTAACGGGGGTTTATTTTAACGCTGGGAAATCCTCGTAGATATTTGGAATGCTCAGGAGGATGTTCCAGGGTATGCCGGACTCATACCGGCTAAAACCCAGCGGTGCTCCTACATCACTCGGAGACGGGGTCACGAGAACGCGACTGACAGACATTCGCAACCCCGCCAGCGATGTGCCTGCTTAGACCCAACTCGGTCGATGACCAAAACATACTCCGAAAGTGGATTGCCTGGAGCACCTGGCAAGCCAACAACAACCTCGCGAGACCTTTCTTTGTTGGGCAACAGACCCCGCTTCCGTTACCCAAAGGTCACCACTAAGGAGGGAGACGGCGATCGTAGGCCTCTCGCCTCCTTCCCGGCCTTCTCCTGCGAACGGTCGAAGTGGTCACGTTCGCCTCCCTAAATCGTTTTGCCATCTCCTTCTGCGTCATAACATCCCCGCAGAAGGAGAGCGTAGCACACCATGCTCTCTCGCTGCTCACCATCATTTTAATGACTGTGGGGAGCGAGAGATCCGCACCAATAACCGCCACGAGCGTGGCACGCTGAACAGTCCAGGCTGGGCAAGCCTCAAGCGTGTGTTGGGCCGTGTCAACGGCACAGCCACACTCGTGGCAACTAATGTAACGGGTGTATTATACTTTTTGTTTATGATTAACTAGGTGTGGCCGAGTCTTTGTACGTGTACAATAGTGTTTTTGGGGAACATTTTTAATCATTTTTTTATATGTAAGACACATACGTATAAATACTTAGTTTCACTGGAAAGAGCTTATTGTTCTTTCTCAGGTTTTAGAGTATCTGTATAACAAATTTCGTTTACCCCCGTCTAAATGTACGGAATGGACCATTATCACGCAAATATAGACATTTGAAATTAAAGTTGCGAATTTTGAATTTTTTTGTTTTTGCGATAAAAAAATAGAAATTTTGGGTATTTTCGATTGATAGTTCATAGAATAGTTCATTCCATGCGTTTATTGTTGAGCGTACAAATTTCAAGTCATCCGTTTTTGAGATACGATGGAGGAAAGTTTGAACGACCATATTTAAAGTTTCAAGTCCGTTTAAAACTGAAAATCTCAACTTACCCTCAATCGGCGATGCCTGGTCTATAGAGTATTCCATTCTCTTCTTCTTGAAACTCTTTGAAAGCAGATTGTTCAGCTCTAGAGTCTATCCTGGCTTGTTCAAAAATCGTATATATTTATAAAAAACAGGCTAGGTATAAACACAATAGGCCCGGAACCGCACCTGCCAACTCAGCGCTCCGATCAGCTATTTCTTCTACCTGCTGTATCTTTAAAACGACTTCCAATTTTCAAAAATCACTTTACTATTGTATTCTAGACATGTTAAGAAGGCAATTTATGAAGAAAAAAGTCGATTTTCTGAGCCCATCTCATGGTATGACCCCCTTAAATCGGGCCCGTAGTTTAAGTGTGAAAGATAGAACAGACAGAATCACCTCTGCATATTAGTAACGATTCTGCTGTTGCGTAAACTGATTCTACAAATTTTCCAAGTGGTTTTAAAGTAATGCTGTAAGTGTAGAACGTAAATGTAACAACACTATTGTATTAATGATTCTTTCTTCATTGAATTTGTTTTCAGTATCTTTTTCATGTTTCAGATGTGGGAACAAACAATCAGACATTCATCGACGACCCTCTATACATCGGGTTGAGACAAAGGCGTGTGCGTGGCGACGCCTACGATGAGTTCATTGATGAGTTCATGCAAGCCGTTGTACGTCGCTTCGGACAAAACTGCCTCATCCAGTTCGAGGACTTTGGCAACGCTAACGCCTTCCGTCTCCTGGAGAAGTATCGGGGCAGGTAAGAATTGCTATACTGTATATACCATACGTATCGAAGTAAGAAATCGTTATCCGATTTCTGATGTTTTTTTAATAATAAACTAATAAAAAAGCTTTCTAGAGATGTCAATTAATAAATTCAAAGTTTTTGTTAAAAGTAAGTTGATAGAAAAATCATATTGTAAGTTGCAAGATTACTTAGACGATAGAAACGCGTGGGAGTGAAAAATTGCTCTAATTTGAATATATTAAACTAATATGATATTTTAATGATGATGGTCACAAAAAAATACAGAATACCCGGCTGAGTATGTTATGGGCTCTTCTCAGAACAGGGCACGAAGGAACCCCCGTAACTTTAGATTTTAAGCCGTTCTTTAATACCATTATCAGACTTACATCAGAATTAGTGGGTGAAAAAAATATATTTGAAGATTTAAAAGTGTGTGTAATAGGCCTACTTGAATAAAGATATATTCGTTCTGATAATAATAACGTTATTCCAAGCCGAAGCTCGCGTGGAGCAGCGTCTCCAGGAGAGCTTTTCCTTTTAAGTGCTCGCACCCAAATAGTGGCGAGGCTCCTTAAGAGCTCATCTTCCATACCTGTTACGCTGTTAAAGGCAAAAGGGCTAATAGCTAAAGACGCTCCGAACAAAAAATAAAAAATTGTATTTGGTGTGAGTCTCAAAATACAAACTTTTCATTACAGAGAAAAAGCTTTTCTAAAAGTCGAATTCGTTCTCGACTACAGTCATGAGGTCCTGGTTTCGAGTCCCGGGTCGGGCCAATTCAAAAATCAATATTGAGTTTTCTATTAAGATTTTCTCAATATTTGCCCGAAGTTGGGAAGTTGGCGGTGTGATCCACCCCCGTGCCTCGGAGAGCACGTTAAGCCGTCGGTCCTGCGCCTGATCTCTCCGGTCGTATCGGATTATTTTTTATTTATTATATAAGTTACGAAAAAGGAACAATGTGACAATATAAACTACATTGTATTAATATTACAAAATGAAAGGCTATACACTACTTTTGGTTGAAACAATTTTGATGTCAGCGTTTTTTACGTCCTAAAAAAATGACCTAGACAAATCGACGCATTAGTTTTTTCCGATGAAAATGGTATAAAAATACTTATTTTCGGTTTTATAAGGCTTACAACAAATAGGTACGTTTTCTTACGTCGATATGTAATGTATGTGTGTTCAGTTTTTGATTAGATTCTGTGGCCATATTTGTAAAGTTAAAAAAAAAATTACATGCGCCATATAATATGCTGTCAAAATTAAGAAGGATACTTTCCTAATACTTTGATACTATTATATAACAGGCGGTTGTAACGCTAATTAGCTTAAAGTTTGTATACAATTTTATTATAATATAAAAGTTTTTATTGACTACATTTTCACTGTTGTTTACATTAATAACAATATTATTTGTTGTTGTCTTAATTTTTTTAGATATTGCACCTTCAATGACGATATCCAGGGTACCGCGGCGGTGGCCGTTGCTGGTCTGTTGGCCAGTCTCCGCGTCACCGGCAAGAGGCTCTCTGAAAACGTCATCGTATTCCAGGGAGCAGGAGAGGTGAGCCTCAATCTTTTCGATCCTTCTAATATGGGTGTATAGCACAAAAAAATTGTACATATGGTGTCTTTTGGAACATTACAAATACGAGAACGTTTGCTGTAGTTTATCACTGACTGTCTCTAGTAATTGGACGCCTTTCAATGAACGTGCGCATTTGTACGCACGCACTTTTAATTATTTATATTTCTAGGCCTCTCTGGGTATCGCCGAGTTGTGTGTAATGGCAATGAAGGCCGAGGGTACCCCCGAGGCTGACGCTCGTGCTCATATCTGGATGGTGGACTCCAAGGGCCTCATAGTTAAGAACAGGCCCGAGGGTGGACTGAATGAGCACAAGTTGAAATTCGCAAAGGACTGCCCTCCCATTCGCACCCTTGCTGAAGTAGTCAATACCGCTAAGCCTTCTGTACTTATTGGTAAGGTGCAGTTTTTGCATAAATGTTATTTTGAACTTTCTAAATAAACACGTAACTAATTATTAGCTTTCCAAATTTTTTTGGACTTTATGGCTCAACAATAATGGTTAATTCCCAAAAAAAATTGTCTGGCTAAATATATATCTAATATATAAAATCCTCGTGGCACGTTATTAGAAGTTTAATTCCTCCGAAACGGCTCGACCGATTTACGTAAATCTTGGCGTGCATATCGCCTAGGGTGGAGAATCGTACAAAATATTTTTTTTAATTTTTTTATGATATAGCATGCAAAAATACATACAACCCTAAATTTTCACCTTCCACTACCCTATGTTTTTATAGCAATAATAGTTATTATATGGCAAAACATCGTTAGCTGGTTCAGCAGCATTGTGACAGAATTTCAATTAAATGAAATCCTTTAAACAGTTTGTTTAGGTTAGCATGTTACATAATACATTTATATATTTGTGATAAAATAGCCCTATATACTGCGAGGTTTCCCTCTCTGGGAATATTTTTTTCTTTATTTTAAAAAGTGCGACTGGACATTTAAAACTTACCATTTAAATACCGCATGAAGTTTTTTATTCCACTAAAAGTATTAAATAAAATAACTTAAAAATTCACTTACCCAAAAATCCTTCTTTGTCCAAACGATAGACGCCAAATTTCTCTCTAGAAGGTGGCTTTTTCATTGACAACAACTGTTCTATAACACATGTTATTTAAATGGCCAAATTAAAAAGGGTGCCGATAACAAAAAGCTCAACATATTCATTTGTATCTCTAAATTACATAGGTTGTTTTAGCCAACTCCTAATAAATTTGTAGAAACCCAATTACCATTTCTTTGCCTGAAGACTTTAAGCTATTTAGAGATTGTTGTGTTCAGGTGCGGCGGCTATCGGTGGTGCATTTACACCTGAAATTCTACGTACAATGGGCAACAATAACGCACGACCAGTCATCTTTGCGTTGTCGAACCCCACCAGCAAAGCAGAATGTACTGCGGAAGAGGCCTACTCCAACACTGACGTAAGCACCCTCGTAAAATTACGTTCTCCAGATAGCTATACTAATATCTCTGAGCAGCCTGTAATATGCATGCTATTTATTTTTCATTGGAAAATCCTGAAGTACGCTGGAAAAAATAAAAATCCCCCATCCGTGATTGTGGGACTCGCTGATTGAACCAGGATATCCATTAATAACCAGAGGGATCCTATTCATCCGAGTGGGGGCTAGATGATATAATTTCGGCATCTCTGAATGTATCCAACTTAAAGAGAGAGAACCGACGGGCAATATTCCGCCTGTGACCGTAATATCCTTCACTAGTGTCTCCTTTTGTTGATGAGGCAAGGAAGGAGGCATTCGCGGAAGGAGACAAATTACCTCTAACCCTAACTAGTGCATGACGCAAACCGGCAAAGAATCGACATCTTCATTTTTAATCCATTACTATGTGAAAATAACATTTGGTGCCGCTAGTTGACAGGTTTAATTCATGTCAATAAATGTCTTTAGTAAATTGTTATTTTGACGTGATAACGTCTTATGGTGGTTAGACGCAATACAAACTACGTATCAAACTTATGTTCCGCGTGCGAGCGAGAGCGTGGAACAAGCGATAGAGAGGCGTGATCGACCTAATTTGTTTATTACAACAACAATTTTTCATTAATGTTTTTTATGACGTAATCACCTAAATTATCGTACGTGAACCGGATTTGCAGACAAAGAATGTTATATTACATTAGCAATCATTGTTGTCATACACTTGGAGAATATTCTTCTAACGGATCTTTGTACTAATTCTATACTACAATCTTTGAAAATGTAAATCTTAACACTCCACTGAGTAAAAATGCCTTTTGAATAAACTAAGCATTATGATGATGTATAATAAGATACTTAACTAACGGCCTGTTAATGTCCTAGTGCTGGCACAGCCACAGGCTTCCTCATTCATAGGAAAAGGGTTTATCCCCTAATTACTCCCGGGATATGTTAGTTTTCTCACGATATTTTTCTTCATCGCAACCACTATGATACCACTGGGCCATCATGATGATATTTCTATAAGACTAGTTATTAGTAGTTCTTGAATAACATAATTTTTTTGGCCAGGAACGTGCGATCTTCGCTTCTGGATCGCCATTCCCTGAGTACCGCACCAAGGACGGTCGCATCCTGAAGCCGGGGCAAGGCAACAACTCCTACATCTTCCCCGGTCTGGCACTGGGAATCATTTGTGCTGGACTTATCGATATCACAGAAGATTTTATGCTACTTGCCGCTGAGGTAAATTTACAATACACTACAACACCAAAGTATCCTCGATAGTCCGAATATAGATTCTATAGGCTAAAAAATGTCCAAACGTCAAGCTATGTAAATTATTACAATATGGCTTAAAACTTTAACCCATATAGGCAGAACAAGCACTGATAATTATAATATGATACTGCACGTTTAATTTATATTTTATAGGTGATTAAGATAGAATGAATAAAAAGCTGAAGGATAATTGCAAAGTGTTTCAACTTTAGTAAAAAATGTGGTCAAAACAGGAAAGCGTTACCTTTATGCATAGATTCCTGCCAAAATCCGTAAAATATTAATTATAGTTAGATCAGAAATTGTTGGTTGTCAATATCAAATTAAATAAAGGCTAAAGTATTCTTTTAAATTTAATTTGACTTCTAGACGACGGGACGAACAGCTAATGTTTGACAGGTAAAATAGTTTCTAAGGGAAAAGTGAAATTGTTGTTTTTACTTTATTCCAAGAACTTTTTACATATTTATTCACCTTTTAAACCTTCTCTGAACTTCTACGAATAATATCAGCCAACTCAGGGCAGCCGCTGTCGATTTTTGGCGATGTATATTGTCCAATTATAAATATATATATATAATTATTATTTTTTACTTGGCCAGTTCCATTTTTAACATGTTACCTTCACGGCATAGGCTTCCTAATGTGGACACCATTTACAAATACGCGAAACTTTTCCATTTCAATATCCCACGCTTGTCTCAGAAGGAACGTGACAATCATTGAAACTACGTAGTCCAAATAAATAAACGTTTTATACATTTATAGGCTCTCGCGGAAATCGTGTCTCAAGAGAACCTCGACCAAGGTAGCCTGTACCCGCCCCTCGAAGATATACAGAATTGTTCAGTACAAATCGCTAAGAAGATCGTAGACCACGCGTACAAAACAGGTAAGTTAATTTCGTTAAAGAATCCCATAACAAAAATGAAATATACCGAACTTGCAATAAGTAAATTTTTGATTTTATACAAAGCTAGCTATAATTAAATATACTTGCGATATAAACAATCTTTTTTTTGTTCGCGGTTTCATTAGCTGTTATCCCTAGTGGCTTTTACAGCGTAACCCGAGGAAAACAACCCGTTTGCTTTTTTAATGAAATATCAATATCGGAAAAAGAAATTATTAAGTACTTCATAATGAATTGGTTTATATTTTAAGACCTTCTTTAGACTAAATGCAGTTCTAATGAATATATAAAATACCACTAAAAAAAGCTTTCAAAAATACTAATCTAAATTCCATATTTATACTATAATTTGAAAGATTACTTAGATGATAAAAAACTTTGAAATGAGTATGTTGCTCGAATAAAAAAATAAAATAAAATATATTGTAATGACGAAAAAGAACACCCGACTTAGTTTGTTGTGGACTTAGCAATTAAATTGTCCTTTAATTGGAACTAATTTGTGAGAAAAACTATGGGTAATATATATATATATTCAATCCAGTGTAAGAAAAAATCGTATACGCACCACGGGTAAAAAAAAATGGGTGTAATTAACTGCGATTATAAAATACAAAATTGTGAGGCCGAGATTGTCTTTTCTTCCTAGGTGCGTATATTGACAATTTAAATGTGGTGTATAAGCGTGGTTGAAAAGAATTTTGGTTTTGATATATAGGTAAGGCGTCAGTGCAGCCGCAGCCTATAGACATCGAGGCCTTCATCCGTGCTCAGATGTACGACACTGTGTACACACCTGCCTTGCCTCCTGTGTATAACTGGCCTAAAGACACGGACAACGGCCCTCACGTACAAGTCATGTAGTTCGCAATACCTCTTGCCTCTTATGTTACACAGGTATTTAAAGTATGTAATGGCGTGTAAATTGATATTATACATTTTAAATTCTAAACTTTTAATATTTACGCAAAACGGTTGCAAAGTATTGTATCGTTTTTTTGTCTAACGTTTTGATAAAAAAAAAAACATTTTCAAGCTATCATGTCATGGTATCCTTGTACTCGAAACCATTAAGCGTGCAATTAGACAGTAAAACACCGATGATATCTTTATAGGCACTCTGTGTAACCGTTACACAGACTACTTTTCGGTAATACAGAGTAAAAGAATAAAATGCATGCCATTAGTTAAACACATACTTACGATTTGTCAAGATACTATACAAATTATTCCAAAATTATTTAAAACAAAATTAAGATCAATTGTTACCCTTATTTTATGATTTCCAAAAAACTGTATTTGAATTTTATTTAATGTGTAGGAAACCTTGTACACGACGCTGTTTGCATTTTTCGATGTTGTAACTTAAAAATCATTGAATCATTGAACGCCACTTAAATAATATTAATAATTCGTCATAGTGTTACAAAAATATCCTTAATAAACGTCCAAAATCGACTTATAAAGGATGAGAGCGATTGACATAGATTAATGATTTAGGACAGAGTAATTAAGTCTAATATAACTTTTATAATCTATATTCGAAAAGTTACCAAGGCTTAGGCAAGATGTATATAATGTCTTTGTATCGCAAACTAAAAAATATAATTTAAGCTTAATATGTAAATTTTAAAGTGTTAAAACATAAAAAAAATTGGCTATCATAATGTCAATTGTATTATGATACCGGATCTTTCTTAATTGTGATATGTCGTGATATATTTTATTTAAGTATTTGCTACTTATTTAAATTTAACGTTTCATTTAAATAATTTAAACATTTCTACTTAAAACATGTCGACGAGTATAGGAGATGTCTGTGATGAATGGTTTCTATTAAAGGCCTCTTCATAATTGTAAAACTATTAATAAACATTCCACAAGATTTAAACCGGAATATTCATAGTTTAATTACATATTTAAACTGTATCAACGAGTACATACTAAGACTTTGTGACCACAATTCATATAACTGGGTCGACAATATATATATATGGGTGTATGTACCGTTAAACAGTTTAAATATTCCACGATTTTATCTTATATTTCAAATATAAGTAAATTCAATTAGATATTTTATTTGTATTTTTGGAAAGACTCGAATCCGTGACATGTTGAATTGAAAAGGTAGAAAGTTTTGTATAACAAAATTCTTGTTCCTTTATTTATAATTAACATTAATTTATTTTGTATTGAACAATGAAATCTAGTATTTATTTGACAAAATGCAATATTGTAATAATGATGAAAATAAATTGTCTTAGTTTATATGGTTTTTTGCATTATTTTTTATTTCCCTTTATAATTGTTTTATTGGAATAAAGAAATAAAATTGTAAAGTTTTTTTAAAGAATTTATAGTTTGCAGATTGGAATTGATGGTACCCAGCTAGCTAGTTGCTGATCATTATAGGGTATTCATTATATCGTTATCGGTTGTATAATAGCCAGCATATTCGGGTATGTACAGGGTTATTGTAATTGGCTGGCAAAAAACATGGAGAAAACAAAATTCTTTATATTTTCTTTGAAAAAGGTAACTCAATCCCCTGACAATTTCTCAATCAAGGTGCACAGCTGCCGCATACCGAATGTTGATAATTGTCCATGTCTGTCCATTAGATGAGCTTCAGAAGTTAAGTATTTAGACGACAATTAATAGCTGCCTGACTTGGAAAAGGCAGATAGAGGAGATGATATGTAGTAAGAAAATTGATTTATCGGAACCTGAATTCTATTGCAGATCACCATACTCCCAAAATAGTCTACACAACTCCTCTAGAAAAATCCAACCTATTGTATTTCTGCTGGAGGTGGGACATATACTTGTAGTACTATTTAGACTAGACAGGGCACATAGAGCAGTATTCAAGGTAATGTATAAGAAGCCCATACGACATCCTACTGCACTACTATTAAAAGAATGTTCTTTTCTATCTGTAAGGCAGCGTTACATATTGAGAATCCTATCCTGATATGCACGTCGGCATAATCTAATAACTTTCAGAACTATAAGACATGGTACTGAACTTGCCTCTCTTCATACCATTGTGTTTGGACCACGCATATATAATAAAGCTAATAAAATACATTCTACCACTTTCCCAAATCTGAGACGTGGTCGCTGACTATGGGCCTCATGCGGAAGCTCAGTCACTCAGCGTGCGATGGAAAGGGATATGCTCCGAGTTTCTCTACGTGATTGAATTGGAAATGAAGAGATCCGTAGTAGAATCAAAATCACCGACATAGTTCTACGAATCGCGAACATGAAGTGGCAATGGGCGGGGCACATAGTCCGAAGGACCGATGGACGTCAGGGTCCGAAGGTGCTGAAGTGGCGACCCCGCACCGGATGGCGCAGTGTAGGCAGACCCCCCACAAGGTGAACCGATGATATAAACAGGGTCGCCGATAGCCGCTGGAGCCAGGCGGCGCAAAATCGGGCCTTGTGGACGTCATTACGTGAGACCTATGTTCAGCAGTGGACGTCCATTGGTTGAAGCGACGACTTTCCCAATCAAATTTTAAAGCTGTTGTGCTAGATTGGCTACAAAAGGTATCATACTTTGACACTGAACAGTTACGAAAACTAATGTTACATGCCCTTGGCTCCAGCTTTAGCAGCAGTGCGATAGTTATTATATTATATTGACAGACAAGTGGACAGACGGTATGCAGAGCGCCAAAGAGGATTTATGCTTGGTTCAGTAGTCAGTGAATGATACTGCCAAGGAAGGCTGGAAATACGTTCCATATTGAGAATTAAAGAAAACTGATTCATGTTTGAATTAAGACTTCTTATGGAAGATTTAGGTTTAAAGATATTTATTCTCAAAAGAATACAGAAGTCACTTAATGAGAAATTAACAAATAAACAATAAAAGTATATGTACGTTATGTGTAATACAGAGCAAATCTTAAAAGTAGGTTATTTAAACATTCAGACATTTAAATGGCGTGTTTACAAAGCATTTTGACAATATGTGTTAAGTTTTTTCTTAAATGCTGTAAACGATTTCTCACAGAAAATGTCTTTCGGTAGGCTGTTATATAGTAGTGCTCCCTCAACCTGTATAGTTTTACTGCCATATTTAGTTCTCGTTTTCGGTATCCGTAATTTATATCTATTTCTTGTATTTAAATGGGATTTTGTTTTAAAAGTAATTAGGGTATGTATAGCTTCGGTCAGTATTTTCCTAATTAAGATGCATGTTTTAAATTTGTGTAACTGAGTAATGGAAAGCACATTAGTTTTTTTTATAAAGGTCTTCAGTTGGAAAGCGATAATCTAGTCGGTACAGAGTTTTTAAAAATTTGTTTTGAGAGGTTTGAAGACTTTTTAGATTGGTTTCGATGATACGCGATTCGATGAGATTTGATGACTGTAAAACTGTTTCCAAGGAAAATCCGATAAAGAAATAATGATTGTATTGAGACGAGTTATGCTTTTGCTTTTATCACTAATTTTATAACAAACACTCACATTTTACATTATAAGCTATACTACATTTTTTGTATTTTGTTTGTAATCGATTTTTTGTATTTGTTGTACGTTACATTATATAACGTATATATATTACAGTAAGGTCCGAAGGGAGATGAAGCCACTTGCTATACAGGTTTACCTAGTGTGTCTAAGCAGCCGTTCATTTTGTAACAATAATTTAATGTAACGTTTTTTGTTACATTGAAATGTTTTTTGTAACTTTTATATTATAAATAAATAAATTATTTGAACGTATTCCCATTACGATGACTATTTGCGATAATTTAAGCCGCTATATTTTTATAAATCAGAACATAAAAAAAAATAAATTGATATCTTGACTTTTGAATCTGCAATTTAGAGCTATATTGATAAAAACTATATTGCTATATTGAAAATGTGGTTTACTGCTGCATGATGCATATGAGGGTTTAAAACATCGCAAATAGTCATTCCTATCACCTCCTAATGGGAATACGTCAAATTAAAAATAACCCTGTATAATGTAAAAGGATTTCTTTGGGAACGTTTCAGTGATCGGACGCTTCTCGCGTACCTATTGAAACAACCACACAAAATAAAACAAAAGCTTTCACAGACCAACAGTCTTTAATCAAATAGTCAATTATTTATAAATACGAATTGAGAAGTACCGATTCACAACAAAATATATAACCTATATTACGCAGTTCGACAAACTATATCACTTATCACTTCATAGCACATGTGCGGCGCCTCACCTACTGAGCGAGTGCGAGCGTTCGCGCGACCCCGAGCCAGAGCCCGTGCCGTTGCAGCGCGAGCGGTCATTGCCTGCCACACAAACAATACAATTTGTGACAACATCATTATAAAATAAATAACACACACACATAGTTAACCTATTAACGTAATTTCAAAACATAAACTTCTTCACTTCTTTAGAAAAAAAGGATGTTCAAAGAGGTCATATTGTAAAATGTAACGTTTAAATCAATCATTGACATTCTGTGGCCCCGAAGTGTCAGTTTAACTAATTTGAATACGAGTCAATACAGAATATTCTAGATTCTACTGTAATTTCCTAAAATTCAGCGGTGAGAAACATTGAAGGGAAATCTGTGTAACTCGGGAAATAAAAGAAAACCTACCTATCGGCTAGGCTAGGTTAATAGCCTGCCTGAAGCAGGTCATTTTAAAAAGCGGTTTCAAAAGCTCTGATTCAGATTTCCATACAAAAATTTTGTTTTTTTTCATACTTGGTCGGAAAGGTAAAGCAGCTAAATAGGTTTAAGTTTCCAAGTTTCTCCAAATCGTTTTGAACGAAGTCTGTGTCTGTTACGTTAACAAACTCTTACTACCGCCTACATATTTACCTACTATATTATAAATGCTCCAGTAGCAAAATGGGGAATGTGGTTATATAATTTTTGTCGTATTACAGAAATTTATAGCTAGTAGTTGTACTATTTTATTATTGAAATAAAAATATATAAGCAGAGATGAATATTGCAAAAGAATGATTTCATATAGAAATACTATGCTTTTTGTGTACAATTCAGAATAATCCTTTACATAATAAGTAAATTCAAGAGTATGTCTTATATTACATGTTATCAGTATTTTATTTTATTACACATACAAATATTTATATAATCAGTGTTAACTCTATTTATTTATGTTTCAAATATAAACAATATTTTTTTCTAACATTTCTTTCTGATTATACATTTGTTATTACCAAATTTACTAACTTTTTGTAAGGATTAACTCTATAATTTTAAGGGAGATCTCAACTTTTCAAAACTCTTGAAATATTGTGTTAAGATACTTTACCCATTTAATAAAATGACTTGCTAAAATGGTATAATATAAAATATCCCTTGTTGTCAAATAAATCATGATCAAACGATGAAACTGCGACGTGAGATGAAGAAGGTGAGAAACTTAATGGATCTATGCATAAACAATGTCTATGATAATGATTACATGCAAATGGACGCACTTATACGTGAAAGTGAAATCATTCCAACAGAAAATATTAATCAACAAATCATTAAAAATAGGAAACTAAACAAAGATTTTTGTATAACTCAGTTATGTACTGGTTTGAAAGCGAAATTTTATACACACAGACAATAAGAAAACAACATGTTGCACCATGTGTTCAAAACATAAATCAATATTAGAAGCTGATAGAAGCATCTGACAAGGTAAATAGGCCTGACCTAAGAAACGACGGCCTTGAATACTGGAATCCTAAAACAAACAATTTATATCACATATGGGCCTAACTTTTTGCTTCCTAATATGGCATATTTCTTATAATTTATAATATATACTTTCTTTATTTATCTCTTTATCATAGGCAAACAATTATCTTAATATAAATAATTGATGGCCCCTACATATAAAGAGGCAATTTGAATTTCACATGTTTTTGAAATTCTGTTGAGTTATTTTACCCAACTTAGCATAATATGCAATTTTAAGTGGACTTATGTTATTGCCATCTACTTCTACTACGTGATACTATAAAACATCTAAAACTAGTGCAATGTGAGGAAATAATATGATACTCCTATATCTAAATAATGGTTCCATTTCTTAAACAAATAAATGATGATACACACTTTAAACTTACAAAAAATGGAAATTTTCTATATCATCATATATAACAACCCTCCGCTGTGGCTGATATATTATAACGTTTTAAGTCCCAGATACAGAGGGATTAATGCCAGTTCTATACAATGAATACAAAGCGTTTTCTTTTATTGTGTATTAAATAAATCTGTATTTGAATACACTAATCGCAAAACGATTACATAGTGAAGTTTATCACCCACAATATGCTTGCTTTACACTATGACTCAGATGTCAATAAACCGATACCCTGTTTGATTTTATATGTATGATATTAGATAGTGGGATAGATTGCCTCCTAATACGAACGAATGTGTCGCAAAACGCACTTTAACTAGTGTACATCGTTACGTTAACTGCCTCATTGATCTAGTTGTGGCATGTACGATTACAGACATGAGGTCCTGGGTTCGAGTCCCAGGTCGGGCCAATTCAAAAAATCAATATTGAGTTTTCTATTAAGATTTTCTCAATATTTGCCCGAAGTTGGATAGTTGGCGGTGTGATCCACCCCCGGAGAGCACGTTAAGCCGCATAGTCCGGTCGTGTCGGATTCCCGTCACACCGGACCATGAGAGTGAAGGAATATAGCAAGTGCACTTGTATACTATCCCTGCCAATCCGCAGTGGAGCAGCGTGGTGGGTCTATGCTGTAAAAACCCTCTCTCATGCGAGTGAGGAGGCCTGTGCCCAGCAGTGGGACGTTAATGGGCTGCTACTTACTTTTACAACGTTAAGGGGCGATATAGCGATGCTCACCTAGCCTCTGGTGTTGTGGTAGTTTTGTGAAGAAGGGGTGTTTGAGGGCGTCCCTGAGGGTGATGCGTTGCGTGGGGTCATACTCCAGCATGCGCGCTATTAGGTCGAAAAGCTGCCGGTGCTCTTCACTGTTCCCTTGGAGATACCTCTGGAAATACATAGAAAAGACAAATTAAAAAATATTTTCATACAATTATGGTAATACATTATGTAAAAACAACACATAAAACTTTATGTGTTGTGACTATAAAGATAACTGACCACACATAACTCGATAATATATCATAAAACGTATTTCTAACATAGCTTCATTTGCTTTGTTGTTGGAGCTCAATCGGTAGTCTGTGAATAAAAAGTGTCAGCTAATAAGTATATACTCTTATATATGGGAATAAACTTACCGACAATGGTTTACAATTTTCCCTGACGTATCGACCCGCCGACGATTTTTCATCCCAATCTAATTTGCTATGATAGAAATATTTCGTCCTTGTTTTTCTCGCCATTCTGAAATATTTCAAATGTGCATTAATCTGTTAGGAATACTGCCTAAGTATTTTAGCATAATAATTTGTAAACATTGTAGTATATTGTCAAAGTAACAATATTATATTGTGTCTAATACTATATTGAGTACAGGTACGGCCTCGACGTTAATCTGATCTGATGTGATGGTAATATGTTTACCTGGTAGGAGATAATTTAACAGATTTTCTACACAGAATAATACAAGGACGTATTTGTTAATTTCAGGATACGTTTTTACATGTATAAATTATTGTCAGTAATGTAGACGACACAGCATAACACACAGATACATTTTAAGAAATAAATATATAAGCCGAAGGTATAAATATATAAGTTGGTATACCGGCAAGGGATGGGGCCGAGGATGCGCTCCATCATAGCGAGGTGCTCTCGGTTGTCGTGCGTCTGGAACAGCGTATTACCCTGCTGCAGCTCGAACATAATGCAGCCCACCGACCACACGTCGCACGGTTGTGACCACCCCAGCTCTGATAATCACCATTAACATAGGCAGATAAAGAAAATGTTTATTTGCATCAAAAAAAATATATATATATCTGACTGCGATTAAAAAAAATGAGTCACAGTTATTAGGTCCTCCTTAACATCAATGATTCTTCAGTGACACAAGTAAACAAGTCTACAGAAAAATCAACAAAATTTAAGAAACATGCATGGATAGTTTAAAAGTATATGCATATGTGTGTGCGTTTGTGTATATTATGGTAAAAGACTGTTTGGGACAAATTCATACATTAATTAAATATTATACAAGTAACTTCTTTGTCCTCATTAGGTCAATGTTGCTCGAATTTTCTTAAGTAATAGTAATGTAGGCAAGAGAGCTTTTAAAAGAATATTTTATATCAGTTGTTCACGGCAGTGTTATCCATCTTGTTTGTTTAAAAATTTACCTGAACTCGATAAAATTTTCGTCAAAATATGTCCAGACGTACTAGAATTCAGCCCTATACATTCGGAAACATTCAACCTGTTCAAATATATTATTATTAATTAACAGTTGAGATCACAGTCAAGCGTGAACCTAACGTTTAAAAAAATATCAACGAAATGTAAAATAATTTATTGAAGAAGCAAATTACGCCAAACCAAACTCCATGATGATTTTAAGAATTCGGTTAATAACCTTTTTTGGAGATAATTACGAATAGTTCTAAGTATTTACAATAATAACACTGCTTGTTAAATGTGTATAGTGTTTCCATATTCGAATGAGCTAATTCGCGCATTGTTTCAATCGTATTAATAGTAAGTAGAGTGACTAGTCACATAAAATATGCCTCCATGTATATTATATTTTCAGAAATATCTGACACAAATTTAAAGTTTACTAAAGAACAGCTTGAATAAAACTGTTTATTTGGAGCACAAATAAAATTTGTATGCGCAATTTGCTATCACAATACACAGTGAGCGAGAACATTGGCACAAATTTGTCGCACATTTGTCTATTTATAAGACAAGTATAAAGTACAATGAACTAATTAGCTAATAGAAAATAGATTTTTTTCTGTATAATTTCTATTCTCATTATTTTTAGCGACAGGTGACATAAATTCGTCACCCGTTTCAGACTTATAACGACAGTGGAATAGCAACACATATTTGTGTGTGTGACTTAGAAATGAAGGCAGATCATTATAATTCCCTCGTAATAAAGAAGACAACTTATAGAGTAACTTTTCCTGGGTGATATCTAATACGAGAACCATATAAGCTAAGGGACGTAAAAAATCACCGCTACTATGAATGAAAAATCACACAATCAAAAAATATCAATCTTTAGTTAACGGCTCTGCTGCGATTAGATAACGAATTTTATAAAGAGAACTTAGAGGTTCCTGTACATGATTTTATCACATAGCTTTTAGAGTATGAAGCCCTTGGCTATCCACTGGTTAACCCATCCAGCTGAAGAGTGGTCTTTTAAAAACTCCACATATAAGTTTTAATTTAATAACTTCAGTATTAGAAGCTACTTTCTTCATATTTTTGGAAATCATTAAATTTTTATAAAGAATCGTTTTTTTTAATTACTAAAAACAAGATAATACGCATCATATACATTTCTATTATTAGTATGTTGTTAGTGTGCTAGTACATGTTATTTCTCTCACGCATACAAACGCGGTGCCACCGAACGGAAAGAGCGAGACAAATGTACGACACTGTTTTCGTTTTCGAAGCAACGGTATGAACGCTACTTGTGTTTTACTTTTTTATCTTTAGTTTTATTTTATTTTCTTCTTTCTTAGGGGACGCCTGAAAATCAGCGCCATATTGGTTTGCGTACCAATGCGGCATTAAGCTGAGGCGCGATTTGGGATATCTGTTAGTTTTACTTATATCTTGTATCATATATCTTGTTACTTGTTTATCCCAAATATGATTATTTATTTATTTTTATTTTAACAAGATCATTCGAGGGCTCAACTTCAGATTTCCATACAAATGAACAGAGGGCTTTTGGTTCACATGTAGTTACTTATACTTTAGGTGAGAGAGGTTAAGCAATACAGTATCCTCACCTAATATGACCTCAGGTGCTCGGTAGTGCCTGGTGGAGACGATGGTGCTGTGGTGCTCGTGGTCAAAAGTGGCGCTTCCGAAATCGATGAGGCGCACGTCGCTGCGTTTCACGCGCCGCATCTCGTGCTTCTGCGATTATATATATAAACTAACTACCAACAAATATCCAAAGTATTTCAGTAGGCGGTCGCCATTGGTCGTTGTAGTATTCGTATAATTTTTATACGACTCGTTTGTTTATTGTACATACCTTGCACGTTTTTACCTCGGTCTAAATCTGTTACGCATTTTCTATTCGTTTTTTAATAGTCCTGCCGGGTTAATTGTGCAAGCACACCTTTCTGAAGGAGGAATCCTAAGATCCTAGGTTTAGGTCGACACTGGTTGTTTAAAAAAATTAAGAGATAAATTACCTATGTTTCGGTAAGCACATTTATCATCTTAAACAATAACATCACCTTTTGTCAAGTGATATCAAACTTATAAGCATTTTCTAACAGCAGTGCTTTTTTTGTAACAAAAATTAATTTATTTTAAATACATTTAGAAATAAGAGGGATCAATAATAATGTAACGATTTGATTTTTGTGTTTTGATAATACAATGGATGTTTAAAAATGTAAATGGTAAATATAGAGGAGAACCAAATCGTAATTCCTATTCTGAATATATAAAAAAAAAAACGGTTACAATATGACAGACATTCACGACAGTTTATTGTCTGTATTTTCAATAATATTGGTACTTCAATTTCCTTCATATTAATGTGAGTACTATACTTCATTTTATTTAATAAATAGCATTACTATTATCAAAGATGAACAATTAATTTTTAATAAGATTCTACTGAAAATGGTAAAAATTCTGTACTCTTAAATGCAATATCACTTGGGTCGAGAAAATTTCAATATTTCACTTATTTTAATTATGAATAAGTATTGTGATGACATACCTTCTTAAAACTATTATATACACTAATGACTTCATAATCACTGTCCACAAATAATATGTTTTCAGGTTTAAGATCTGTGTGTGTGAGTTTGTTATCGTGCAGGAAAAGTACGCTGTAGATGAGTTGATATGAGATGTGTCGCACTTGATCCAACGGGTATGGTTGATAATTGTTGTCTTTCTGCAATGGAAAAAAAATTAACATAATATTAATCGCAAACTTATTATTTTACATGCGATTTTATACCTTATTAAAACAGCGCCATCTATATGTAATAAAAACTACATTGCATCTTAATTTGTACAAGTTTTGGGAGAAAACAATTAAAATTTATAGAATTACATGTTTAAAGATTAAAGGGTTGTGCGAAATGCCATCTATTTTTCATATTGTAAAATTTACATTATTAGTATAAATTTTGAATATAAGGCTTTATTTTACAATTGGAGCAATGATACTGTTACAACTAATTTAATTTTACATTTAACAAACACATTCTAGGTAAACATGACTAATTAGAGTTTCGGAGTTTATAAGCTGGGAATCTTGGTACAGAGTAAAATTTTAAATATGGAAAATGATGTGTTAAGGTACAATTACAGCTATTAGTAAAATTTAGTTTTCATCAATATTGTAATGAGGAGTTATTATTTTCCTTGAATTACATATTCCCATATTATTTAATACTTTTCATTGTGTATAATCTTTTGGAAGTTATTTGTTTATCCATTGTTATAATACATATATGTTGGAGTAATGTTAAAATTGACTTATGTTTTCTTAAAGCTAGTCTAGACAACTTTCGAAAATATATATTGTCTATGAGAATGAGAAATTCCAGGTACACAAAAACACATTGCAAATCAAACAACTAAGCAAGAAGATGTTTGTGTTGTTTACATATTCATTTCATAGTGATGAAAATTTATACCCGTGATTACTTTTGTTTCTACAAATGTCATTCGTTCAATCAGTTATATTGGAGTATTACAGGTATTACTGGTAACGTAAGGAGAGACCTATTTATGTCCCAATGCTGGACACCGGTCTTCTTTATGAAGTGTAGGGTTTTGCTTAGACTAATTTGGATTAGGAAAAATAAACCACAAATGTTATTTTTCCACTGACAAAATATTACAAACAAATTAACTAATTTAATGATGTTCAAACGGTATTTATAGAACCGCACGAAAGCAAAATATATTACTCACCAGGAAGTCGAATACACTTTGTCCGAGCATTTCGAATGCGATGCACATGTGCCCGTGGTACTCGAACCAGTCTAACATCTTAACACATAAACTGAAAACAAACAAAACAACATCGTTACAACGACACGTTCCTTTTTATATATTTTGACGGACATGCTGGTGCAGTGGTGCTATAAGCAAGGTTGGATACATTTTTAGACGCCACCTATTTTCTTACTACAAAATCTGTAAAACCTTTAGGTTGCCGGACAGAAAACGCTACTTAAGAAAAGTGATTAGATCGACTTATTGTACATTACATAGGCATGTACAATAAGTCGACTTAATTTAATGTGTAAATTTCCTGTAGTGTTTGTACAATAAAGTGTATTCTCTGTCTCACTCCAGGTTATGCGATCTCACCTAAAAGTATGTGACTACACAATAGAGACTAATGCTCTTATCATCTCGCTAACCTATCAAATAGCAAAACCTGGGGATTTAGTAGCAGTATAAGTACATAAAACACACACAAGCCTTCGTCACTGAGTGAGGGTTATTTGGTGTTTTTAAGATTCTACAATATGAGTTAACAAGCTAACCTTTTAACAGAATAAACAGCTATTTTAAGTATGTAGAAACATATGTGATTGGTATTTTTGTTAGCTTTTGCTGCAGAAGAAAAGGTAAATGCAGATTTTATTATTATTAATGGACAAAATAATAATTTACTTTCCTCGCGAGATATTTATAAATATTTGACGCTGTTCCTTTAATAATCTTATTTATAAAATGTAGCTAGATATAGCATAACAATTACATAGGAGATAGTTATAATTAGGCGCTGCTTTTTCAATGTACAACGACGACAACAACAACATTAGCGGATGTTGATTAAATTAGTCGGCCGGCAAATGTCAGGATATGTCTTTTTGCGCGTATTGATTAAGAATGAAAGATAAAAAGAATAGTTATTGGGGCGTTCGCCGATAGGTAGGTATTTTAGTGTTTTGGTTGACATCGGTCCGTTTTTCTGGCTCGCGGCCAGCGCTGAGCAGTCGGCCATCGCGTCGCGTATAACGAGCAAGGTCAAATATTGCTACTAGCGTCAGCCCTGTCGTCATATGTCGCCCTCCCGCCCAATTAAAATATCGAGTCGCATAACTTTTATATAAACATGATTTTTTATATAACATTAGCGGGGAAATGAGCTGACCAGACGCCTACTTTTATGTGATTACTGCCGCCCTTGAACATCTGTAGCGATGCCAATGCGTTGCCATACAATATAATAGATAATCGTCTTATAAATAAAACATTTCTTTGTCTAAATTGTTGTTTTCTAAATTATATCAATTTTAATATAAGCTCAAAAAAAATCCTTTAGAAGTGTCCTTAGTGAATGGAAAATTATGTTACCTCACCTTAGAACTTTAAAATGTGAAAACCCATTTACTTTCACCTTTTGTCTATGTCTCGCGTTAGGTTAACAGCTACGGTGAAGGAAGACAAAGTACATGGGGTGTTTGGTTTTTATTTTGTTTTGTTTTTAAAGAATTAGCTCAAAATATCTTTTGGACTATGAACCACGTCAGTATTTTTTTTCAGAAAGAGAAGATAGCTGATTTGTGTCTAGAAAATTCTATACGTAACGAAAAGGGAAATGAATCATTGACAAGTATTTGGCTTTGATACAAAAGTTTTGTTATAAATTGCTGGTAATGCTAGGAATTCCAATAAACGTGATTTTATGACAAATAAAATAATAAATAGAAAAGTAAGTGTCCATGTCAGATTCAAAAATGTTAACGAAGCCTATTATGATAAAAATAAAAGTCGAAAAATTCTATATTTAACCAGGTTCAACGATTTCATCAATAACGAGTTGTTTTTGTCAGACATCCGCCGATTGAAACATCAAAGTGTGAAAACAGAGATTTATGGTATTCAAGGCATGATCCATTTAAATTATTTCTTTAACAATATACGGAATGCTAGATGACATTATTTATAATCTATTTATTCGGTTTTCACCCGAAACTTATCTAGTCTTATAATCGTGATGAAATGGCGAGGTGGTCTAAACCATTCTTCGTAAGAATGTGGAAGCTTTATAATTGAGAACTTGGAAAAAAGTGTACATAATAATCATTATGTCTGAGAAGATATTCAACGGCGGGTCAAGTTGTTTGTTTGAAAATAAGTATTACTACACAAAAAGTCTGAAAGATTGTAATCTAAATGAAGTAATGCTGTTGAATAAAATATTAGTGCGTGCGATACCGACTATATTCTATACTTCGATCTTTCACCTGATTTGATTTACTCAGACAGTGATTTCATCAGACTATGATTTCCCAAGGGAAATCACATCAAGATGTAATTTCATCAGACTGAGGTTTCATCTGATGTATCTAAGATGAGTACAACTAAATTTAAGAAAAATGCAAGTTTTTTTGCTTGGCGGCAAGTTTCAATAGTACAGTAAGCCACGGCCGAAACCTCGAGTTCAGAATCCAGACAATAGAATATAAAATTTCCTAAATCGGCCGCATTAAGAAATGAACCCGGGACTTCCGGTAGTAGAACCACTATTCGCAATACAGACCGTGTTGGTTTGTCATTTGTGCATGCTTTCAATAAAGTATAAGCATTCTATACATGGCTTACTTTAACGAACGCTGTAGAAATTATCAAAATAATAGAACTTGATCGTTGGTAAACAAATCAATACGTATGATAACAATATAAATAAACAAGGAAAAGCCGAAATTCAATATATGTAATCAAATTCATTACGTTCAAAGTCACATCTTATGCCGGAAATAGTAACAAAAAAGACAAAGTACGCGTCAGTGTATTTAGCTTCTTTTTATAACGTATTCGGACGCCAGAGTGAAGGTCATTGCGGCCGTAAGTGTTCATCATGACCAATGACTTCGTTATGTAAAGCAATAAATAAATTTGCATTCAAATGTCATTAGTTATCAAAAAATTCAAAAACCGTTATATAAAGTTCAATTCCTAGGTCTAAGAGAATGTTTATAAAAGCATACTCACTTTTTACAGTCTGGGTCTATGTCGGCTAACTTTTCTAAAACATTAATTTCTAATTTTGCAGCCTCTCTGTACTTCTCAACGTTTTTAATTATCTTCAGAGCCATCCTGTGCTCCCTGAAATTATAACAAAATAGTCTCGTTATTATGAACTTTGTGACAATAATTCTTTTCAATGATTACACATCTGTAAATTACTATAACAACAGTAAAGCCTTAAAATATTAAAACACTCCTTTAACATTTTTAGACTTTTTTATATTATTTAATAAAAATCAAACAAATTAAATTAAATATATAAAATTCCAACTACAAACGTCTATAAAAAATCTTACACACCAAGAAATATTGTCTAGATTTTCCTGGAAAAGACATTATTACAAAGTCGTATAGGAAATGAGCGGAAGTGTTTTTAAACAAAATACCTACGATGTTAGTGTTTATAGGTAGAGCATATCTTATGATTTGTTAATATGAAGGCACTACATTGAATCAAAAATGTACACTTTTTAATTAATGGATCATCACCATTACCAGAAGACATCCATAAAACAGCGAATTAGTAACTTGGCCATTAATATTAGACAATACAGCTGGCAGCAAAATCAAATTCTATAGACAACGCAATATAAACAAATGAAAATAGAACTAGATTAATCTATGCGGAATGCTATGTCTTACATTGTTTTTTTTACTTCATACTTTTATTCGTCTAGCAAATATACAAATATCCGCTGTATCGATTTTGGAAAGACATGTATTTTTAGTATACGCATATACCACTAGCTGTGTAAAACTTGGTATGTTCGTTTATTGTGTATAATCCTCTAAGTTCAAACATATATTTATATCTAACCTAACCTAAGAAACATATATTTTCAAATCGTTTATTTTTGCCTTTAACCGCAACGATGTTATCCCGGTGTGTAACAAGCAATATGCAAAAATAAAATAAGAGTTTGACAGGTATTAGTTGCACACTGATCCAATCGACACCTAAAACACATAGCTCCAAAGATAGGGAATATTGCTATATGTCATCATAAGTGATTTAACACCTGGATTATTAATCTTCACTTAGCTAAAAATATGTTGCCAGTTTATAAAAATAAGCTAAGAGAAAACTCATGCGACAATTGTACGGGTAATTTAGGTTACTTCAACATGTCCATTTGTAATCACATAGTGGCAAAATATATCATAAATAAAAAATTGACTCCAAAAATAAGGCACCACAGATATTTTTGAATCCTATACAATATGCTCTGTATTATTTACAATTTAGAAATGAATTCTCTAAGGAAAAATTTTAATACTTATTATTTCATCTCCAAACCGAGACTAATTTTTGTGTATGTAAAATAAAGATTCATAACTTCAAATAAACATAAATTAAATTTTAACACCTATTGTGTGGATATAAATATCAAACAATTGTAAATAATAGGATATTATAAGTGTTAAACAAATAATAACAATAATGAATATTTACTCAAGATTACTTAGGTTTTTTCTTATGTAACCCGATTTTACATAAGTTAAAAGGGCGAAGTCTTCTTTCTTCACAATATCATCAAACGAAATCCTGTTTGTTATCTACTGTAGTTGATAGTACTTCTTGTTGTTACAGTTAAATTCTTGTACATTTTAATTTCTTTTAAATTTGGACATAGTTATTTTTATTTATGAAATAAAGAATCCTTTCAATAATCAAAATAAATAAATCCTAACAATATTATATTTTGTGTAATTAATTATAGTACTAAAAACTATATTTATTAGTGTAATAAAATTGTCAAAAAAAATGCAAAATATAATAAATTTTACCACTTACATTTCTAAATCCTTCACCTCGACCACCTTGCCGAAGGTGCCTTCACCAAGAGTCTCGATAATTTTGTCTGCAAGAAACCAAGGTAGCATCGATTAGCTTACCACACAATTGACAAAGTCATGCTGAATTCTCACATTGGTTCACAACGTTCGATATCATTGCTAGTCGATGCTTTCAATTAAATTTTGATGTCAAATCAGAAACAATGTATCAGTCTAGGAGGAAACCAAATGTCGGAATTTCCAACATGACTTCAGGTAGAACAAGAGAAAGATGTCGCTGTTAATTGAAATGAAAATAAAAATCATAAGCGATAATTAATGTAAAAATAAGGACTTAAATCTTCGTATATCAACTGAACTGGGCTCGACTGATGGTAGTGACAATATCGTCACCGAGTATGTCATCTCTCGAGAATAGCTATTGTGTGTTGTGTGTGTTATGAGATATAAAATATTGACTATGTTTGTAGTGTGATACAAGTGTAATAGTGTGTTCATTTGTTTAAGGTACGGTGTGGACACGAACATCTCGCTCCCATGACATATCCGGGCCAGTACACCAGGTGTCCGTCCTTGTCGTCCTTGACGGAGGAGCGTGCCCGGGAGCTCTGCAGGCGCCGCCGCCATCAGCCGCCGCCGCCGCGAGCCAAGCGCCGTCACGCCATCGCGCCACACGCCACACGCACCACCAGCCACATGCCACGGAGAGCGCCACGCGTTCGCCACGACCCGAGTAGTGTGGTACCCAACAATCAGACAATGGAACGGTTGCCCGTCAGACAAGCGACAATTGGTATGGTGTGTCGTACATGCTGTTAGAGGGCGGACGGGTGGGCGCTGCGGTGCGGCTCGCGCGCTCGGCGGACGCCCGAGCCCGGCACTCGGGCGACCGCCCAAGGTAGCGCACTTCGCGGGGATGCGGGACGGGAACGGAACGAGGACGGAAGGAACGGGTGGGATCCACAGACTCCTTTCACGCCCGGCGCTTTCCAAACAACTTGCACACGTTGGTTTATGAGGATATACAGTAATGCATACGATTCTGTCTAAGATTACTTATCACTTAAGATCGCATTAAGTTACTCGTACTAACTTTATTGACGGTACTATTCGTAGTTCGTTTCGATTGTGCTCTCGAAAAGACTTTAATACAGAAGAAAGACATGTTAGGTTTTAAAAAACGCACAAATAATAAATATACATGCACTATCATAGCAAAATGAGCTTTGTACACTATTACTTCCAGATGATATGCTTGTTACACTGACGTTCGTATCACAATTCAAGACGCTTTAGACTCGTTTTTATTTTTCCACCTTCAAGTTGTCAAACGCTTATATTGCAAAATACATGCATTTTTTGAAATTGAAAGCATAAGAATATCTCAATCTACCTGCCTATTAAAATTACGAAATTTAATATAAGAAATATTGGTAGTAAGTTTAATATAAGAATTATTTTATATTGGTAGCTCAATGTTTGCTGTAAGTCGACTATTTATAAAGTGTTGACATAAAATCTTTATAGCGGTTGAATATTAATAAACGCAACGGACCAGGTAAGTTAGCGGCACACAGGGGCGCAAGCGGGGTGTTAGCTTGTGCTTACAGGCGGCGTGGCCGCTCGTCGCATGAGATGACGCGGCCTCTGCGGCCGCTGGCGACTGCGCAATTCTGGTGGAAGGGCCACGACATCTCCGACGCCGATAGGTTCCAGTTTTTTGGGTGTTAAAACACTTGAAATGCCGTTGGGCTCCTTTTCGTTGATGCGGCTGTAGACTTCGTCTAAATGGGCGTACTTCATTATCAGGCTTTGAATTTCTTTTCGCCTCGTCTCGCGTTCGTTAAGCACACGATCACCGACGGGAGTCTTATCGTCGTCTTCGTCACTGGACGGAAAATAAATTTGTTTTTGCCTACCGGTTCCGTTTACCGGAGAAGAGGCTGGTGTTTTCGTCGAGTTCACTTTGGTATCGTTAACTTTATGTTGCAGGGGCGAAATTAAATCTCTAGCACCGGATTGTAGACTGATATCGATAGGTCTTAATGATAATTTTCCACTTCTTTTGTTATCACTTCCACTTTTTTCAACTCTCAAGGATCTTCTATGATGTTTACGATATATGCTATCTCTGTCTTTACCGTATTGATGACGTTCTCTCGATGGTACATCAAATCCATTCTTATATTCATTTTTATCGCTTTGTTTATGACTAGATAAACGACGATCAGTCGTGTTTCTGTAAGGAGTTTTATCTCTAGTTTTTTCTTGAGAATAATTGTTTGTTTTCAACGAATTTTCACCAAACACTGCCGTAGTAAAACTTCTCATTAGACCCCTAGAAAAAGACGTTTCAGGTTCTAATGTTTTATCACGATCTTCTTTTTCCTTTCTAGCTCTTTCTTTTTTCTGAACTGCGATTTTGTCTAAAACTGAAGAATACTTATCTTCTAAGCGACTACGTGTACTACCTAACAAAATCGTGCTATCTAAATTGTTATGATTAGTTTCCTTGAGAGGAAATCGTTTAAGTGGCGATGATTTATTATCTTTCATGTGAGCTCTTCGGAATGAGTCACTGCGGTTGAGAGCGCTAATACTTGGGTGAGTGTGCACAGGTGATGTTTCGACTCTGGTTTTGGGTGAGCTTAGGTAACTCGAGTAGCTTCGTTCATCATTGTACTTTTTCGCTGTTGCTGCTACACTAGATACATATGGTTTATACGGCGAAATGTTTCTATTGGTATCATAACGACGTACATTCGATAATCCTGAATTTTTATTGGAAAGAAACTTGTCGTCGTACCGAGTGCGAGCTGCACTCAATTTGGTGTCGATGTTTTCATTTTTCTCTGATGGTCCTCTACGTGTAAGACGATTAATGATGCTGGAATATCCGTCCGAAAGTAGCTGAGTGACACTAGTTGTGGAAGAGCGATTATAACGATGCCGTGGACTGGTTGTTCCATTTCCATTGGTACTCATACTAGCCATGTTCTTAGAGATTAAAAAATTAAATACAAATATGTAACACTTCAACCCGGGTGTATCACATAGTGATTCTTTATAATCATACTTTCATCAATGTAAAATATATTTGCGAGTAAGTATTATCAATTTTTAATCACTTTGCTTCAGCGGGATGTCACATAGGGTCGATACTGTTATGAATCGACAGCAGGATTTAGCACGAAGGGATATGAGAAGATCACTAGCGCAGACGAGTACGGCCGTCGGTGCCAAGTAATGGTCGCGGACTAAAAATATCGGCAACCCGTGGGAGCGCCCTCCCGCGCCCGAGGTGCCGCCGCACGCGCATTTTCGTCGCATTACACTTATAAATACTCTTTTTAACAAACATTGGTACGTTTATCAAATTTTGTTTAGATTTATTGAGGTATCCACATAAATTCGCAATTTATTGGATTTCGTGCATATTCTTTTAAATTCAATTGAATGTAATATTTGTGAGTTAAAAATTTTCTTTAGTTTGATCGTCAACAATGGTTTGGAGCAAGTTTTGTCAATTTAATTGATAGTTATAGGATTTTTCAATATAATGATTAATTGTGTTTTAATTTGAGCTTGCAACAAGCTCTGTGAATTCATGAGCTTTCATTGGCGTAGGTATTAGCTCCAAGAGCCAAGACAGTTGTCAATAAGCGGTTACTAATTGGGTCAGTAGAGCATGTATGAAACTGAACAATACCGTTTTTCACGTGCACAGGTCATGAACACTATGCAATGATAGCTAACTTAAACTAAGCATTACATACATCCATAACAAGTTAATACTTTAAAATTTATCAATATTTATTATCTCTGAGAATTATCGAATGCCTTTTATCTTAGTTTCACACATGCAGTGGCAGACATCTGTGAAATCGGATGCATGTATAGAGAAGCGATGCGTGTCTGATAGTAACACGACTGCTGTGCGTGCCGTTTTATACTTATCGTTTAGTAAACAAACATTCATAACATATGTCTTATCATACTTTTGAAGACATATCGGGTTTTTTTTATATACTTTAAAACATTATTTATACGGTGTGGTAATTCTGCTTAAGTATATTTCATAATTGTGCCGGAACAATAACGTCCGTTCAATCAGTTTAGCTTGAACGGAAGCATCGCGAATATCGTGTACATTCTGGACATAGTTATCGTTTACGATTTCAAAGAAATCGCATATTACTTTCCCCAAGCAATTTTATTTCAGATGTTTGGCATAGTTTATTTTTTCTAAATACTATAACAACAGTTAACAGTTAACAGTGGCCGTAGAAGCAAATTCCGATTATAATCTCGGCAATATAAAGAACAGCGAATGATTTTCATTACTAAAAATGTTTGCATTTTGCATATTATTTTTTTTACATTGAATTTATATATATAAAATAACTATGACCAAAGTAAGGGTCGAATATTAAATGTTGAAAATTTGTACATTAGCAATTCTTACCTCAGAGATATCTTCAGACACAATATAAAGCAAATATGGATACACTATTTCCACGATATCTTTAAAGGTATTTAATAAATTATATGACGTCATTTTACATACAACATAGCTTAGAGTAAATAGTAACAATAACACCTGTGCCAGTGATGTGCCAGCAACGGTCAAAGAATAACACGGGCTTAAAACAGAGTGCATTTGAACCGTTCAACAAACATAATATCATAAATATGAACTAACTACGAACGCTTTCATTGCGCCAGCTGTTTGCTTCGTTAAGAACAACAACGGCAACAAGATGGGGAGCAGGTAAAAAGACCCGCGGTGTGATTGGCCTGAACGACCCCACCTTGGCTTCTTACATGGTAATAAAACTTGTTTCGCCAAGTTATTAACTCTAAAGTAATTTTGAAGTAAATGTAACTGCATTTCATATTGTAATTTTAATAATAGTTATCAGACAAGAGATATCAACCGCTGGTAATCTGCAACGATAAATGACACTAACCTTGCCCGCAATTTTACTACACGCGCCGTCGACATCGAAAAGGATCTCAGCAACGACGTTGAGAAGCTTCGCGATATCATGCCATTTGCAACCGTGATCCTTGAGGAACCGCTTGTATAGATCATAAAACGAAGACATTCGTAGCGGTAAACGTACACGATCGTGCTTCAAAACAATTTCTGTCATTTTTGTACACTATTTAACACTTCACAATGCGAGTCATGGAACGTAAACGGCATGGGGCGAGCGGGTAGTTGCCCGCCTGAATAACGACTGTGGCCGCAGCTCTTACTCGAACTAGAGTGCACCACGATATTAGTTAAACCATATGGACACCGCGTTTAATAATGTACGGTTATTGGAAAAATAACCCACATTAAAATTAGAATCAATATAAATCGTTACAAGTTCGCGTCTGTCAACGTCTGAATGTAAACTGAGAGGACAGCCGTCGTCGCACTCCAATTAAAAGATGGTTAATGGAGCGAACAATACATTGAAAGGTTTCGGTTAAAACAGGATTTATCCGCGTCTTAACGTTTCAGGCACATGTTTATAAAGGTGCCAATGGGTTAGGTACGAGGCGAATTTTTTAAAATCTTTTTTGACCTTAATAAAAAGGAGCCTAAAATAACATCAGTCGGAGCTGAAGTATTTAAGATAAGAACTATATAATTGCATCTTACAGCATTAGATGTTTGATGAAAAAAAAAGAGTGATATTAGTATGTTCCAATGTCTATAACAAAAATCTATAACTAATCAATGGTAATGATAATACGTGATGTTGGTCACATAAGTAAGGTTCTTTATGCATGTGAAAAAGTAATAATGAAGTGGTTGAACATATTGATTACACATCAATTTAATATAATTTTAATGATTGTCATTTAATTTGGGTCGTTAATTATATTCAAATTGATAATTGAAAATTTATTGCTCCATACTGCTATAATATTATATTTGTAAAACAAAGAAGTGAAGTAGAACAAAAGTTTTGCCTTGATGAAACAAATATTACGAAAAAAAATAATCATAAATTTATAATTCAAAGCAAATACATTTTATAATTTTCTGACTCTCATAACATTAAATGGCAACCTTGAATTTTAAATTCAAAAGCAAGGTGGCACTATGCCGTTTTTACCACTGAACATTATTGCAGTCCAATTGTCTATTACCGTATAAAAATATATTTTTAAATGAGATGCAGTGTTTATTGCTCCATCTTCTGTAAAGTTTTTAAAAGTCCCAGTGATTTATTACCATTTTCAGAATAAAAAATGACAAGTTTTGTTGTTGTTACTTATATAAAAAATAATTAAATATACGTACTATAATTAAATGTACGTTTGTCTCCGTTTCTATCTCTAAAACATCTGGGTCTATTTTGACGGGAGCGTCGCTGGTAGATGGCTGATGTTATCAGGAGAAACTATGGTGTTAAAAGGCATTTGGAATTATGCAGGCAACACCGCAGGGTACATAAAAAGCGTCGGCTAACAAAACGAGTTTCTTTATTAAAAATGTCACTGAAATGAGTATGTACTTTATAAGTTTATCGACTAGAAAACACAACCTTGTGTAGGTAAAATTGACAGAGGTTACCACCAAGCTTCTGTAAGCTTTATGCACGGGACACGCTTATCTTAAGCTCTGCAAGCGAACCTTATTAATGACCAGCGATAAGCATTCGTCGTGAACTTGACATGTCGCTGCATGATGATGATCGCATATTAGTGATAACCAATCGCAAACATTAATATATACATTTTTAATTTATTTAATAATAGCGCGCGACTATCCTATTATTACTATATTTTGTGAAAGATATTTAACGGAATGACACTTAAAATCTACATATGTGCAATAAATTATTCTCATTGTACTTAAAACTGATATAGTAACTAAGTATATTAAAAACAAACTGGTGGCAGATCACGCTAGCGAAATAATAGAACCTGATGTTATAAAGAAAATGCTGAAACAAATTTTTACTTTCGAAATGAATATCAGACAGATCGATGTTTTAACTATTTTTTATGTTTTAAAAAAGTTGGAAAATACGGGATGCTTAAAGGATTAGGCTGCCAAGACCATGTAATTTAAAATGACACCCGGATCGATTTCTATGTAAAGAATGGTACTTGGAATAGGTGTGCTATAGTTATTTAATTTTTAAAAGCGTTAATATTGAAAAAAGGAACTACAAAATATTACGTTGCATTTTATTTCTGGAACGTCTGAATTTACGTCTGAATATATTCACGCAGAATATATTCACCATTCATTTAGCATCAAGTGATGGCGTCTGCTTGTTTGTCCGCGAAGTATTATAAAAAAAAATGTCTATGAATCTTAAATTTTATTTTGTTATTAATTTTACACATAAAGAAACATCTGTATTTGTGAAACTAGTATATATTTGAACGGTTTAACGAATCTTCGCTTTAAAGTATCGAATGACGAAGCATTAGTTACGCAAATGACAGTAGAATAAATTACTGACCGTGAAATATAGATACTGAAATTGTAGGAAAGACAAGAAAAATATCCTAGCGAATTCTAAGTCGTAACAAATTGCACTTATGTAATTATACTAAGTGGACGTTTTAATTTAAGTATTCAATATATAGGTTGATGATCTGTTATCATGTCGAGGTGCAAACTTCAACTTTTTTGAATGTTTTGTTAGTGTCGGCTATTACACTTGGCAACGAAACGTCAATGTCACAATAATACAGACAAAGCTATTCGTAACGAACGAAATAATAAGCGAAATATTAGTGTTGAACGACGGCATTCAAAATGTATTAAGACTTCACATATACAGTTTTCAATTTAGTAACATGTTATGAAAATGCGTAAATGTTTAATAAATAATTGTATTATAAAAAAATCTTTAATATTTTGAACTAAAGAGATAATTATGGAATTAAGTTTTTAAGTTTAACACAGAACAAAATTAGAGGTTTTTTAAATATGATAACAAATTATTTTGTTTTAGGTACATGCATAGATATGTATACTCACAAGTAATTCGAACTTTACAAATTGGTATTAGTCATATTAATGGAATTTCGACACAACGTGCCTATTGCTCAAGAGTTTGGAATCAAGTTTCTGATTCATGAACATTTAAGGCTGGCTGGAGCTGGATTTAACAAGTATCAATTTAAGGATTTGGTTCCACAATTCCAAACAATTGAAATGCGAGCGCACATGTTGATTAGGCTTGATTAGACGTTCAAAGCGGACGTTATATTGACGCCTAGGAGGAAAATAACGTTCGACAGAAAAAAAGATGACAAAAATAATGTAGCTAATGTGAGAACTAAGAATATAAATCCTCCTAACCCAATTTCAGTCTCAGAGGCCTATCTCATCAACTCATGCGCGCAAACTCTTTATATCTCTACTATCATTGTCAGATTGGACGGCAAATAGGACACGACTGGATAAAGATTAGAAGTAAGACTGTCAGCTTGACGTGCTTTCTGAGGCACGGGGGGGGGGGGGGGAATAAGCACATCGCAAACTATCTAACTTTAGGCAAATATTGAGAATTTCTCAGCCGAATAGCTTATATCAATTTAGAATTAGCGAGACCCGGGACTTAAACTTTGGGCGTCATGAGTTAACCACAAGACCATCGAGGCAGTCAAACGTAGCCCCTGCAAGTAATATCGCGGAAATTCCATCTATTACCAAACCATTGTATAAATAAAAATGTACTGTGCGGGAAAAACCTATTTACCGAATTGATAATAAAAATTGCATGTTTACAATGATGACTAAATAATAAAGGTAGTTTCCCTAAACAGTTTCAATTGACCTATCATTTAAATCTTTGTTTGGAGCCCATAGCTCCTGAAGCTTTCATCAGATTACGATGAATTTTGTAGTATTCTTAGCACTTTACGATTTTTGATGTTTGTTATAGCATCGAGAGAAATTCTGATGTATAATGCCGTTTTGCCATGTTCAATAGCATGAGCGGTCTGCAGGACAGTCACAGTGTTAATACAGCATCGGGTACGTCGACGTATCGCCTAGGTGAAGGTGATCAGGCTATTTCGGTGCGCATGCGTGAAATTAATTCTGCAAACGTGCCACGTGGCGCCATCTAGCGATCGCTATTGTAATTGCATAGCTGATGCCAGCTGCTACGCTATTTTCGTCCATACATCTAATATTGTTTACTGTAGATAGGTTAATAAAATTGCGTTTCATTTCTTTAAACACATAGGTGTGCTAAGTTTGGATCACTGACATAATTTACAATAATATTTTCTTACGTTATATTGCAATAATTTCAAGGAATCCAAAGTGGAATTCTACAAGGTATTAACACATTTTAGAAATAACAATAATATATAAAAAACTGAGCATCGTAATGGCTTACATTAAGTACCGAGTGAGGTTTGTAAATAATTTAACGAGTGAAAGGATTGTTCGTGTAATCCTTGACCCAATTATATTTTTTAAAATAGATATAAGCCAACATCTCATTGCGTAGTTTGTTCAATGTAATAATAATGTAATATTATGAAATTAATCTTTTTTAAAATAGTATTTATATATTCTGAATGTGATAATAAGTGGAGTAGTAAAAAACTCTGCATTAAGCTCATGTTTGACGTTATTTAAAATTATGTCTATCGGTTTATTTTTCGGGTGATTGATCTCGAATATGCCGCGGCCGAATTTGAAGCCATGCAAATAATTTGATCTTTGCAGAGAATAATACTGGATCGCAAAACAAATGTGAATATATTAAGCTATCATACAATTTGTTATAAATTGGTATTTGGTTAGCTGACCTCTACTTCTTTGGGTTGTTTATCGGGTTTAAGCTGCGAAGGCTGTGATTGTTGAGGCCCTTGAGGCGGCACATACGAACACGAGGGTTGAGGTTCAGATAATGGCTGACTTTTTACTAAAGAACGTTGAGTTGAAGACGGGACGCTTTTGTTTTGTTGTCTCTTTGCTTCTTCCGTATTTTGGATAACTATTTGTGGCACGTCTGGCAGCGCCTTTGGTTGTTTGGATTCAATGTCTGTTTTTTTCAACCAACCAGGTGGTACAGCTGGTGGATGAGGATGCTGCTTGATTGCCGGTGACTTTGGAATATCTACACTATTTACAGGTGTTACATTTGGTGTCACAGGCTTTGATACGTGAGTTTCGTTTACTACACTAAGCGAGCAATTGACACTTTTTGAGATTACTGGATCACACGCAACTACACTACATGTAGAACTTATTGTACTATTTGAACTTTTCTCATTATTGTTTATAATATTTGGCACTTGTGGGAGTTTTGGGGGCAATTGTTTCTGTAATGGAATGGAGGGTAACTTACTGAGAGGTAGACTTTGCACTACATTAACGCATGATCCTTTACCATCTTCTTTCACTACACATGACACTTTTTTTTCCTCCAATGGATCATCGTTAATCGGGGAGATTTCATCTCTGCTTTGGGAAAAATCAGTGCTATCACAACAAGACAGTTCATCTAAACTCTGAGCCAAATCGAGAGCTGACGCTTCTTGATAGTCAGTTGAACACGGAGAAGTATCATCAGTTGTATCATCACTTCCGCATTTTCTTTGTGAGCTTTTACTGCTAGGCATGAAGGCCAAGCTAGAGGTCACATCGTTTGATATATCTGCATTAAGAGATTCTTCTCGAGATGATTCTCTGTTTATACAGGAATCAACACAGCTGAGTTTATCCTCTTCATTAAGAGTATTTATTATTGAATCTGATTCTGTTTGTTGCTCTCGTACATTGGAAGATGTATTTTCCATTACAATTTTATTATCCTCACATTTATCACTATTATTTTTCACTTCCAAGTTTTCTGCACAACAGTCTATTTGCGTAGCTTGCTCCACCATTGGCAGATTCATGAATTGCGGTATGTTAGCATATTCTAAATCGCTTAAGCGCATGTATTGTACACCAGAATCTTCAGAAGGTATTTCGAACTGTGGTGTATAATATTGAAATGAAGTATTATGGTTGCTATAAGATGACCAGGGATCATCAGGAGGTATAAGTGGTAGTCCATCATAGTAGAGACCTTGATTAAGCTCTGGATTAACAACATATTCTGGCTTGTAGTCCCAAGTTGGTACAAATGAATCTTCAAAGGCTAAATAATTTTCTGGTAATAAAACCACGTTATCATTTACATCACTTGTCGTGAAAGCATATGCACCTTCGTAAAACGGATTATTTAGTACGAGTGGTGGAGGTTGTAAGGGTTGCATAGAAATTTCTGCTTCTACAAATAATCCATATTTCGTTAAATCTGGTTCAGATCGTCGGTGTCTAAATAAACTATCATCTAAATCAAATTCGTATGTTGAATTATAAATATCCGAAATATCAAAACTACGCGTCCGCCTTATGAAATCGTGGCTAATGTACTGGTCTTCAACATGATTTTTCTCGAACACGTGTTTGTCTTCTTGTCCACTGAACAATTCATGATAAGTTGGCACGCCCACGTTGTTTATTTCGTCCAAGTCATCCGCATCATTGCTTTGGTCAAGGACAGAATGCAATGCATCGTTGCAAGTAGTTCTAGGCACACATCTGTCAGTGGGTAATAGAACTACTCGCGGGAGGGAAGGTGGGGGCCCACTAAAGAGCAGGTTATTGGGAGGTGGACGCGGTGGTTGGGCAGCCATTGCCCGCGCTGGCCGCCCGCGGCGCGAACGAATAGGAAAATTAGTGCAGCGGCACAGACGCGCTGGGCGGCCGGCTGATCTTTGCGACTGACTGAAGGCGTACCGCGTGACGAAGGCGAACACAAATAGAACGGGCGCAAGCGTGAAGAGGTCGCCGTCTCTCACTCGCGTCTTCATGGACGAAGGCGCATGCGCACGCGCAATCGTATGCCAAACCTGTCTCGCATATTCTTTCCAACAGGCTCACCGTGACGTCTTCTGCTTTATTCTAGTTTAAAACTTTGCTTAGATAAAGTACACATAAGTAAATCTTAGACAGAATTTCGCTTAGGTTACTGTAATTTCAGTTCGGGTAAGTGATCGTGAGCGTTGGGTTTGACAATCATAGGAACCATTCACACATCCTCAACAACAAAACATTAAGAAAAGGTAGGGCTAACCTGTTCTGGAGGCGAACGCGGCGACGACTCGTCGCGATGGTGTCTCCTCCGCCGATGTGAAGTTGGCGAACGCCGATGATGAGATCGTTTAGAACGCTCATTCCGCCGCCTCCACGAGTGCTCCGAGCTGTGAAATCAGCGATCAATAGGCTGTAGGGGTTAGTGAACGGGAATAAAAGAATAGATACTTGGTTCACAAAGAAATGTTGAGGTGAGGTTAAGAGTGTGTTAGAGGAGCGAACAGTATTACTAACGTAGGAGAGCGTTCTTCATAAGCGGAATGTAGATTGATAAGTTGGTGGAGGCTGTCAGGCGGCGGTAAACAACAAGCGCGTAGCAGCGCCCTGACAACATCCCAACGATGGCGCCCCGTACCTATCCTTTCAATTTGTCTAATGTAAGAGTTACATACTATTCGTAACTACAATCGGCGTAGCAGCATAGCTTTGTTATAAACGTTTCCAAGGTTTAAACTGAAGTGACACAAACATATACACATTTTTACCAGTCAAGGTCACAATTGTAAATGTGACCGACAAAGTAAATTACCGCCAACTGCTAAAATATTTTAATAACAGTGTAAGTTATGTCACTGCGAGAGACGACCCGACGCGCGCTACGTTCGCGGACGGAGTACAGACTGCCAAGCAAGCGCCGCCCGCGCACCATAAACGAGCTAAAGTTACGCTATACAATATTTACAATCAATGCCCTTTTCAACTTAACTGTGGGATAATTAAATAGAGATATCCAATAAAACAGTATTTGTACTAACAAATTATAAATAAAAAAGCTGAATTTACACAATACGAACATACAACTGTTTTTAAAGGCTACACAGCGTTTTTCCTCGCTTACCAAAAAGTCCGTGATCTTACAAGTGATTTCACTACTTCACCATCTAATGCGATCATATTTTTATTACGCTTTTTATTAAGGGCATGGTTCAACCGAAAAGTTGGCACAAATGACAAATTGCATAGGACCTACTGCATGAGCTTATGCTCATAACGTACAGTAAATAACTGTACGTTATATCCACATTCAGTGCTAATAGAATTAACTACGATGTAATTGGTTTCCGCAGGTAAGGGAAGAAATAAAACAATATGCTTGAATGGCGAGAATATTCACGTAATATTGCCCTAGAGCAAATTGTAATACTTTATAATAACAAGAACGTTTACAGCTTAGAGCACTTTTTTTTAAATAAAAATTATGTACTACTGTACAATTATACCGCAACCATTTAGGGAATATTATTTGTACGAAAGCAAACCCAATGTATTTTAGATTGTAACTAAAATAGTTTCTGATGATCCTATAATTCATATATAAACACACAGGTTGAACACAGTATAAAGATACGAATTATATTATGACTCTAATCGAAAAATATTATTTGCGCAATTATTAAGTTCATAACAAAATTATTTTGTCTTATTAATCTTCAGAGTAAATTATATTGAATGACTCATGTATACTTTGCATATTATATCTATTAAAGATCTATCATTTTATCATGGCGGTCCTCTTAACGAAATATTAACAGCACTTAGTACTTATAAAAATTTTGGATTTCAGGTCATATTACGCTTTAAAAGAATAACTTGGCGTATAGAATTTCTGTATTCAACGTTGAAATGGAAACTTTCAGAGTGATTGAATTTTAATAGGATTTCTCACGTAGCTAGAGTCCAGCAATTAAGGAGTTAGGTTAGATTTAGCACTTGTTTAATCTTAGAAACGGTCACAAATACCCGTTTTAAGACAGTAAAATAAGGACTTTAATATCAGGAAATATGTAGCGATCGAGTGTATATTGCTAAAAGTTACTATATGTTCTGTGGGCCGTTTTATAAAAATGAAAATAGCTCGCAAAAATGATAAATATTAAACAAAATATAACAAAAGGAGGTTGTGTCCGTTACTGTGTTTTGATGATAGACAGTTCACATCGGGGTCATTCATAAATAATATTATATTTGGATTTTTCTGCAGAATAATAAATAAAAAAATACAAATTTGAAAGTTATTACGGTTTCAAATACATGTATATAAATAAAAGCTTGCGAAATGGATGGTTTCCGGAGACAGTTCATTTTGGTATGTGTGCTAATAAATTTATTGTCGTTGGATCACTAAAGTGATTGGTCATATATTCAAAGTAAAAATAAAAAAATATTAATGACATGATATGATATGAAATTCGTGGAACAAATGGTCTTTTTCTTGAGGCGAACACAGAATGTTTCAGTAAATTTGATATTTTTGTATTTTTCAAGTAATACTTCATAAGCGACCGACTATTCGATAATAATTGGACGACAGTCGGGCGGAAATTACATGCAATTTTGGATACATTTTGTTGCATGAGAGAAAATTCATAAATAGTTTTATTTTCGCTTATAACTTAAATCAAAAAGTGTTATTCTCAATATACATAAAGGTTAATTTCTATCACATGTAAGGTGCTGCTGCACGCGCAATTATTTATCATGGTTACTATAAGCATTTCCGGAACAAATTATTCAATAAGTGGCGACGTATCACAAGGTTATGAGTAATTAAAGAATAATTACCAATAATTAAAAATCAAAATTTGATATATTAAAGTTGACTGAATAAGACAATAGACGATTTATATATATTAACAATACATAACGAGGCCTGGTTCATTACTGTAGCTATATGTTTTTAATTATATTTAAAAAAGTAACTACGAAGAGTCTTGCCGGTTTCTTCTTAAGAGCTTAAGCCTACTTGTATAAAGAATATATTGATTTTGATGCGATTTAAAATAATTTATGCAATTGTGAGGAAAATTTATAGTTGTTAAGCATCTCAAGTATTATAGTGATAACTAAATTAAACCTTTTCTATGAAATTAAATAATGATTTACATTCTACAGATATTTAAACAATTTAATGTACTGACAAATCACCGAAACCTGATCGATGACCTTTTTTGGTAAAATATTTTCTTATTAGTCTCGCATTGAAAGTAAGATTTTGTAAGGTACATTCGCCGGTGTAATAAATAAGTAAGCAGCAAATTTATTATTTTCGTACAAAAAAATTCTTATAAAAATACATGTAATTAAGTTCTTTCATTATGTACATATGTATCCCGGATGTCAATAAGGAAGAACGAGTTTTCTGGTATTGACATCAAAGTAATTAAAAGAATACCTTGAATTGAACAAAAACTAAGAATTTCAATGATTTATTTTTATTGTCCCATTTTAAACTTTGCAGTAGCCAAGTTAAATAAACATAGGTGCAAAGTCATCATTTCTATCTCGGTCAGACGAGATTTCTTAGCTTTAGGTTAGGGTTGTTATCTGAAATTTTGGTCAAAAATCGATTCTTTTTTGAGAACCCACATTTTTCAAATTGTCAAAAAAAATATTTTGCTTATTCCTTCGATTAATTACTTAACATAAATTTTAACGAAATCTGTTTGGCTTTTTAATTTCAGAGGATCCACATAGTGGTATCTATAGTAGTGGTCATATTAAAACGTCTGCATTGCGAGTAGTTCCTGGGATCAACTGTAGCTCCTTTCCAAATAAATATTTTTACTAAAGTCTCAAAATACTATTAAAAGATAACATATGTGTATAATTTTTTATATCAATAAATTTAAGTTTTCGCAGAAAAAAATCTGTAAAATTCGCTTTTTTTCGCTCTTTAACTGTATATAACCGCTTAAGAGGCGAATAATAGTGTTCTTTATAATAAAGATAGAGAGAGAGAGAATGATAGGATCTAGATGATTTTTTTACTATCGTTTGGACCTATCAGCCACGTAAAAAAACATTTGGTTTCGTTGTAATTAAGTGCATTAATTTCATTCCATGACAATTGATATATTTTTTAAATTACTTACGTAGATTGGCAAGACAAAATATTGTATTGAGTAATTGAGAGGTATATTTGATCTCGTGAGAGTAAGAACTGTCTAGATAGATGCAAATTAATGGATTGCCAATTTATAAAAAGATGATAGCACACAATACTATATTGTATCACCTTTTCCATTGGTGATATTGTTACATTAATTAAGTATACTAAGCTATTGTGTAGTGTAATAAGTTATTGTTAAATAAATAAAGAATAGTGACAACCCTAAGAATCTGCGCGGGTGAACGAAAGGTGTGTGACATTGTTTAGCGCCGACGCGACATCGACAAGTTGAACTTGAGCACGCGCCTGCAGACCTTGCGACTTGCATGCTCATGTGAGTTACATAAACGGCAAACGTTTTATGTATACAAAATTGATTTCAGATTCGATTTCATTTAACATCTGCGAAACACATTACTGATGTTTTTTTGCTTTAATATTATGAGATAAAGTAATACATACACTACTACAAATATTAAGACCAACAGTTTTGAAGTAGCTTTTTATATCAACCTTTATGAGAAAATGTAGATTTAAAAACCAAAAGTGAAATTTAAGACGGAGACAATTAAAATATTAATAGGAAATAATATTATTGCTACATTGAAGAACAGGTAAACAATCCACGTCGTATAAAACACGACTGCAAATTTGTAATTAATAAATTCGTTATGATTTATAGATATATTTTAAAGATTTCGTCACATTTAATGATTATCTTTGTAATTTTTATTCAGTTAATTTGTTAAGACTTAATGTGTACATTTCTTTAAGACGATTATGGAACGTTTTTGATACAAATATATATATATATATATATATATATATATATATTTATATAAAAGGCTTCTTAGGTAATGCTAACATGATTGCTATGAAGAATAAATAAAAATTTTAACAAATAAGAACCGCCTTCAAAACAAACTTACAAATATATTCAGATGATCTAAAAAGTAAAGAATAGTTGTGAATTCTTTTTTAGAGTTCTTCGTATTCGTTAATTTGTTCCTAAGAATTAAAGAGTTCCTTTACTTTGTCATGGATGGCCATGATAAAAACCTAACCAAACTATCATCAAACAACCCTTGAAGTATATCCTTTCCAATAAAAAAAGAATCATCTAAAACGGTTGGCTTAATGCAAATTTAACTCTTATCCGGTTTTCTCATGGATGCCAACATCAGAACTGAATTTAAAAAAACGGGACACTACGACAAGGCACCACCTTTCATATTAAAAATAATCATCAAGATCGGTTCACCAAGTCGAAAGTTATGACGTAACAAACATATGAAAAAAAAAGTACAGACAAATTGATAACCTCCTTCTTTTTTTGAAGTCGGTTAAAAATGTATTGTGGAACAACACAAATGATCTCTTTAAAAAATCATGTCAAAAATGATTTGATGCAAAGCGAAGGGGAGTTGCAAGACACACAAGACCGACGCGAAGTGCCAATGTTCAACAAAGACATACGTCAACCGACTCATCGCGAATAACAAATACCGGAACCTTCACTTTCGATGGGACATCAATATTATAATTCAAGCTGTGATGTATTTCGTTATACAGATTAGAAAACCGGCTGTTGAGCAATTTCTAAAATGTAAATGTGGTAAATATAAATGGAAAACAAGCTTTTTAAAAACTTCTAAAAGCGTTCGCGACGTTATAAAAACTAGTTCCGTGTGGCGCTTTGAATTAAAGATTCAATAATAAATGTCATCGGCTGCTTTTTATTTTTCTCTAATATAACTGAGAGCCGTGACAGTTAATCCGTTTTTAATCAGAATTACCGGAGTCTTTATTCATACATAAATAACAAAAACTTTAGTGAACCTAACTCTATATAGATTTAAGTTGTTTCAATGTTACTGTTGTAAAATTTCCTACTGTGTTATACATAAATATGCATATTATTGCGTTAGTTTAAAAAATATACTTCGAGACTATAGCTAAGCTACAGTTCAAATCAAGAACTCTAGACGTACTTTTTTAGACTAACCTGTTCGTTACGTGTTCATAAATAAATTGAAAATGAAATTCTCAGGTTTTCGGTACAGGAATGGATTTATTTCACAAACACTGTTACTGCACGTAAAAAGTACGAAATTAAAAAGCAGCCAAGGGATGCAAAATTTAATTTTCTGATTATGCGAAAAGGCAATGTTGGTGGCCCTAAGAATAAAGGCCACCTTACGCTTTCGTTAGTTTAAACATTGCAATTATTTCATATTATCTCGTCGATAACACTGCATGCATTGTTATATGTTCATTTAATGGAATATATAACCCTTATCTAATCAAGCAACGCTCTCTCGATCGTTAAATGAAAATTATTTGCGATTTATATTCGTATTAGTGTTCGCATTAATTTACATGTTTTTCAATGCTGAAATATGTACCCCAAGGGATAAGGACCTTTAATATTTCATGATAATGCAATGTTAGCTTGCTATTTTATCTATATGTTTGTCTATCGAGTATGAATTTTGAGGTTCGCTGACAATTGAATTATAAACACCTAGCCCTAATGTCATTTTTATGATGTTTATGTTATAAACTCATTTAAAAGTATAAAGTAAATTGAAATTGGTTTGACCACTTCTTTTTATGTTTAAAGCGAATATATTTTAGGGTGATCTAACATGCATAGGTTAAGTTATGTCGTTATTAGAATGACGTAAGATATGTGGCGTGTTTTAAATAAATTATGTTTTTTTACAAACATGATCTGGCATTTAGATATCAATTGCAATTAGGTAGTTTTGGCCGCAATATACGAGTAGATTCCGCTAACAAGAAAAACTAATTAAATGTTTGTTTTCCGGTGAAGGGGAATGAGTCAACTACAGATCGAAAAAATCGAAAGTAACGGATTGATTTCTTTTTGTACATATTTCAAGAGATCATACTTCCGATAGAAAATTTTATATATAACTGAAATTCTAGTTTATAACTTCAGATGTTTCCATTCCCTTGACACGGGACGTCAAAATTTTATTGAATGATAAATTGTGTAAGTGACAACATAAAAACGTTAATTACTATTATTAAGTGGTTGTTATTGGGTTTCACTGCACAGCACTTAACCACCTAACAAATTAGTCACCCACGTTTGTTATGAATATGGACGCAACAAAAGATAAATATAAGAAAGGTACTATCATATATAAAAATACAGTGTTCCATGTTATTATTTCTATCACGTAATATTAGAATTAAGTAGCTCATGCATGACATTTAACAACGATTAAATATTAACAAGGTAAAGTAATCTAAACTAACAAAAAAAAGGTTGGGATTACAGTATACTAAAGTACAATTTATAATTATTGCCTTGATTTTGTTTCGGCTATCCCCGATTTTTGGGAATAAAGTAGGCTTTTTCTTACTCCGATATTAATATAGGAATGGGAATTTGCATCCGTATATTCAATACCATGGCAAAGCAAGAAAATAGTATATTAATGAGCATAGTGTGTTGCCTTTCAATAAAAAAAATTAAAAGAGCGTGAGTATAAAGTAGGCATGTCAAAAGTGAAACTTCTTTGGCAAACTAATTTTTAAGTCTTGTTTATATATACACAAATCCGAAACTAGATTTCCGAGACTTGGAGGGAGAGAAAGAGATGAATGGGAAGATATGTTAGGAATTTAATTGTCATTAAAATATTAATTGTCGAAAATTAATACAAATAATTTATTGAAATCTCAAATGTCGAATTGTAAATAAAAATGCCTCGTGTTTTTTGACAATATTTTAAATTATTAATTCAATTATAATTTTGAATTTAAAATTTAGAAAAGAGAACTTATGAAATATTTTTACTTTATATTTTATGAAAATTTGTATGTTAAATTATTAAATGACGAGTGGGAAATTTAAATGCCACGTGTAGTTTGTAAATGTTAAAAAGCTGCACATCTTCGCTAATCACGCGATTCATCCCTTAATTTTATCCTCATGTGGCTAAAGAAGTTTCACTTTAATAAACCTTAACACTTCTTTGCGCGGGAAACCCAGATCGTTTTAGGGATAAATTTCTGATTCCAGTTCATAAAACCAAATTTTTTAATACAAACATTTGCGTTATGGCTATTAAAATATATAATAAGTTACCTCAGAATGTACGAAAATGCCATAACATCAATATATTTAAAAAAAAATTGTATGACTTTTTAATTTTTAAGATATTTTATAATATTAAAGAATTTTTTTTCCAATTAAGTTTTATATACAAATACCAATATTTACGACATCATTTTAACTTGTATGTACAAATTCATAATACTAATAAGTTTTATATAGATTTATGTTGTAAATTATTTTAATGTGTATAGATTTAAATTTTGGTTTTATAACACTATATTGTATTGCACACCACATTAGGCATTGAATTGCAATAAAAAAAAATTGTAAATTTGAATTTAAAGTACTATTATTATTATAAAACTTTGTGGTCAATTACTTTCGCCAACAAATTCCTAAAGTAATTTCTAAACGTTCTTATAACATTAAACATCACTTGATATTAAATACCAATCCTTAACGATGGTCTAATCCGCGTAGAATATAGGTTAAAGCATTTTTGAGTAGTAGAAGGTGAAAGCTACAAATTGCAACTTAAGCACTTAATGTCGTATTGGCGGCGTGCACTTTCAGATTCAGTCTAAACAAACGAATACACACGGTCGACAAAAAATGAACAAACTACAGTCGCAGTGAAACAAAGCGACGTTGTTCTTTATGGAAATAATATGAAAACTAGAATAAAAAATGTATTCGTAGGTCATGATACAGATATCGCGGATTACTTGAGACTGGGGGAGATAAGGTGTGCAAAAAAAAGCCATTTTACCTTTCTATCGGAATGGTGCGAATACTCTGAGGTCACAAAGGTCTCAGATTCAATTACAAGGTTATATGTAGAAAATCTTGTATTCTATTTTGGCTTCGGCTACGATGATTTAGCATAAGTAGACATACCTCTCAGCAAAGAAAATTTTGTTCCGGTACAAAGTTGTGTAGAAACCATTAAGCGGTACATTATTTCTTTATCAGATTAAGGTGGTTCCATAGACTGTATCACCACTTACGATCAGATAAGATCAAAGATCCAGCGCTAATGTATCTCCCATAAAAAATAAAGAACTAGGAATAATTCTTATTCCAAAAAATACAAGCATGTAAATAATGTATTAGTATTATACATACATGCGATTGATATGTAATTAAGCAAAGGGATCGCGATGTAGACGCTCGCTAAGAACGAGTTTCTCCACATTTCCAAAATAGTGGAAAATATTTGAATGAAATCACGGGGAACTAGTACTCTTATATAGCAGAATTTAAATATTCGTTTATTTGCCAAATAATTGTAGCTTGGATGAAAAGTCTCAGGGAGATCTGAGCTCTACTTAGTAGGTGTAAGCCGTCTTATTATGGGCTTCTGCTAGATTGGATTAATTGGTGTCATTATGTTCGGGTCTCATATGATAGCGACTTTGTCATTGAAAACTTGAAAAGTGTCAATGAAACATCGCTATATTTTAGTAAATTGAAGCCTCTCAGGAACTCCTCGTGACACACGGGTTTGCAAAACAGGAGCGTATCAACCGTGATTATTAATTTTGGTATCAGAATCGCGGCATATACTCGACTCGTTGATGATTTAATGATCCTACAAATTCTTCAACACAAATTCCATTTAATCTGGTTGCCAAATTTGTTATTACTTAAAAATATGCAACGATAAACAAATAACCGGATACGCGTGATACTTGTGGTTGTTTACCTAGACAATTTTATCCTTCACACTTTCTGATCTTTTTTAAATAAATAAGAGATGAATCCGTCTGATAACAAGAAACGTCTACAAAGATTTTGTGTGAAAGTGATCATATACGCTATTCATATACGTCATAGGACTTCCTAAGTATTGTTCAAACAGTATCCTAGATCAGAGTTTTTGTATGTATTTAATTTGCACCTCTTATTTCATCGGTAACTTATTTACAAATGCAAACGTTAACATTTGTACAGGCAAATGAAAGTGATTTTGTTTATTTTGAAAAATTATGTGTCTTTTTTAAAATATAAAGATAATTTTTTGTCATATTTTCATAAAATGTTTCAGGTTCACAGAAAATTGGAAAACCCCCAAGGACGTACGGACCTTAGGGACTAGTACTTTCGATTCGGTACATACTAGATCAATGACATATATTCGCTTAATAGTTTTAGCTTGAGTAATCAAAAGTTAATAATATGAGTATTCTAATGTTGGGTTCGATATTATTATACTTTTTTAAGCATTGCAATGTATGCCGCACACAATCTTGTTATTTATAATCATGAAATTACATCGTATTGTGATTCTGTATTATGAATTTCTGTATTATTAACTTTGTATACAAAATTTATATTGCACAATATAATTATATAAGCTATAATTATAATGCAAAAACAGCTCGGCAAGGTTATATTAGTATAAATACCAAATAGTTCTTATTCCAGTTGATGTAATACAGACACATCACGGAAACAAACAGCAAAATTGAGTTGTATTTATAACCTTCTAAACACCTTTTTATAATAATAACAGAAACTAGTTCTGAAAATATACATTACGTTATTCCAATTAGTCTTCTTTGTATGAATTAGGTATAAACCAAAAAAATTATACGTATATGAAACGAAACAATGATTTAGCGTTTACCTTATTTATGGTCAATTTTGTATACTCTAAATGACTAATTAAGTGTGTTAAAACTTATCAAGCGTATCTGACATGACGATCTTTTGAAAGTGCATCTTGATCTACAATAAGCAATAATAAATGTAAAGTTACAGTTTCTGGAGTCCTTTTTTTAAATTGATTTTCTTAGTGTTTAAACAAATTATGGAATATGGGTAATTTTATTCACTTTGTAATAATTTTAACGTTTATGTAAACAACTTTTTCTGCCAGTGCTATTTATTGGGTAGAATTAAGAAATTCGGTCCTATTCATATTTGAAACTATATTTGTTATATTATGTAATACATTTTCAAAATCTCACTTAGTATAGTATTTGTTATCGAATTCCATCGAAAAGGTTCAAAAGGTTTTTATGAAAATTTTTGCATTAAGATTAGTCAGTCACGCTAAGAATATTTCGTTAAATCTTCCTAGCTCATTCCTAGTTTTTAAAACCAGCGATATCAGCCTATTGTTATTATAAATCATAATATTGGATCCATCTAAAACAATACGTTAAACACAGGAGATACGAAATCTGAAGAGTTTTTATTTCTTTGTTAAAGTTAATGTATATTGAAGGTTATGCGGCAAGGCTTGATTGGAGATTTTGTTAAGGTTGTAAGCGAAAACGCTCGTACGAATCATTAAGCACATTTTGCTTAACGGCTCAACGGTTAGTTGAAAACGCAACGGAGGAAAACATTAATTTACGATGCGGTCAACGTTCAGGCAAATACGGTATTCGTACAACGGTTCTTTATTTAGATACGCCGAACACGTGTATCGAATTGAATCATCTCGCTTCTATTTACAGTGGCAAGTGATATTTCCTGATGTCATAATAATAATTTGCACTTGATACTTTTTGGACAAATCTGTTAAGGCAGAGATACATAATTATACATTTATTAATAGATTCACGAATTATTATAATCTTATATATAACAGCAGTAAATAGTTAGTATAATTAGGGTAGGCACGGTAATAAAATGTAAACAATTAAAATAAATTTCTTTTAATTTAAGACTCCACTCCCCTGATTTCATTTGAATTTCTACTAACGTTGGTATTTATTAAGAAAGTAAGAATACATTAATAATTTAATGAACCTTATAACGTTACAAAACGAATCTTCTACAAATGAAAATTTTCTTTTTATTACTATGGATTCAAACGATTATTATTAAATATATTTTAATATATAGATGTAATAATTGAATAACTTAGTATTAAGAAAAAAACATTTATATGCTCGATTTTAGTATAATAATTGAGAAAATGGGTAAAAAGCAAATAAGTAGGAGCCCATTACCGCCCAACTGCTGGGGCACATGCCTCCTCACTCATATGAGAGAAGGTTTTTAGAGCATAGACCTACCACGCTACTCCACTGCAGATGGGCAGACATAGTACTCAAGTGTACTCTCTATTCCTTCACTCTCATAGTCCGATGCGACGGGAATCCGACACGACCGGAGAGAGATCAGGTGCAGGACCTACGGCTTAATGTGCGCTCCGAGGCAAGGGGATGGAGCACGCAGCCACCTTCCTAACTTGGGGCAAATATTGAGAAAAACTTAATATCGATTTTTGAAGTGGCCCGACCCGGGTCTCGAGCCGCGAACCTCATGTTTGTAGTTGAACGTGCTAACCACTAGACCAATGAGGCAGTCGAGTAAAACGCAGTAATGTTAAATAATTTTTGGATTTTATTATCAACTCAATCGATGAGATGGATTAGTATGAAGGGATAATTTTTAACATAATGTTTGAGTTTTTTCATACGCATTAATAAAACATATAATTTTTTTTATTTGTTTCAATAAACAGGTGAAATCTATAGAATGTTTGTTTATATTTCACCTTTTTTAAATACACGGCACACGGCACACACGGCTTGCTTAAGGATAAGAATAAAAATACAACTAAAGTTAAAGAAATACCATAAAAAAACTACAACTGAAATAATATGGAGAACACATGGAATCTACACTTTCATATGACAATAACGCTACTCGGTGTCACTCTTTATTATTAAAAAAATTGTCATATCAGTAAAACATAGAATTCCAGATAAATACAGTTTCTGTTTTATGATGTATAGGGCTAAGCTGAAGAGTGAAACGTTTTTGGCACAATGACCATAATCGATCTGGCCCGGTGCAGTGCGGTCACTTACGAAATCGAAAGCCACGCTCTTCAATGCGAAACGTACTGCGACTGGTCAAGGATTCCCACCGCAAGCCACGGTTCTTATTAAAATTTAATAGTACGGCTCGTATAGTTTCACTAACCTCGTTTTCCGAGTATCGGAGTGAACTTTAACCTATATTGTTACGGCACTGTGTCAGTGAAACCTGTACGTTCTATATCCAATATCTGCAAAATATATCACCAGCATGTTAAGGTTATTGCGGTCTGAGCGCGCATTTCCAATTACATTTGATGATATCTTCAAAGAATACTATACATTTCCTTACTTTTGCGCACATGTACAAAAACAACAAGAAGTGATTAGAAGAATTTCAGTTGTGAATTTTGAAAACTTTCTGCATCCTATTATTCATTCTATTATTATCTGTGTGGAAACTTAGTGGCCTTAATTTGTATATTATTTCTAACGTATGTGTAACGCATTTCACTACAATTATTAAATAATAAAATAAAGCAGTATTTTAATACAAACGTCCATTATTATGTTTTATTATGAAACTGTCATTTATAACGGGCGAAATAATATATTTAGTAAATAGAATTGTTTTATATTCAGTTACATAACATTGATAAAAAGTTAGTTTACTTAAGATTTTACATCCAATTTTATGCAAAAAATGTTCAGTTATGATTTTTTTTAAAGAGTAAAAATGCTTGTAAATGTCTATTTTTACTTAAATACGCCTTCCATTATGTATACTTATATTGATGGGCGTGGAGTGACGGGCTTCTATAACTATCGATTATTTAAAGAAATCTATTATACAACACTAATATTGGAACATAAAGTCTATCTAGAAAGCGAAAATAAAATTATTGTTTACATTTACATCTATCCACCATCTTCGCTGGGTTTGTGAAAATTAATTAACATAATTATGCACACAATGATATTATTATTATATTAAATTAAATGTCGAGAGCATCCAAATTACAGTAATGAGATAACCTAAATAAACGAAACAATGTAAATTTAACGTCGTTAACGTTTCACTTCGATTAGCACCTGGTTGGCGTAGGCTTTTATTTTCGTAACTTGACGTTTAACTTTTCACTTCGTTTAACACGTCCTTGATGCAATAACTTATTCATTTTACTTATTACTTATAATTACATATATATTTATAAAAGAAGCAAGACAAGTACAAAACGAGATAATAATAAAGCCATAATAACATGGACACATCACTTCGATTAAAACCTTTGGATTTCACTTTATATTACTAAATTCAAAGATAGAGGATAACGAATTTAAAAGATATATTGATTTAGATATCTAGCATCACAGATTACAATTACAAAATAACCTTAACAGATGAGACAATGCAGAAGTGACGTCATCGGTGTTTCATTTCGATTATCGAGGCTTTTATTTTCATTTAACGCAATTGAGTGTCGACTTTTTGATTTGTAAATATAATGAATGCTATTGGTGTAGGCTTTAGGGACAGTTGGTTGACAAGGCCGCATCGGATGAGCGATTACTGTGAACCGTGTCAACACTGCAGCCGAGACTAATCGTCCGCCCGCGGCTCTCGGGTCAATGACAAGCATGGCTCAGCCACGAAAAAGCCACAAACATTTCATTAGCTACAATAAAGCAGCGTCTTCCGTAAATAAATTAATAAAAGACAAAAATCAAGTGTGTACAATCATTATTTGAAGTAAAAAGGATCGATACATCTAAAATACATCACCTAAAGCAAAAGATAAAAACTGAACGTCGCACGATCACCAGCTTTGCACAGCACTTTGACAGGATAAGACAAAAAAGACCTTCGTTTACCCGTACAGCTGAACTGCGATACTGTTACATCAGCTAAAGAGGTCTGAGCCGGGCCTGGCGAGCAATATGGCGCGCACGCGTAGCAGCCGCGGGGTCCGGGACGCGGGAAGCGGGACCAGTCCGCAGTGAAAGTTGATCAGACTGCGTAACTACGGTCAGCTTCTGACATTTGTCAGATGTACGTGAACTGACCGTTAATGCCACCGTTTAATGTATGTACGGTCTAGCAAAATCCTCGCAGCACGCAAATGTAAACATAACACGGAGAAAGTTGTTGCAAACTGGATATAACACATCTACTGATAAGAGGAAGGGAGCCAGCTAGACAACGTGTAATTTATCATGTAACATTAAAACAACGTAATTAGTGTCACTTGCAACTCGGCCGTTCTAGTAATGAGAGTTCAAAATGACGCAAAAAAATAAAGATAGTACACAATGTTATACATACGAGCGGTAATATTATCACGTGTACATATATTCATATTAAAAAATACTTACACAATACGAGGAGGCTGTATTGAAGCAAAAGCCGCAAATTATACCGCAAACTTATAAAAACACTTTCTCTTTGCTGTCGCTAAGTTAATTATCACTTATTTTCCGAGTATTTTTGTTTTCACCTTCTTCAAAACTAACAATTTAATGATGAATGTCGAAAGTTAAGAATTTCAGTAATTGGAATGCGTTAGTGTTACTGTTATTATTTTCTGTATCCTATATGTATGATCTAGATATAAAAGAAATCGTGTTTGGACCGGCATCTCTATAAAATGTGGTCAAATAAAATATAACGTATGTTAAATTGCGATATTACTCGATAAAGCTGTACTTTTTCAAGTAATTCTTTAACGTATCAGATCAGTATTTAATAACTAATTGAAAGATATAAGGTTTAGAGAAAAGACGATCACAAGTGCGTTCTAATTATATCAAAGCCAATGTAAAAAGCAAATAACGGTATTTTAAAAGCAAAATATATAAATCTAATGTATAACCAAAGTGCAAGATGAGTGAGGATTTTGATATCTCATTACAGTGTCAGTTAGTTACTATGTAGCATCGGCAGGGAAAGCCACTTCTATCATGACGAATCCCATGGCATAGCGTAACTTAATATATTGAAAGAAAGCAGTTAACATTTTATCACACTATAATATTTTCTTGTATTTCGGCATAACTATGAGGTATTATTTTTTATAAGACCCCGTTTCCATGTATACACAGAAATGAAATGTAGCCTACGTAAGTCCCGTCCAAATTATTTCCATTTTATAGTCAAAACATTAATTATATATATATATAATATTTTATTTCATCAATTTCTCAAACCTGAGATAACTACTGAAATCTAAAAAGCTATCAATTATTAATCTAAAAGTAACACAAACATCATTTCTGTAATTACCCATAAGGCCTACAAGATAATGGACTTTTGAATGCAAACAAAAAAATGTCTAACTCAATTTTTTAAACACAATGACTTGACAACAACCTTTAGCGGCTAGAGAAAGACATAAAATAAATTACGTCATAATGTTAACCAGGTTGACAAATCCTTTACGAGTCAAACCAGGACGGGACCTTGAGGCATTCACTAAAATGCTATCGAGACGAATCTGTAAGTTATAGCTAAGAGCGCCCACGGGTTTAAGAATGTTTGCTTATTAAATGTCTAATATTATACAGTTAAAGTGGTTGCAGTAATTAATGGAGGTGTTTACTGTCTTTGTTTTTATCACATTAGATATTATAGGCTTCTAGTTCACGTGTACTACTGCGAAAATATTTTTCTTTTGTTAAAAATGCATAGTTCCTTTCCATAAAGTAGAGCGCTATCGGAATAATTTGTAATATCGCTGTCAAAAGGACAGACAGAAATTAGAATTTTGACAGCCTCGCTGGGTCAATGGTACTCGATTCGTAAGCAGAGATCCCGAGTTCGTTTGCAAAAATGCATTTTCTAACTTTTGTTATTGCTAAAGATGATACGAGCTTAAGAAGTTTCTAAATAAAAAGACATTTTTTTAAATAAACTAGTAATTATGAACAAAATTCGTCTCAATTCCAATTGAAATAAAGGCGATGATATAGTCGTAATCATCATTTCAATTCTAAGATGTAAAGCTTCACAACAGAAGTAATTTGTGGCTATTACGAGCTATTAGGTCATGCAAGCTAAAATGCTTAATTATAAAAACAAAAAAGAAAAGGTTTATGGAAGGGATAAAGACTCACTATGACTCAGTTGTGTCATGACTTCGCACAACCTGGTGGCAGTGAACTAGAATTAACCAGCGATTTTAGCTGATCAGCTAATGTTGTAAGACAGCATATTCACATGAAAAGGTTCTATTCGTAAATAATACCGCCGGCAACCAACAGTGAATTTTTCGATTTTACTGATAAGTTAAGAAATTTCGGTATATTTTATTGGTCTACAATAAACGTTAAACCTAAGACGTTACGTTTATTGCTCCTTTTTACTGTATATTATTCAAATTTTAATTAAGAAAACACTGTCCATTGTTTTAAATTGTTATATACCTCTTATTTAAAATATTAATATCAATTGTCAAATATAAATAAATTAATTTAAAGAATCTACCACTAATTGTATTCTACGACCATTCTATTTAGAAACATTGTTCAATTGGAAGTCCCATTGCTGAAATCGATCCCTTCAATTTCAAATTCAAATATCAAACTAGGGAAATTGCAAATAATGTAAGTAAATATGGCAAAAATATCCCAGTGAAGTTTATCATACATTATTGATCGAAAAAAAAACCTAGTGGTAAAAATTGGCTGAATAATAAATACCGTGCACTGACACTGAAAAACATACAATTTTGGATAAAATTGAGGCGCAAAAGGGGATAAAATAATATAAAATATTTGCGCTTGGGGGAAATTCTTACTAATAGTTTACAATAATTTCTTTTTCGTAAATTTGTGTTTATAAAGCAAAAATGGAAAATCCATACTGAGATAAGGCCTGATACATAAGCAACTTGCCTAAGTTTGATAACGAAATAATGAAAAATTATACCAAAACAGGTCATGGCCAAAACTGACAAAAATTAATATTTTAAAAGTACAGAAAAAACTATTAGTGACTAATGTAACATAAAAAATATCAATTGCTTCAACACTGTAACCTCGATTTTTTACTACAAGAGACTTGATACTAAATTAACTTGACATAGTTCGCCACATAAAAACATTGTACAAGGCTTTGTAACATCGAACTGCGGTTTTTGGATCATTTACTTTTAAAAAACAATCGATCTATTTAATATAACGTTTATTTTAATATCGCGATTTCTATGGAAATCAAGAAATACGTGGATGGTAATATGTGAAGCTAGAAATGGCTCCAATTGCAATGGTTTGCGAAACGAGATTTGTAATAACGCTCGCATTGCACTGTAAACCAGTGGCGAAGTCGATGCACTCGGTCTCCCGGCAATGAGCTCGACAGGTTTTGCTTTGCTTCTTTTTTCTATTTATACCAAGACACCATACGTTTGGTATTATTAACATTTATTGAGCTAGTCTAAACCGTGATTTACGGAAATGTTTAGTGAAATATAAATAAGTACTTTTTTCTATGTGATGATATCTTTACGTTGTTAAATAAAGTTTTATATAATTTTATATTCATTGTAAAATACTAAGCTCCTGAACACACTCAAGGTAGTGAATTTTGATGGAAGGACTAACAGGGGAAGAGTGATGTTAGTAATAATTATGATTTATGGATATTATTTAGTACATACGAAACGCTCCACTCGTGTTCGCGCATACTCTTCTGGAAAGCGGCAGACTTGGGTGTCCATGAGTCGACACCGAGGTACAGGGCAGGTAATTCAGCCACTTTAACCTCTAGGCGCTCGGCTAGCCTCTGATCTACGACAGACTTTGGCCCGCTCGTGAGTGGTCTCGGAGGCTCTTTGCCATTCCTTCGCTCCGCCTCACTGTACCCGTTCAGTTTCTCCCCGTTGCAAGACGTCACGCTTTTTGGGCCGTCTGTACTGAGTAATTTACTTCTAACGGTCTCGGTTTTACCGTAACTTTTGTATTGTACTGATTCTGTTCCGTTCGCGACTCGCGAATACTTCGAAGAATCATACGTATCACCATTGAGGCTACTGTATTCGACATTGTTTAAATTAACGTCCCTATCGGGTCGTTTGGGTACTGCGTCATAAACATTCGTTCTTTTTGTGTAGCGCTCATCTAGGCTTTGTTTTAGAAAATTATTTTCGAAACTTGTTTTACATTTAGGAACATTGTTAAGGTAATCGCTATAAGTTATATCGTTAATATGTAATCCTTTATCACAGTTCTTTTTTAGTGTCTCCTGGATATCTATTCCGCTACCATTGAACCTGCCGTAGGTGAAACTAGCAGGTTGGCTGTTATCAATTTTACTTTCGATCTTTTGTGTACGCTCCGCATCCTTGCTTTCAAATTCGTGTTTTACTGTAGCAACTCGTGACACTTCCTCGCCTTTTATACTGGATTTGTACTGGTGTGCTTTGACAGTAAAATCGGTAGTAGTAATGTTTGCCCTGCTTTGTTCGCTGGGAGCGGTCCATGTATCGTGTTTTTTCTTTTCGCTACTTTTAGAAGACCAAGCTTTGGCTAAGGCAGCCTTAAGCGCTTCTCGCCTCTCATGCACGCTAACCCTAGGGTATTCGTGTATGGGCACTATGGCTGGCGCATACAATGTTGAACGCGGTGTGGCTCGCGTTATGCGGAAACTTCTGAACTCCCTGTTGAACTCCGAATTCAGAGAATAAGCCGGTATTCTCGAAGTCACCATTTTGAGATCAAAATTTCCACTTAAATGTTATTTAAATTATGACTTATATAGTTCACAACAAAACTTGTTTAAGCAACGAGCTCACTGAACACATATCGGCTCTACCTGTAAGATTATGCCAATGATAGAAATATGTTGAACGATGTATAATTACCAATCTCATAATCACTGCTGTTAGTAAGCGTCGCTTGTATGTAAGTAAGTTATTTTATAGCTTTTAATAAAGAAGAATTAACTGGTGTTACTTTATATCGTGATTGTGACGCGGATGTCTGGGGCACTTTTTAACCACCAAAATTTGTTTGTACCTATTTGAGGCTTATATATATAAAATGCACGGCAACCAATATTCAACTAATAATTTATACGAACATTATACTACGAATGGCGACAGCATTGTGGACACAATCAAATACAAGTAACAAAAACAATAATCAAACAAGACTGACAAAAACAATCAACTACAATCTTTAAATATTAATGAGTTGGTCCGGTGATTAATTGTTTAAATTATTGACAGTGATAACGTTACTACTTATTTTACTTGTTATGTGGAGCATTTATGCCATATAAGTGCAACAAGTGTCGCCTTGGTGGCAACCCTAATATGGCCAATGGCGGGGCTGCCATATGGCCCGCGACCGATCCTCGTCCGCTCCAGCTGTATGACCACCAGTGCTATCGCAACACAAACACTTTATTCTGGGACATCTAATCAAATATGATGGTTGTATAGTCTTTGTTCCCTACATAGCTTATACATATAAAATTAATCAAATTTGTTTTAAGAAATTTTCCTCTAACATGTTTAAATTGACATCGAATAAACATTTCTCGATTATAGTCAAGACCGAGACGCCTATTTATATATTAATAAATAATGCATGAGCGTATTGTGTCTATAGCGCAACGATAACGAAAAAATCTCTTTATTTGTAAATGTTTAAATTCCAGCGACAAATTAGCGACGTCTGTGACGTTCAACATATTTCCATCGTGAATCCATTTGCAATCCCGGAACGGATACACTCAATCCTGGGAATCACTCCACTGAAAACCAATCATAACACACACTTGCCGGAGGCTGTGGCCCATATAACGGTAACGGTTAAATAATTTTAGTAATGATGAAGCGAAACGCGTATTTTAATCGCGGGAGAGCAGCCACCGGAAGCGAGTGCATGAGTGGCGAGACGGTGGCGGAAGGTTCGGCCGTTCGTGCATACCTTCTCGATCCGCGCGCGAGAACTGCGTGCGGTGTGCGTGCACCGCTGCTACTCAACTGACTGTAGGGAGGCAACGCACGCTCGCTGGCCTGCGAGGACCCCACCGCCGCCGCCTCTCTCCTGCGGCCCGCCACTTATGACTCTAACTCTGAGCACTACGGCCGGAATCGCAGGAGCACTGACCTTCGCTATCACGCCGCTTCGAAAGCAGCCTGCATCTTGCGCTATATCTACACGCGCTTCGCGCAACCATTGCAACTAACGCTATTTCTATGAGATGGCTAACAATGTATCCAGGTAGCTAACTAGGCAACAAAGTTACTTGGCAATAACGTTACTGAATCACTCTCTTTAAAATGTCAAACCAATGCAGTAACGACAAATTCAGAGAGGGCAAAAGAAAATTCAAGATTTCCACTATTTCGAGTCAAAATTTAATGGAATAGCCCTAGTTGTTTAAAAAGGTCATGCTAAATTTCGTTTTCTTTTTTCTTATGTTGATTCGATTTATTTTGGTGCAATATATATAGGAAAACTTTAATGAAAAAGAACTTATAGGTCATCTATCTCTTCGTAATACAAATACTGAATCATTATTGAGCCGCTGTTATAACTAAGGAACTAATTTAGTATATTTGTGAAAAATTTAAGAAAACACATTAAGATAATGCCTTTGTTCTTATTTATTAATATTAGAACAGGGTATGAGCTGTGCTGTGTCGGAATAGTTTGTCCAAAAAGTTGTTCTTTTTATATTATACTAATAAAAAATATACCAACCGTTAATTTGTCAGAAAATCGAACAATAAAATAAAATTTCACTCAGAACGTTTCAACTGAATTTTTTTACCGCCTGCAATATATCTAGCGCTCCCGTTGAGCTCATTAAGAGTGCAAAAAAAAACTGAATTTGTTAATTAAAGCGTCAACCAACCACGCTTGAAGTAATTAATGTTTAGTCTGTTCGTGTCACAAATTTTCATCACATGCGAAATGAGTACCTCACCCAATATTTCTTTGCAAAAAATGTTGTAAGTTGTTTTACCTGCAACAAAAAAATGCATATTAAGTTAATCAAATTATATAATCCTGTAATACGTGTTACAAATACAGCTTAAGTAAAAATACTAACAATGGACATGTCCATTTTAAACAACTTATGGCTGACGCCCATTGGTTTAGATTGCTATCTCACCTGAACACAAGTGGTGATGCATGTCTAGACCGAAGACGCTAACCTGAAAAAGGTATGGGTAGTTTTACAATCTCGCACTAAATACGCATGGAATAAATTGTATTTTTTGCCGGAATGCAGAATAGAACAAAATAATATGCCCTGTAACATACGGAATAAAATTGGACGTTATTTTACATCATGGGCATGGGATCTGAATAAAAGACTATCTAACCTCAAAGACTATTTTTTTACTATGTCGGTTTCATTAAAGTTTTAAACAAGATTTTTCATAAAAGTAAAGGGATGTATAAGGCTTCTTAGGTACTCTTTAGGAGGAGGAGGTCTCTCTCTGCAAATATACTAATAACTTTTACGTTATAAGTCAGACCGCAATAAGTTAAAAAAGAAATCATTTAATCATTATGCCAGGCGAGCACAGAAGGTCGATACTATTTCGAAACATAACTGCATGTTAATAATATAATAATATTATGCATTTGGGGCGCTGGAAAAAATAACAACGCACATGTCTGCAAACGTTTCAACGCCTTCTCTTAATGGTTTATAATAAAAGTGAAACAATGTTGAATACTACCAATACTATCCTATATCTATTTTCTTTAATTGTTTAAACTACGGATGCGTACATATTATAATTAAAGTAACATGGACCATTTTCATGGTATCATAAACACAAGAGCGTTTTCATAAAGTTAAAAAAAACATTCTGTAAAAAAGTCTTAATAAATACATTCCTTCTAATTACTCAGAATACAGGGTAATTGTTTGTAGTTATTGTTTCATTTTATAAATGTATAATAAATGACTCAGATGCCATCCAATACAGACACATAGCTTTACATCGTTTCCAGTTAGACTGAACTTTGGTGTAGGTGAAGCAAATTGACGGAATGAAAGCCATTATTTTTCACGTAATTTTAACTAGAGATTCCATTACTCATCACAATTAGCAATTCCCCTTAAAGAAGATTCTAAATCGTGCTTCCATAAAGTGCTTTGCCTCTAATGCATTTGGTTAGAAATAATGGAGAAGCTTAATTAATAGTGGTTTATTTATTATGTTTACTAACAGATTATACACTATACTGAGCTTAAAAGAAAAACAAATATGTATGTTTATGGTGTAAATACAATTACAGGCAAACCAGCATGCGTTTTTAATTGCACATTAATACATTACATATTATATTATATTTTTAATATTTTGACTCGAATGGGTTTACTAATTTTGGACTTCGTTATTTTATTTATTTAAACCACAATTAAAGGGTTTAGTTTTAATATTATGAATACCAGCTTCAAACGGCACCACCACCAAAAATATTTCTTTAGTGCACCGTCTCACAGTATTAATTAACTTTAAAGTCAGACTTCAAAAAATTTTACTCTTCAAACCTATTGAACCAATTGAAGAACGAATGTAGAAAAAAGAATGTCTCAGATAATATTGTTATATTTTTTGTAAGTTTAGATCCTTAGCAAATTCGGAAACGGTTCGCTAGGTTTATTTTGGTCCATTTACATATAATTTTTTTTAAACTAGTGATATCTAATATTTTTGGGACTTGATTTACTGTCAATAATATAAAGCATATTAAGTTGAGCGGTGCTAGTGCATTTTCGGTTTAAATTTAAGTAAAATTTCAGGAAATGCACCGAACTTGAAGTAGGGAGCAACTTTTTAGTATTATAATGTAAATTGTACTTGTCACACACCATTAACCTTTAAAGTNGGTGCCGTGAAAAATAAAAGAATCAGACGTAGGGTAGACAGATTCTGCCCTTGACAGCTTGACACAACCGACCACAGCAGTATCGTCGTGACCACGATCCATGCAACTGGGTCGAAATATCGGCAAAATTAAAAATTAAAAATCGCCATCGTGATATGTACTCGTTCAAATAGTCAATTTGTCAAACCAATTGAAGAACGAATGTAGAAAAAGAATGTCTCAGATAATATTGTTATATTTTTTTTGTAATTTTAGATCCTTAGCAAATTCGGCAACGGTTCGCTAGGTTTATTTTGGTCCATTTACATTTTTTTTTTAAACTAGTGATATCTAATTTCTTTTGTACTTGATTTACTGTCAATAATATAAAGCATATTAAGTTGAGCTAGTGCATTTTCGGTTTAAATTTAAGTAAAAATTCAGGAAATGCACCAAACTTGAAGTAGGGAGCAACTTTTTAGTATTATAATGTAAATTGTACTTGTCACACACCAATAACCTTTAAAGTACCCGTTTCCTGCTAATTTTAATATTTACATTTAAAATATGAGGTAGAATTTAAAGTTCAAAGTCTCTGAAAGTTCATAAGTTTTTGACAGTTATTTTGTCTTTTATTACACGGTCTTTAGAAAATTTCGTACGTATAACTATTTTATTTTGTTTTATAGCGTTGTGCCGCCTGCTATTTTTGGAAAAACTATATCCTAAATCCAGTATTTTAGTTACAGTCTATAAACGGCTCAGAGTAAGTTTTAAAACAAGGTATGCCTTTAAGGCTATGGTCCTAAGACCGCACTTCAGCTTCGGTCAGAATTTAAAAATAAACTTTGAATTGCGAATAATCGCTTCGCTATTATAGTTAGCTTCGATTTAGGGTACATTTCCGGGGGATAAAAATTAAAGAGATTGAAATCCGAGGGAAATTTCCTACACATTCGGAATAGTGTGAAGACTAGCCGAAATTGAGACAGCTAATGGCGGCTTTCGACTTAGTAGGTTAGCACCACCAGGTTACACTGTATCAGCGCTCGCCATCATTTAAGATGACAGACAATCAAACTTTTACTACGTACATATAGACGTTTGTCTTTAGCTATTTTTAAGGCCTATTTATAATCCTTTTCTTCCTTAAGTTTTGTTTACTATTGAATAAATGTGTAAGGTTACCCTTTATATTACATATTTGATGTCTCATACTAGAAATGCTGCAGTTTAACAAAGAAAATGATTTTTCGCGAAAAATTGTACATATAATTATGTAAGTACCGTAATCTGGCTTTAACCACTAAATTTTTCGTACTATTAGATTAGTTTATCTAATCGCGATTGGAGACGAGCTACTTCTAATTAAGCTGATTAAAAAAACGTCATAAAATCCATTAAACTATTATTCATTTGTAAAGGAAAATTTTTGAAGCGATAATTATATAAAAAAAAAACGCGTAGGCGCGCTGTCAAAATGTGTAATTTTTACCATTTCTATAATGAAATAATTTAAAGTTCATTTCACTAATAGACCGAGCGAAAACGTTTTGACATAAACACGTAACCATTATGCAAACAAACTAACTAAACCACGAAGTTTTGGCAACATATGTGTATTAATACATAAAGTTTGAAAACAGCAATTATTTATAATTTGTATAACGTCTCGCCTTTTGGGGGACCTACAAATGACAGTCAAGTTGCGATCAAAAACATTTCTCTTAATTTTCTAAGTTGACATTCTACAGGCTATAAATCTTAATTGTGATAAATGGGGCATAACAAAAAATGCCATAAAATAACAATATAGATATTTAGGCTTTGTATTATAGTTATGACATAACTAATATCTTTGCTTGTAATAAAATATTAGACCGATTATGGAAAAACCGTACTCGAAAATTAATAAATATCGAGAAACATATTAAATCTAAAAATATTCTTATATATAGGCGACAGCCAGATTGTCATACGGATGAAGAAAATCTTATTTTCTAAGCTCTTAATTCAGTGATCACGTACGTTGTAAAACAAGATTATAAACAAAATTTCTCTCTCCACCGATTTTTGTTTAAACATGTATTAGATGTATTTATATATTTAAGAAATGTTTTTCTGTAAAAGTAAGTATCAGCCCATTAACGTCTCACTGCTGGGCGCAGGCCTTCTCAGTCATAGGAGATAGTCCAGTTCAGGTTGGCAGGTATAGTACACGAGTGCACTTTCTATTCCTTCACTCTTCTAGTCAGATGTGACGGGAATCAGACATTCGCGGAGACAGATCAGGCGCTGGAGAGGACCGACGGTCCGAGGCACGGGGGTGGAGTACACCACCAACTTCCCAACTTCGGGCAAATATTGAGAAAATCTTAATAGAGAACTCAATATTCAATTTTGAATTGGCCCGACCTATGACTCGACCCCAGAGCCTCATGTTTGTAGCCGAACATGCTAACCACTAGACCAATGAGGCAGTTTGTTTTTTCTGTAAATAGTCTAACCTGGATGAAAACCAGCATTACGGTATCCAAATTATCCAATTATTGCGACAAATTTATTAAAATTAGTCATAACTGTTCAATGAAAACATATCAAAACCATGAGTAAGTACTAAGTTTTAGGAAATCGAGTGAAAGTTTTGAAAGTCAATATATAAAAACAAATCAAATGATATCCCAGCAATAATGCGACATTAATAATGCCTGCCTACACGTTTTGTTACTGAGAAACATCAGCGTTAAATTAATTCGGCCAACGTTTATTAACATGCTCTCGATCGAAATTAATAAGGATACATGACAATCAGGCCTTTCTCCGAATCGAAGACGACTACGTGTTTAAATCAAATTTCTATTTATTAATGTCCCTTGTTGATATTAGCCTATATCAATAATGGGTGATTATTTACGGCAATTTATTAAAAAATACTTAACTTACTAACTACTAATAATAAAGTGTTTATAGGTAGCGCCCTAGGACGACAAAAAGCTTGACTAAAATGTAAAAGCTTACTTGGATTAAAGGACATCTAAGCTTACGAAAAGCAGCTTTGAAATTCTAGTTTTTCAAAGTTCAGTATTGTTAGGCACATACATTAACAATCTTCTACTTTTCAAAACGACCCTGATTAATTTTATAAAATACAAATATCAAAGAACATTTTCGATCGAACGTAAATGAATAAAAGAGATTAGTTAAAAACAAATTCGTCATTTTAATTTTTGGTTGATATATTATGTATTTGATAAATCCACTTATATCTAAATGGTCTAGATAAATTCTGTTAATAATCGCATTTAATTCTGTCTGTTTAATATTATCGGTCAAATCTTTATAATATTCGCATACACGTGACGCACATTTTTATAAAGGATAATAATTAATCAGAAATGTTTAGTAATATTTCTTCGAAGTTTAAATCAAAATTGTTAAATTTACGTGCACTTCACGTTGAGCATTGATCGCAAAGTAATTGAAGAATATCTCAATACAAAAAATTAGATAATTTATTAGCTATAAAGGTATAAAAAGTCTGGTTACAATGTCATTGTTGTGTCTGGTGGTTAGAATTATTAGGAATCATTCCAGATTTATAGACGGGAAAAATTCTATCAATATATCATCACTTGTATATTTTGTAAAGGGTTTGTTGTGTGTTTATAGCAACCAATACTTTTAATATTCAAATGCTGTGTCAGAGACTTTATAAAGTCTGTTGAATATGCAAGATTTTATTTACATCAGAGCCAGTAAAGACTACGTGCAATAATTAATGTTATCTAAAGAACCAGTTAAGATATCAAATATACATATTGATGTATTAACATTAACATAAATATTAAATATGTTAATAAACATTGTAAAACAAATAAATGAGTAACTTTCATAGTACAAAAAATCATTAACAAGTTCTTTGCCATAGACGATCTACATAGCCAAAGCTTTTAGTTTTAAGTCGATTTTAAACATATTTACGCATTTACCGAGTGAACATAGAAACACTTATAAAGCCAAGTTATTAGTTGGTATTTAAATTCGTAACTAAATAGGACTGATTTAGATGATCTCATAATGTCGTTATAGTTTCCTAAATTGGCACAACTGGATAGAGAACAAATTGCCGCGTGCTGACAAGGCTAGTTTATTAAGCGTGTATATGTAACATATAACATAATATCAGGTCACTGCTATAACATGAAATGTAGCCCGATGTAAATTATTAACATGAAAACAATATAATAAACTGTCAATCGTTTTATCGATGTACAATATGGCGTTTTAACACTCGAATACAGTTAAGTTTAGACTCATATCAACCGCCACACACGCTTTTCTCACTTAAAATGTCCATATCCTTTTTATCAAAGAAGAATGTATGTCTATAGTTAATATCTAACTTTTGCAGGGTCAAGCTAACAATATCATATTGAATTAACCTAAAGCTTTAAGTGCGAAATAATTTCTATGTATATATTCATAGCATACACACAGTGTCTGTTAAATATTTATAAAGCTGTGAGAAACGCCATGCCTATAAAGGAACGTTATTATTGCTAATTCAGTTGTGAGGTGTGTCACAGTCAATAATTATTGTATGTTCCCATGACAAGCGTCCCTACGGACTTGAACGCGCAAAGCTTTTTTTAATTTACCTACAGATAGCAATTTGGTTCGGACATCCGAGATAATTTTGTATTTAAAGATTTAATGACTTTATATATGAAGACCTGAACATCATGACAGTTTGCTACAATAACAAGAAAGGGATTATCGACGTCACGAAGGAAGGTAATAAAGTGCGTTTTATATTAAAAAAAAAAGGAATTTAAAAGAAGAATGTTTCATTTTGTTACTCAATTAACACGCCCCTCGTTTTGTGTTTCGTCATACACCATACAATGCAAAGCTAGATCACTTCGAATGTACCCGCTTATTATACCCATCCATATTTATAATTAATAGATTACGAACGATTCTGTTGACAGCGTTAGAAAATATTCTATGGGTATTTTACATCATTATTAAATGAAGAAACACGATAAAAATCATAATGACCTCTGATTCAAACTTTTTACGTCGATGACAGTTACGCGGGCTTTTCCGTTATGTTTTCTCAGAGTAAATAAAACCAGCGGACACTTTAATTATGCACACCTTTACGTTTTTACAATGGTGAAAAACCATTGTGTTATAAGCGCAACAGAAATCGGTATGCCCGAGCGGCTCAGACGGGGTATTCAATTGGTGGCACGTAAATGGCAGCAAAAAAATAATGGCACCGGAGGCGGTGAGTAGCCGACAAACGGCGAGGTCCAATGACCCAAATGGTTCAGTACTGGGCCGCCTAGACTAACGAAAGAAAAATCGGTCGCCGCTTCGCCGCTCTAGCGCGCTCCATTGCTTCACATCTCTTTGTCTCTGTTCGCTGTTAGGAATTACAACTTGACAGCATGAAAAGAATAAAACCAACACTAATGTTCTCTGCTCCACAAAGTATAGCCTACGTTTTGTCATCGCAATAAAGAATGACACTCAATACTCTCTGTTTTCAAAAGCAGCAAATATATTTTTTAATAATTACTAAGATGAGTATCATTATTTCAGTTTTTCTTTTTTAGAAACTCGAATTTCTCAAATTAAATCAATTGAATGAATTTCAAGCGCTTAAACAAAACTAACATCCATTTATTTTTTTAATAAAAAACATTTTTATTGACTTGTGGTCAAAATATGCAAATATATGTAACACAAACACATTACTCACAAGGTTAGATTTCAAGTACATTTTAGCGAAATGAGTTCATTGATCCTAGATGTTTAAAATTTAATTTCGCTAAAATTGGATGAACGATCACCTTGGTTAAATTATAAGTAAATTAGTGTTTATTGTAAACTTAATTTGGTAAAGCACTCTAACCAGTTACGCCCTGTCATATTTTAAATTCCCTCGATCTTCAGGTTATTAAAAACATAATTGTTATAAATATCAAAGACAAAATAAATAAAGCAAGTTTTTGTAAACAAAAATGACATAACTCTTCGGATAACAAATGGTCAGGCACGAAATAAGGTAAAAACCGAACTCGTCCTCTAAAGATTCGTTAGCTCTTTTATGATACCAGTCACGCTTAACGTGTCAGAATTAGATAAATCGCAACTGAAAAAGGAAACCACAATGGTCATGTTAGCATAGAAAAGTAGATTGTATTCAAAACAAAAAAGAAGCATACGTAATAAGGAATCATTAAAACGTTCCAAAGCGTATCCGTGATTCAAGCACTGACCAAAGTGAATTAATCCTATGCCGTAAAAGGTGCTCCCGCAGAAACCTGATCAGACAGCCACGAGTCCGACACAATCTAAACAATTTATCAAAATAACACCTATAAATGGACTTCCTGGGATACGTCTCGACGCTGTGTATTCTATGTCTAATCAGGAAGGGACTTAAACGCAAATAAACTCTGACTGTACCGTTAGACGGTTTGATATATTGTGCCATACACAGGTAGATTGCAGCGCAGTCATCGCGTGGAATATTTTCTTAGCATTAATATACGGATTTCATGTTCTCCTAAATAAAACAATGTTAAGGAGGCTCCACATATACCAGAAATCATTAACATTATGTAGTGGAACTCTATGCAGTGCTGTCTTGATTTAATTTGTACTCGAACGCAAAATATACCTAAATGTAAACTTAAAAAAATACGTGTTTAAAAAGGTTACTACTGGAGAATTTTATGCATTTCTCCTCTGCAGAATCGATTTTCCGAATCGGTGGAAAATTCGTTACCAACTGACAAATGATCAAATATCAAAAACATATTGATGAGCCTACTTGTATAAAAATAATTTTGAGTTCCATCAAGATTGCAGTACGTAAATTTCTGCAACCCTGGCAAAGGATGATAATACGAGTATATGAAGTAAAATTCAAATTTTCTAATATCAATATAATTATACCCATATGTTTTAATTTTTTTACGGGGTGTCGTATCGGAACGGAATATCCTTAACGGGATCGGATTTGCCATAATTAATTATTAATCAATTTATCTAAATTGCATCACAAAAAACAAAATGGAAAATCGAACCGAAGACACTTCTGTTTACTACACAAATGCTCGTTTAACCAGAACACCTCAACTAATTAGGCTATAAATTGTAGTTAACTGTTTAACAAAGTAAGGCTGTTACCGCTTTCCATGTATTCAGATTATGCAAAAGGAGGTCTTTTCAGATTATGTAGGTTGACTGACGAACAATACGAGTGGCCACATATTTTATAGTACCTGAAGAATGAGCACATTTACCTAGATAGTCTATTCCTTAAGAGTATTTTATGAATTGACACTGGCTAAAACTATGGCAGTTCCCATAAATAATTACTAGGTAGTGACCTTCGAGGACTTCTTAAACATATTTCGTGTCAAAGTTATAATAAATAACTGAAATGAGTATAGACCTGGATATTCTTTAATTTAATTGATTTGAAAACTATAGGTTATTTACATTTATTTATCTACTTTAGAATGATAGTTATCGTCGTCTAGTTTCATAAACACATTTTAATTCTGATTTTCGTTTGTTTGCCTTCATTCGTCTAATTTTGAAATCAAACATTAGAGTATTTATAGCATCGTGCACAACAATAAATGTGTTTTTTCATCTTTCCAAAGTCAAAATTTCCTATCCGCCCCTTTCACTTTATAAAACGCCAAATCGTATTTTGATTTTATCCCCATTTATTGTACACTAGATGTGTCTGACATCACTACATAACTACAATATAATATTTGCTTATCATGTGTCCGTCCGTAACGGCAATGTGTTTTTATTCGCTAATGTTCACTCGTTTCTTGGTAATTATGGCACATTAGCGGAGATGGTCATGTATTTCAAAAGTTAACGCAATAATAACTGAGTTAAGAGTAACGGTTTTTATTAATCATTGAGGTCAAAATTGGTCATACATTGACACGTACGAATAAGTTTGAACATTACTCGGTGATATTGATTCATCACTTGTCTATGATTTTTTATATAAATAGTTATTATTTCTTACCCACTTCAACAGTAGAGGAATTTAATCTTTTCAATTGTTTCATCATGCAACCTGTATCGAGAATTAAATTCCTAAATTTCATTATTCATTAGGTCCGCTATAAAACACGAGTTAATTATTCTTGTATTAGTTAAAATATTAACCAACGGTACAATATTGTATTAATTTTTTTTCTAATTTGATATAATTAGCACTTCATATCAATGAGTTTTTCGAGAGCATTGTAAGTTTTTTGTAGCATAAATGTAGATATATGTTTTGTAGTATTTAATTTCGTTCGGTCAACGTCAATCATCGAGTACAAATATGATCAAAGTAATTACACGTGTTGCAAAAAACACGACAAAGATGTTGATTCGTCATTTTCTACGATTACTTTAAATTACTTTTAATAAGTTTTCTAACGAGGAAGGATTCTACAAATCTTATCTGATTATTACAATTATTTATTCTTTATAAATACCTTTTCGGTCGTCGTAAAAACATGTCAGCTTTTACCGCTATTAACATGTTTCAAAGTTTATGTAGTAATAAGAGTTTAAAACACTTCCGATTAGGCAATGATAACAACAAAATGCGTTAACTTCTTATGAGAGAACGTTTTTATAATTTAACCACAACGGAAATATTATGATAGTAATTAATAAAATTAAAATTGGTGTAGAAAAAAGTAACTTCAGTCTAATGTTTAGTAGAACATTATATCAACAGAAAATATTATAGACTGTCGCATAGACACGTAGTTTTTCTATTGCTAACAGGTTAGAGCTCGACTGTTAAGAGATGATGCAGTGTAAGACGGAGCCGCGTTAATCTGGGAAGAGGCAGGTTACCTCTTATGGTTCTACACAACATCGTACTAGTACTAAAGTGTTTGGCTTGGCGGCACGACTTTATTGGTAGGATGGTTAACCAGTCGCGGCCTAAGCCTCCCACTAGTCTAGCCTCAGATAAATCAGAAAATGCAATTTCCCAAATCTGCCCTGTAAGGAATCGAAACCAGGGCCTCTGCTAGAGAACGTGCTCGATTGCACCAATTCGGAATTTAAATGTAATGGTTTTTTATCATCAGTGAAAAGACCTTTAATGCAACACACTGAATTCAAAGTAAGACAGACATTTAATTACATTAAGCGTCTGCATCACCCGTAAAGCAGGACAGGAGAAATCAGTCCGTCGACCTGCATTAAAATACCTTTCCCACAAAGACATACCCGATGCTCTTCCGAGAAGAGCAACAAAGATCCTTCTACACATGACTCACTCGTCTGCCGGAGTTTATGCTCCAGCCTAAAAGGATAAATAATACATATGGTTGTAATCAAAATTCACTCATCGTCTCACTGACACAGTTCCCATGGTTTCAATTACATTGTTGTGGATATATTAGCCAATTAAAAACATTTGGAATTCGTGACGCTTCCTGTTTTTAATTCATAAGCGCATAGATATGTCAATGTTAAATATATTTTTCACAAATTCACATACAGCTATCAACATATTGTACTAGCACGGAGCCGCAACTTCATACGTGTACTTTTAAATGCTAAACAGATTTGATTAACCAAATTGGTTAACCATAAGTAATTACTGAGCCATCTTGTGATAATTTATACACCCTTAAAAAAATCTTCTAAAGCAGTGCAAACATTTTGGCAGTTTGGACGTCACGATGAAAAATTTATTGCATTGGATATTAAGTAAACAAATATGAAACCTATCATGTTAATTGCTAATTTCTTTGACAAGGTCATCCGCGCAAACAATGTGCGATTAGACCAAAATGCGTTCCCTAATAATAATAGGAGACCCATTAGAGACAAATCTGCGCAACGGACGCTAAAAATGTAGCAGCAGTCTACTTTCATGATTGTTTAGGGAATTCCTCTATACGGACGGACATTATGATAAATTATGTGCTAATGGGCGTTTTACGGAGTACATATGCCGTTATCAAATGTAAGAGTAATTGGGGCAGAAAGCTGTCCGTACGCTGGCGTAGGTACAGTTCGATTCGTCGAAGAGCCGTGTAGGTGTTACCACATTACTGGCGGAGAGCCGCCGCCCGTCATCCTTCGTACAAGAAATTACTTGTTCCCATAACTTATATTCGGGGTCGCCGTCACACTTACCATGTGAACACATTAGAAAGGAGATAGCGATCGTGTTGATGTTTGAAATGATTCACACTGATAATGTGCGGTAATGCGCTTTTTTTAGTTAACCGATTGCTTTTTATATTAATAACAAAATCTGCACACTAAAATAATGGGCTACATATATACTGGATTCAAAGAGTGTACGTCCACTCAAATATCATAGTTAATTCAGTATAAGGACGCTAAAAAACCGGAGATACGCATTTTTATAAAATATTGTCGTTATCTGGGGTAACCTTTGTAAATCCCTTTCGTCATTTTAGGGGAATTCTCATCTGTAATATTATTGATGTATATTCAATTAGTATTTTCTTATAAGTCAGCGGACATTTGTCATTACCATATATTTCTAGCGAATGTTTAAATTCTAGGAAAAAGAAAATATTGCTCTATATAAAACTAGCAATGCCCCGGGGTTTCACACGCGTAGATAACGATCTCGTGGCAGTGGAAAGACAAAGTCAGTCAGACTACAGTTTTATTTTTGTTATGGTAAAAGTTTTAAATTACTTCCTTTCAGCGACACAAACATAGATACATACGAGTACTTCCATAGAAAACACAAATGTTTTCTTTTTATAATATTACTTTCCATATCAAATTTGGTAAAATGTAAAACCCCTTCATTCCCTCAAATGATTAAATACAAACGGAAAGGCTTTAATCTGGTTATTTATTATGTGTAAATATGATAATTCCCAAGTTGTAATACGTAGATAAATTCAATTGAAGTGATTCAAGCAGGACAATAAAATTACGAAAAGGCTCCGTATTGACTGGATTAACTTGATAATTGCTATAATTTGTTTCAATACAATTTAGAGCTGAGTAAATGGAAAAACTTAATTTATGTATAAATGACATAAGCACTTGCCTGTCTATGACTTGGAGTCAATAGTCAACTATTTGAAACTCAATAAAAATTTGTAACCTGTTTCATTTCTAAGTCTAGTCTTTGAAAATGCTGACTCGATTTTGTTGTATCAGTCAAGATTTATGCAAAAGATATCACAAGACCTTAAAGTAGATTTTAAATGGTAAGCTAATGTTGATGAAACTTTTTCATACTTTCATAATATCACAGTAGAACAAAAAGCATAGGAGGACATGGCGTCACCAAAACACAACTTGGCAAAAATCCAGACCTTTGAAAAATTTATCACATGGGATGGGATAAAGAGATTAGTGTAACTGGTCAATACAAGCAAAAGCAAAAAAATTGCTATACTGCAAAATGATGCCATATTGTTTTTTTAGGATGGCTATTTCAAATGGACTGTGTTTGTTTTTAACAGAAATATACACTTTCACAGTAAACGTTCGAAAGAAATTTGTATGGACTCTATAAAAGTCAAAATACTATTTGAGCTGAGTTTATTGCGAATAAAAGTGTTGTAAAAGTATAACAGGCATTGTCTCTAGTGGAATTATTTATGATTAATTAAATTTGCTACGGAAGACCATTTTAGTCTAAGAACGGTGAGAATCGAAGGCTCTGTACGGCAATGGGTCATTAACTGGTATTACTCAGAACTATTTTGCATATGGAGGAAAAAACACTGTTACTTAAGTCGTTTAACTACTTCATCATAATATACAGTGACTCCGATCTATATATTTTAAAATAATCGAAACATCTTTAAAATAAAGAAATGATGTACTTGTACTAGTATAGGCTAAATTAAATTTTACATCATAATGACAAACACGTGATAGAATTTGCTGACGTATGTCCTATACATTACTGTTAAATTTATAAATGTAGGTAGTTTTAATTCAATTTTAAAATGGATATTTGTTTATTAGTTATTCCCTTACAGATTTTTCTATTACTAACGATTTTTTAATTGCATTTTTTGAGTTTTGAGTTCTAAGGTTACGACAGAGGAACAACTCTAAGAAAGAGAAAAAACACAGAATGTTTTTTTAAAAGGAGTTCAAACAAACGTTAAATTCGTTTTATACAATTTAAAGGAAATATCTAATACATAATCAAGTATCGTGATATAAACATGAAGTTAACATACAAACAGGCATCTCGTTTTAAAATTGATAATTGTTAAAAACGCACATATCTTTTGTATAGAAAATTTTCTTGGAAGATGAATATTGTTATACTTGTGATTATTAGCTCTATCGGAAAGTATACAAGTCACTAACACCTGCCTAGATGAGTCATGAAATTATTTACAATTAACACCAAGATTACTTCAACTAAAAAAAAATGTTTAGTAAATTTACGCAACAAATTGAAAAACATAATTCATATGAGGAATTTCAAAAAAGTATTCTGTAATAAATAATTTGTTTTCAGAGACAGGTCAGCTATTTAAAGATTTCAATACATAAATGTTTATTTTTTCTAAAATCCCAGGTACAGTAAAATATCTGTCTTTTCAACCGAATTTGGTATAGCTACTAGAGAATCTTTGTCTAAAAGAATTCGGGAATTCGCATTGGAAATTTTGGTATGAAGGACACTGATTTGATTATTTATTTGGAAATATATGGATTCCCAATATCCGCTACTGCAACATCAAGACAAACAAATTTACCACTTTATCTACTGCAGGAACACGGTATTTACCAATATATTACTATGAAGTCAACGGTAATAATAAGAAATAACTTTAAGAGGATTACCAAAAATCTTCACACGTGAAAGTATGACAACATAAGCCGCTCAATCTCAAATGGAAGTTTTGTATTTCCTATAAGTATACTACTGGATTTTATCCAAGATAAATTCATTAACCTATCGGATAAAAGCAGTTCCTACACGTTCAATCTTGGATATTGTAGAAAACGCAGATCAAAGTTTAAAGAAATATGCTCAATGCTCAAATTCAATCCGGGAGCCCTATCATCGAAATGAATTCGCATAGTTGTCCTCAGTGTAACAATATGCTACATTACGTTCTATTTAAATCATAAGCCAGAGCCAAAAAGAGATGAAAAAATATTATTCAGTGTTTACTTTGGTTATTGACGATTTTCAACGTATAAATGTGTCAGTAATAGAGGGACCACTTGACGTGAAACGCAAAGAAAATAAAACTTTCACTTATTAATATTTCTTTCGATAAAAAGGGAAATCATGTCACGTTTGTCGACAAACGGTAGCAGACAATGTGCAACTGCGCGGGTGTAGATGGCATATAATCAAGGTCACGAGGCCCGCCAAGAAAGATGTTTGAAAACAAAAGTGATCACGGTTTACGCACACGGAATTACTTTATTATGTAAACAAAAGCCTTTTGAGAACCTCGAATGGTAAATAATAGTGGCCGCCTACACACGCATTTCAGATACTAATGCATCTAACAAAGAACAAAGTAACTGCATTATAGTTGACTCTGTTTTGACATTAATCGTAATTGAATATGCAGGACCAAAAAAATTATTTATAATTACTTCACGATTTCCTTTCGTATCCAAGAGTTTTGAATCTAATGAGGGTATAAATTATTGAAAGAAGACAAGACATTTAGCCCTAAATCAAATCAAAATATCTTTATTCAAGTAGGCATATTGCAGCACTTTTGAATCGTCAAATATTTTTTTTTTTTCTTTTCCACTCTCTAAATATAATGTACGTCTGATGATGGTACTCAAGATCGACTTAAAATCTAAAGTTACGAGGGTCCTTCGCGCCCTGATCCGAGAAGAACCCACAAAAAACTCAGTCGGGTATTTTGTTTTTTTTGTTACCATCCTCATTACAATATCATAATAGTTTAATATATTTCAACTCAAATTAGAGCAGTTCGTTCCTTATTTTAGTAAAGACACTTAAACTTTAGCCCATTTTCTTTCAATTCAACACTAGTAGTATCGACAACAATTTAGGTCCTTTTCAGAGAATAATGAGACTGGGCTTCGTTCCTTCCTCTATTAAAAACACTGCTAATGATCGCTTAAGTATTTCCGAAATTTTCCAGTAAGTTTTTTTAAACTTAAAACAACTTGCGTAATAATAAATACTCGCAAAATATTCGCAATAAAAATGATCACTTCTGTCACATCAAGGTAAAATTTGAATGGTATTTAATCAAGATGTCAATCTGTTATGAGAACATGACAAGGTATGTTCATTAAGTGCAGTAAACCATTACATTGTAAGTATATTGCGTAAAGTAATGACAGATATCGAAACTAAATGTAGTTAAATTTGCTACTTTGATCCCGTTTTGTATAATAAAAGTTAAGATTTAACAAGCTGGAATAATATGTAAGTTGAATTATGCTGGCTTCGTATATTTGGCGAATAATCTATCTGAAGTTCAGTACCATTTAATGATTTCTCAATATCTTTTGTTTTTTATCGTTTAGCATACTTGCTTGCTTTACTTAAATTGTTTTTGCTCTATAGCAATTTACCTAATTTGCGTTTTACCTAATCTACCATAAACTTGTTTATGGAATAATCTTCTTTGTTTAAAAAATCATCGTAATACAGTTAAGATTGGAAACAAGTAATTTAACATATCAATTCAGATAAATTGAAATCCATTATTGACTTTCAATATGATAAGTTGAATTCAACGTCAAGTAACCTGAACCCGTTTACCACAAAGTGTATATATACCAGTGTTGCTTACAGCTATTATGCAACAAAATCATAACTATTAACACCGAGTAGATTATATCGATAAGACTGAATTTAAAAGTCTAAATCAATTAAGTTTATTATTTATATTTTTTGAATCTCAAGATGTATAGGAGTAAATCTATAATAATTATTTTATTTAATGGATAGACGTGATTTTGATGTTATTTTTTATTTGTTTTGATTTAATTCAAGTTAATTTACATACATACATAGCATCACGCCTCATTCCCATAGGGGTAGGCAGAGACAACATCCTTGCACTTGCCACGATCCTTGCATATCTCCTTCGCTTCTTTCAATCTCATTAAACCTTTCATACAAGTTCGTCGGTTTAGAGTACTCTTGACCTGGCCGTTATTTAAAATGTCCTGGATTTGGTCCAGGAACGTTCGCCTTGGTCTTCCCCTTCCAACTTTCGCATTCACTCTTGACTCATAAATCCTTTTTGTCAGTCTCCTTTCATTCATTCTCTCTACATGCCCAAACCATCTAAGCATACCTTTCTCAATTTTAGTCACTACGTCTTCTTTTATACCACAACGTTCTCTTATCACACTATTTCTCACTCTGTCACTCAGTTTTAATCCACTCATGCTTCTCAACGCTCTCATCTCTACCGCATTTATTTTACTTTTGTGATTCTTCTGCCATACCCAACTTTCACTACCATACATAAGTGTTGGCACCAACACTCCAGCATGCACTGCCAGTCTAGCCCTTTGAGACACCATCTGGCTATTCATAAAAGCATGCAGAGCACCATTTACCATATTCCCTGCATTCACTCTCCTTTCGATATCACTTTCACATGTTCCATCTTTTGTAAATTTAGATCCCAAGTATACAAATTCTTTCACCTCTTCCACTTGTTCCCCATCTATCAAAATATTGCCATTCATCATAGATTCATCTCGTTCAAAAAGCATAACTTTCGTTTTGTTTACATTCACTTTCATTCCTTTCCCTTTCAAAGCTTCATTCATAATATTTAGCATCTCCTGAAGCTCGTTAGCGGATGACGCAAGTATTACTTGATCATCAGCGTAGAGTAAACATTTGATGAGTAATTCATTCATTCTTAACCCATACATACATTCTTTTAAATCTGTCAAACATTTATCCATGAAAAGGTTGAACAGCCATGGTGACGCAACACATCCCTGTCGAACACCTCTTTCGACAGGAAACCACTCCGTGTACGCTCCGTTTATTCTGACACAGGCACTAGAACCCTCATAGAGAGACTTCAATGCTTGAATCAGACTACCGCTAACACCATGCGTAGATAACGTTGACTACAACTCATTCCTCACCACTCGATCATATTTAATTTAATTTTATTGTATTTAATTTAGTTTAATTTAATTTCTCTTCTTTTCTGTTTTATTATATTCTTTTTGTCACTAACAAGTTATTTGTATACTAAAAATTTGGACCAAATGGTGCCTTGAATAAAAACTTATTATTATTATAAGTAAACGGGCAGACGGATATAACGCGATGAAAACTACCTAAATTCCGAATTTAATCTGAAATTTTAGGGTTTTTTTTATGAAAACATGTAATTGCCAACTTGGTAGGAAAACCAATATTATTCGAATAGGTATTATCAAATTGTATAGTTGGTAAGTCTGATTGGTTTGGCTGGTTGATAAAAATACACATTTGTTTCAATATAATGTGTGTAACGGCCTTTATAGGCATAATTAATCAGTCGAAACATTCAGCATTAGCGTTTACTCGCAACTCATTTCAGTACACTGTCAAATACTCTTCATTCAGTAAGTTTACGCCATCTACATGTGAAACATGTAAGTATTACAAGTAATAGTAATGAAGATGGTGTAGTGTATAGCCTTAAACACATAGAAAAAAATCTGCAACGGCCAACTTTTAAGTATCCAGTTACAAAATACTGAAGAGAATGTTCAACGAATTTTTTCAAAACCTCATAAGATTTATACAAATAGGTAGTTACACCCTCCAAAGTATAATATTGCGTTATAGGTTAGTAAATACAGACGAGAAAGACGTTATTCTCAGCCTACACGCAGTAAATGAGACACGAAGACAATTATATTTCCATTTGTATGAGTTAAATCATTTTGCAAGCTACACACGGTAAACCAGAATCAGATAAATACTTCCGTGAACGGGCGAATTACCAAAAGACTGTTTGCAGTGTTTTAGTGCGACGCCTCCGTCGATTCCTGAGCGATACGTGGGCGGCCGATGCATTGCCGACCCATACACGGCAACCTTGTTTACTTACTTGTATTCCCTTTATGATAGCTGATATCGATCTATAGCAAGACCTTTTCAATAAATCCACCTATAGGTATCATCTCTCTTATAGCACAATACTGCATTCACCAAGAAAAGATTATAGTTTACACCGAAAGTCTCTACAAATTTGAATAGTGGTAGAGCTCAATTTTTACTATGTAGATAAATCGAAAGTAATGTAGATCGCAAATACAACATTTAAATGGAATATTGCTTTGAGCTATTCAGATGCTGGATCACACTGGTTTTGAACCTAGTCTGGAACTCTAAATTTGACCTCGTACCGCAATGTTGATGTTACAACAATAACATTGGTATGACTGGATCTGATATTTAGTAATCTGTGAAAAGTGTTCGAGAAAATTTTATTTTTATTTATTTGAATGGATGTTGCTAATAATTTAAAAGTATTAACAAAACGGTTGAAGCGTCCTTCTGTTCTATTGAAACACACCTATCTCCACGTGTATAGTAAGTATGACGAATAAATATAAAAAGTACAATAACGACCTTTAGCAATTCACATTACGTTCCGAAAAGGAAACAAATGATCCGATTAGCATAATCGACTAGAAGCTGTCACAGATTGTCTTTATTTAGTAAGCTTAGCAAATAAACCGTCCGTGCTTAACTACTTACTACAGGGTTTTGGTATAATTTTTCAATAAAATGTAATATCGAGATGCTAATAATCGTGTAGATCCGTGACATACGAACTTTGTTACAATCGTGTAGTGTGTGTGTTTTTAAATCGTATGAGTGTGGAAGGTATCTGTGATGGTCAATGTCATTGCTACTACACTGCGGGAAGGCAACGCATCGAACAAAGGGCTGTTATCTATGACTCAAAAACGTGCATCATTTTAAATATTCCGCTTCCTCACTTCAGCATATGTATGCGTTGAGTTTTATACTTATAAAAGTAACAAGAAACATTTATAATAAACTTTAGACCAAATTGAGCGACAGGAGACGGGAAGCAATTTGGAAGTTTGGAAAGATATAAAATTTTTCGCAATAACGGAAAATCTTTATTTATTGCTGTGTGAAATATAAAATTCGATAAATCGCCGGTTGTGTTATTTATTTACTAGCTATTTCCCGGCGTGGTTCGTTATGTTGTCTTATTAAAGACAGTTACACACCACCTTCACTAAAGAACCAACTAAAACTTTCAAACGCTTACCACGATGAGATACAACAGATTTTTGTGCTTGTCTGCTTTGGAGAATGCACAGACAAGTATAAAAATGTTTCGAGGATTTGAATACAAGCCTTGGTAAATCTTTTCACCACCTAAATTTTAATTTACGGCTATCAGTTAAACAAAGAGCAGATGTTAATTGACATCACGAAGGAATGAAAATCAATTATACGTGCCAATGCCAAAATAATGTTATAAATTCTAACTTTTGTGAATTTTTGATGACCTCTCTTGTCATATGTATACAAAATTATTCAAATTGACTCATCCAGTTTTTGTAAGACTAACGTACCATACGTTTAAATACGTTTATACGTAATTAATTTCATACATACATATAAACATGATTATAATAACTTATTTTATGATATACGTTGAATCATAATGTACGGTTCAAGGATATTTAGCTTTACATATTTTAAAAATAATCTCGCAAATTTACAGAAGTTTACAAAAAAAGATTTAATTATTAGCATTGTCTTTAAAATTTAAGTACAATAATAATGCTGTAAAATACTATACACTAGTGCGATTTGAGCATAGATAGATGGATTAAAATGCTTGATATTTTTTTATAAGTATTACGCTTCTTTTCCGTATTTCCGAACCTATGACTAAATCTTTTAAATATTCTCTTAACTTAAAATTGTGAAATGTTTTCAATACGCTTTTCGATTTACATAAAGATTTAAAATACAGTTATGCATTTTAAAAGAATTGACAGCAGTTCCTTGATTATTAAATAAAAAAATCTCATTCAAATTATACATAATAATCAGGTTAACGTTATCCAGTTTCCTAATAAGAAACTTGATATTAATATCATAACTAGACAAGTTTCAGTTTGTACATATTCTTATTATAGTATATCCAAACCAATATACATTATTAGGTTATTCAGGCTTTTGGAAATTGGACTTATTTTGGAAAAATTACGAGCTGATATAAAATAATGATGAACTTTTGAATAATAATCAATCAACAAATGAAATCTATAAAAAAGGTATGGCATATAGAGAAAAATAAACTAAACCGCGAAACATTATTCTTTTGAATTAGTTCGTTTTATGCAAACATAAAATTAACAAATTGTCCGAAAAAATGACACAAATTATTGCATAATTTAGAGCTAATGTGACCTACATTTATTAATGTTTTTACATTTCAGTATATACAACTGTGAGCTCAAAACTATTATTTAAGCGAAACTATTGTTACACATGTGTTTTGACAAAATTTGGGTTAGAGCAATCATTTGGCATTGGCGAATGAGTCAGTACACAAACTAACTGTATCGGTCTAGGTACGAGCGCGTTCTAATTACCTAGTTTTTAAAGATCATATTACCTAGATTTCAAACATGTGTTTAAAGTTTGATATACTGTGTTTATCGTGACATATCGCCCTCGAGTTTATAGACGGCCGCTACGTGTAAAAAGTAAAGTATTTTTTTTTTGTGACAGCATTTCAAAGATGAATTATTGATTAGCGTACTACCTATTGTACTATTTTTATATTTTAAGCATCATTTTTCAATAATTATGATTAATCAAAAAAAGGGGGGTGGGGGGGAATTAAAATTGCAAAAACACCAAATAATTTATTTCCGAAGTGTCGTTATTATATATATATATATATATATATATATATATATATATATATATCTAATTTTACTTTGCAACAGATTATTTCACATTATTAAATGATTTAGATTTTTAAGCATGTCTATTGCTACACTGTGTTAAATATCACTTTGATAGTAATTTGTTCGGAAAACTATCAACTATTTTCTCAACGCCTCGAAAAAAGAAAAACATTCTTTTATAAACATCACTAAATCGCGCCGTCAACAATGTTGATTATTCGTAGGAAGCGTGAAATACCTAAATTGCCATACGGCCCACGTTTTTTTTCTAATATTGATTATGAAAATTTTGCAATTGGTTTATTTCGTGCACTTGTATACAGTTCCTAATTTTCAAAAATGTAGTCATATAAATAGTAACAGTTAACATTGCTTCATAACGTTTTAATTGAATATAAAATAATAAAAGAAAATGAACTACTCTAATCCGAATAAAATGAAATTAATTAATTAATTATCGTGAACTCTTGTCGGGGGCGAAGTAATTTTGTCATAATTTTATATTATAAGTCGTTCATCAATCGTGCATTGGAATTAATATGTGAATGAAATCCTATACCTAATAACCATCCGAAAGTGTTGTATAAGCCACATTGCTTAATGTATTACAAAATTAGAATTTTAATGAAAACCCTTTCATAAATAGGTTTCTGATATTTATACAATAGTCATTCGCATCCAAAGAATTGCAAATACCAACCCTTTGTTACGGCGGGCTCAAAAAGTGCTAGAGATAAGAGCGATACGGGGGTACCGTACAGTGTCCTGGACGGCAGCAACCCTTTATGCGGGTGATCCCCCATGGGAGCTAAGGGCGGAAGTCCTAGCGGCTGCTGCACTGGTAGTGCAGAGTAGCCGCGAGAACTTAAGGGGAATCACCAGACACTGACGAGGTTAGGAGGATCAGGGTTCTAGCTAACAGAGCCTTGATCCAAAGATGGAAGGAAGACCTTGAGTCTCCAGTAGCCGGCAGGGCCATTGTGGGGGCGATTCGCCCTCATCTGGAGAAATGGCTGGGCAGAGGGCACGGATCACTTTCCTACAGATTGGTACAAGTGCTTACCAGTCACGGTTGTTTCGGCAAATACCTGTTCCAAATTGTAGGATGTGAAGGATCGGCCATCTGTCACGAGTGCGATGCCCCTGTAGATACAGCGCACCACACGGTAGCAGAATGTATAGCCAGGGCACCGCAGCGACATATTATGACGTCGCTGATCGGCACCGACCTATCACTGGGAGGTATTGTGGATGCAATACTCGTCAGTTAGCAGGACTGGAGAGGGGTTGCCTCCTTTTGCGAGACCACCATTTCGCTAAAGGAGACACGGCAAAGGGAGAGAGTGAATGCCGCCGAGGCACTCCAGTCCCGACGAAGGGAGAGTAGGAGCCAGACGACGGAGGATCCTACAACCTCTCCCCTTATAGAGAATCTGTAAGCCGGCCTTATCCGGTGGGCCAGAGATGAATGTCCCAACGAACCTCTGGCTCCCAATGCATGGATGACGACGGGCCCCACTGGGTTTTAGTGGATATTCTGGCCTTGCCAGCGAGTCCCACACGTTAATGCCTTATAAGAAACAGATACAAAGAAAAAGATTCAAAATCAATTAACGAAGCAATTTCATAAAATCACAAAGATATTGGTTAAGAAAAATAAAGGCGTAAGTTTTTAAATTGGGTCTCTATGTATTTCTTCTACGTTGCAACAAACTAATTACGCGAAAAGCAGAGGGATCATATCGGGCAGATCTATTGCATACGTAGTTCGTTCTCTCAATAAAATATATTTCCTAACATCCAAACAATGTACTTTCACGCGGACGGGGCGAACAAAAGCTTTGTTGCAGTCCAACTTGGGCAAAACAATAGCACAAATTAATTATCACTTTAATGTCCGTGTGACCCACTTGTATGAGTTATAGATACGCGCAGCCCACGCACCCGGGCTAGAGACACGATACAATATTGTGCTCGGTATAGTTCCTTGGAACCTAATACATAAACATATACCTTACTCTCTGAGACGTCGGTGAGATTATATGACAAAGTAACAAGACAGTAAAGTGAAAACAATACTGCTTAACGTGAAGGCAAACATTTACAACTTAGGTATTTGCCATTTTATTCTGACTGTTAAAAAAAGGTTTTAATAACAATGAAATGAGATATATTTACTATCTGCATTTTAGTTTCTTTCAAAAACAAAAAATAATATAAAATTTCATTCGTGAAATCTTCTATACAAAATTACCGTGACTCTAAACAATTGACTTCTTGAATGATTTGCAAGTCTTAAAGCCTGTTTGACTTTGTGCAACAATAACAATTCGAATTCGAGGCTGAATAAGGTCACCTTTAAAACAAGCGAGATCAAAGCAAACCATTAAAGTATTAAAATTAATGACATTTATACACGAATTTAAATAAAAATAATATTTTGTCAACACAAGCATTTTCTTGTTTTCATCCCGCATATACGCGACGTATATAATTTTCATGAAAAATAAAATGAAAATTTTTGTTTTTATTCGACGGACACCTCGGTATACCCATTTTTTTTATTTCTGACAGGTTAGCGCTTGACTGTGATCTCACCTGATGGTAAGTGATGATACAGTCTAAGATGGAAGCGCGCTAATCTGGTAAGTGACGAAATACCTCTTATGGTTTTTACACGGCATCGTGTCGGAACACAAATCTCTTTGTTTGGTGCTACGTATTTGCTGGTAGGGTGCTAACTACCCGCGGCCGAAGCTTCCCATCTGCCCAGACAGAGACAAATCAGAAAATACAATTTTCTATATTCGCCCTACCGGGGATTGAACCCGGAACCTCTGCTAGCAAAGCGAGTACTCACACCACTGCGCCAGTGAGGTCGTCAAATATTTAAAATATTTCATGACATTGGGTGTTATAAATTAACGTTATAACATTGCTCAAATTTACAAGTAAATTCGAGGAAGTAGTTTTATTATAATTAATTTACTATATATTATTTCATTTTCATTATTGTAATTATATGTATTTTAGCGGTTAACTGTAATCTCATCTTTTCGTAGGTAATACAAGAAATACTGTATAGTTAAGGAACGCGAACAGACAATGTATTTAATCGTTAACTAAGTTTCAAGTAACTGTTTGCGTCAGTTCTTTGGAGTATCTACAAAACATCCCGTGTAATTTGAGACAATCAATGGCTTCTGACAAGCTATGTAATACGGTCTCTTCATAAGCAACTGTGCGTGTTTTCTTTTTCGCATACTAAAATACTTATTTAAAATTTTATTTCGCCTAAAAATTGCACTAGCTTTCATCAACGATCATATTCAATACACGTCTCAATCTAAATTATGATCATCCAAAGGTGAAAAAAACCGTACTATATTTAAAAGTACAAATATCGTTATGCAATTTAAAAAATAATGATTTGTTTATAATAATACTGTTAAAAAATAACGTATTTTCTTGTTTAGGCGTCATTGGTGAAGCCATTCGTGGCAGAAATTAAAAATATACAAAAGTTATACAATAACAATTTATTTTTACAGATGAAACGTGTATACTTTTTACAGGCATTCAATTTGATTACAATTTAAGGAAATATTATACTGGACGGAGCGACGGCCGATCATTGGGAATGGTAGGCAATGCGATAGCATTATATTAAAGTAACACTATCGAAAATTACAACAGATTGTGGATTGCGGTAAGAATTGGTAAAATCTAACTATCATATATCTAGTGATTCTTATTCATTCATTGAAAAATAAAAGGAAAACAAGTAATTGAAAGAAAAATTAAGTCAACTCCTACGCTATCTAGCTTATATTTCTCAAATTCAAAAACATTTAAACAGATAATATGAGCTTTCGATAAGATGGCACTGTACAATTTTCCCTAAATAAGATTTAATTAATGAATTAATATTTGAAGAAACTGTGTTGATTTTTTTTGCGGTCACGAGATCGCGACTGACAGACATTCGCAACCCCGCCAGCGATGTGCCTGTTTAGGCCCAACTCCAAACCAATGACCAAAACTTACTCCGAAGGTGGATTGCCTGGAGGACATGGCAATCCATCAACCACCTCGCGGGACCTATTTGGGCAACGGACCCCGCTTGCGTTACCCAAAGGTCACCACTTAAGAAATAGTATGACCATCTATCTACTACAATAAAGAAATTATTTTTGAACATGATTAGGTGAATATAAAATAATTTATATCAATTTGAACAAGATATAGTTAAAGTGAAGTAAAAGTAGGAATTGAATGAAAAATAACAGTCGACTAATTTTCTTCTGAGTCAGTTAATTGGTGCCTAATGACCAAATATTGATGACACAGTTTAGTGGTTTTATTTATAATTTGTGATATCGTGCGTGGTACTTGATTTACATCACGTAGAACGTATAAACATCATTTTTGACTTTAATATGCATATATGATGATTACTTTTCTTGTTTGTTACTAAGAATAATATAGTCCTTCGTAACTGTTTATAAATGAATTTTGCTATAAGACATTACAGCACGTGGAAACCTACGCTTTGCTGGTAGATTTTTAACTGCGAAGATCAGATGGCCATCGGTACTTATTAAAAGTCTGTTCAAAGGCCAAATCTACATACCGATTATATTATTGAAACATAAAATAATTGTAAAGGTTTAGTCTGTGTGCAAAAGTTTATTACTTTTGCACACAGACTAAACCTTTACAATTAATTTGTCTAACAGCATCCACGATTTCAACTTCATAAGAAAATACTTTCGATTATATATTTCGAAAATACTTTAAACGATGAGAGGGAATAAATATACCAACCAATGATATACCAACACTTTATGAGTTCATTAACGCCTTCGTTTTGAAACCATATGATAACTTATAAATATGTAGAATAAAGAAATAAAAACGTATTAATTGAGTTACTAACTGTAAACCTTCGCTAATAGTGAATCATCAATTAACAGTTTTAATTGAATTTTATATCGGATCGCTTCAATCACAATTAATCTTTGCCGCCTATTATTGAATTCTCGACACTCTTAATAAAATACGAAGTAACGGACTACAGGACGTTATCTCGTACGAAACAAAAACAATTTAATGCACACATTTTAAATTCCTCACGATTTGAATACAATGGTGGTGAGTGGTGGCCTAAAATTAAAAGAACACTGCTACTAAGCGCATTATTAATGTTTACGTCAATTTCTATAACAGTAATTAACTAATATTTATTAATTAAACTTGTACATCATGGCCACAAAGCCCGCCAGAGATGCTTTCACTTATGCCGCCCACTTCTTACACGCAAAGGACGGGTTTCGACTTGGAACAGTTCGAAAATGTAAGAAACATTACGGAGGTGTCGAGAAAAATAAAAAGTGTAATAAAATAAATTACAATTCTAAATTAATTAGCCTTTCGTAATTTAAAAATTTCGTTTCCTAATTTGATTGACATAGCTGTAGCGAAAGTTAAAAATTATTACACGGTTTATAATTATTCGGATGGAGAAAGGCTTGCTTAACGTCTTCTTGAGATGTTTTAGCAAATTGTTTAGAATGAATACGGTAGCTGTTATATTTACATTTATGCACATAGTGGAGAGGTGATGTACCTAATGTGACCGCCTTGATTAAGAAGTTGCGTGTTTGGAATATCTATTACTATAATGTAGACTATAAAATTATGCAAATTTACATCTGACCTATTATAAATTGTATATATATCCACCCAATAAAGGTTTTAAATCACAAAAAAACTGCTAATTCTAAGTAGAAATATTTTTTGTTGTGATAAAGGCCAATTATTCTTATTGCATTAACTGTTAAATGGAAAATCAAGTCATAAAGCCGTCAACAAGTATAATTTCTATACTTTTTGTGTCCGTAACTTAATTGCAGGTTTAATTGCTACAGTTTGAATAATTAAACTAAGTTTCTACACTGTGATGAAATGAAAATTAACAATGTCAATTAGTAAATCGTAAAAAATGCATTATTTGTTGTTTAACACAATCAATATTAAAGACAAAAACGGTTCGAGTAGAAAACACAAACATAAATTGAGCCAACTGCAATCAATGTCCGTGGGTTACAATACGGTTTGAGTAATAGCAGTTCTTACACGCGGTATTGTAGTATTAGAGTGGGCAGCAAAATTTTCTGATAAAACTAAAGTGAAAAATTTTACTGTAGGTTACATAATATAATCGCTATTACCAACAATATTAAAAAAATATATACTAAAACATCAGTAAGAGAATGTTAAAATTGTTACTAGAGTAAATTTGGATGTCATTAGCAAGTTCACTTAAATTAACAATTAAAGTTTGACATAAAAAGTCAGTACTAAAATATTATGTTTATTATACATTTAACACTAGCTTTCTTACGTTTGTCTTCGCAAATGTTAAAGTGATTGATGACTAGAATTTTTAAATCTAACTACCAGCTCTTGGTCTATTACTTTCTACGATATCCTCCTGCGCGTTGAACAATGAACAATCTCATCATTATACTTCTTGTGTACATTACTAAAAGTAAACACACTGTCTTCGAATCGCGCTGTTACAAGACAGCTGTTTTTCTCCATGTAGGTTACTAGAGGAAAGTATACTTTATAACGTAATCGTATTCATTGCCAAGTGGAAGACTTGTATAAATGTACATCAATATGAATACGTTAGTACATCCACATGAATCTAATTATGTGAAATACGAAGAGATTTCCATTTAAAATAATATACTGTCAGAGTATCGACCATCTCAACTACCAAATGTCATATTGTGTACAACACAGGTTCGTGCCAATAGCACACTGTCATTGCGCGTTTTAAAAAGAGACAGAAACGACACAATACTGTGTCGTTTTTATTATCTCAAAAGGATAGGGACCATATATAACGTTCTTTTTAACTAATAACCCGAATTCGATTTTAAAGGAAACTACTCTATCTCAAGTTTTTATGGTAGTTTAAAAACGAGTCTGGTTTATTTAGAAAAGGTAATATAGTCAAGGTCGACCTATCTTAGCGGACGTTAAAGCCCCTTTGCAGATCTTAAGCAGATTTAGATCATTTCCTTAAAACATTTATTTATTAGTCTTCAATAATATTTTCATAATAAAACACCATATATTAAGTAGTGTTATTTTTGTTAAAATAATCCTAAAACTTTAAGGGTCATTATGCAACCTTTAGTGTGTAAAATAAGCAAGAACGTATTTGGTTCAGTGTCGACTTTCATGTTGAGTTTTTAATAACCAGTATTGATATTTTAAATATAAATATCGGCTTTGTGGCCAGCACGCTCAAATAAGTGCTCAGTGAGCGTGGAACGATTCACAGCGACGACAAAGGTCACTCATGTGTACAGAGTGGCCGTGTATTGGAAAGCATTAAAAAAACTCGATCGTTTAGAGTTCGGTGCCAAATATAAAAACCTTGGCAAAAAGTCACTGGATTATCTGGTTAACGCATTACGTACGTGTTTTATGGAGTCCTTAAGTTGATTACACTTGCTTTTGTTAATCGAAGCCTCAGAACTTCGAAAATAAAACGTTACATTTTTTGGGCTTACATCGCAATGATAATTAATTAATATATCTTATTGAAAGTTATAATTGACAGAGAACAAAAATAATACAAATTTTATAATGGTGTCCCGGACATAAAAGCGTATAGTTCCGTTTTAACCTGAGGACATTATTTTTTTATTTAAGTAACCATACAATGTCCGAAAATGGTAAATGATTTCCTTGTTGGTGAACAATTAATAATTGCTATCACTAGGTCTTATGTCACAAAAATCTTGAGTATTAAATGTAGAAGGAAAACTGTTTGACCCCGATTGTTATATGATTAGAAGCATAGAGAAAATAGCTATAGAAAGAGAATGAAAAAAATAAATAGCCTCACTTCATATTATTTGATGCCCAGGTCCTTTCGCCAGTGAAATACTAAAAGATTAATCTGAGGTTAAATAAACCTACACTCGCTTTCGTCTCCCAAAATGGCGATAGCAATAACGATGAGTAATGAATAGAGAGCTGCTTTAATTCGCGCCGCTGCCTTCGCCCACGCTGCACGTCGTGCATCCACTCGGAACAATACTTATTTCTAGTGACGTTACAAATGTTAATACAAGCTGAATCGGAAATATCAAGAGTCAGAGTTGGAATAAATATTTATTAGTTCGCAAAAGCACAACATATATCACCAACTTTTATAGAAGGTGTTAGGGAACCACTCCCGAACACGAAGACAGACAGACGACAGACGGCTAAATGACACCTTTGATGATGGGAAGGAAAAAATCGACCCTGATTTAAAAAAACATCATATTTTTAAAACGATTTATTAGCGTTATTTACGCTCCATCGTGTTAGTACACTCGGCTAAATGAAACTAGTTTCATAAAAAAAATACAATGCAGCTAGTTACCGATGCGGCCGGTTGTTAAGCCGAGCTGCGACATCAGCTTTTTTAGTTTTGTATCGTTACTCCTTTTTTAAGTAAGGTAATGTATTTTTTTATAAAACTATGTATTCATTTAGCTGTAATAACAAGATGGAGCGTAAATAATACTCATTAAACGTTTTAAAAATTGTCTTTTTTAAATCAGGATGGATTTTTTGCGTCCCATCATCAGAGGTCTCATTAGTACTATCATCTCTATTCGTTTTCGGAAGTAGTCTTCTAACATCTTGTATATAAATTTTATATTTAAATATTTGTTTCTATACTGAATACAATTCATTTGTAATTTCTTTAAAAAGCAAATAAATAGTGTGATAAGAGAACATTGTGGTATAAAAGATGATGTAGTGACTAAAGTTGAGTGAGAATGGATGAAAGGAGACTGACAAAATTTAAATTTAAGAGTCAAGAGTGAATGGGAATTCTGCAAGGGGAATACCAAGGCGAACGTTCCTGGACCAAACCCAGGACATTTTAAATAAGGGCCAGGTCAAGAGTACTCTAAACCGACGAACATGTATGAAAGGCTTAATGAGAATGAAAGAGCGAAGGATATATGCAAGGATCGTGTGAAGTGGGAGGAAGTGGTCTCTGCCTACCCCTATGGGGAACAAGGCGTGATGCTATGTATATACGTTTGTAATTGTAATAATTCTGACCTAAGAAAGCACCAAATTCTTCAGATTCTGGCATTATAAAGTCGGACGTTTCTATTTTGGCTAGTCCAATGTAAAACTTCTTTACATCACTGATGCTAACTGCTTACTGGTTTACTTTCTCGATTGACTCACACTGATTCATTGTACACGTCTAACGATTTGAATTAGATTAATGCCTACAATTACTCTTGGGATGTGCTTCGTGGGTCAATAGACAAACTTTCATTGACACTAATATGCCTTTCCTCGTGTTTCCGTTGACTCAGTTACCAAGTGTTATCCTAGATAGATAAAGATTATTTATGTTCGTTACTACTGTTACAATTTCTCAAGAAAATAAATGGTTGCCGATAGCAAAAATCGATCCAAATTAAATCGGCTTTCTCTTTTAATTTTTATAACAAAACATATATACAAAGTTTCCTAACATAAAAAAGAAGTTTTAAAGTCTTTTTAGTCAGGATTTAGAAAGGCAGAGGTTACAAGAACTAATGTTAGTAAAGTCATTAGCGTTGAACGCAGCATGATTAACTTTTCACTTGAACTGAAGTAAAATAGTCCTACTGAAAACTACATTTTATACCTGAAACGTTTTTATCCATCGCATTACATGTACATATTGAAGAATAACTTCAAACTTACAAATCTATTAAATTATTAATACGATAATGCTTTTAAATATAGAATAATTCCCGGTAGAGGTTTCTCATAAAGGATAAGGTATCCTTTGTATACGAATTGTTATATTTATTTATAATTTCAAAATGAAGTGGTGCATAAATAAATAATTCAAGTAAGCTTAAAATAATACATGTAAATATTAATCAATACTGACATATTTGTATAAAAGAGGTGTAAGTTATAAAGAGTGTATCATATACATGATACGACATGTAGGTCAGAAATCAATTGATTTTGCGACGAGCCGAAGTAGAAGCATTGATTAATAGACCTTTTAGGGGCTAGCTTCTATGATTTACTAGGTGTATATATATTGGAAAATTTGATCCCAGGACGTGGGTCACATTAGGTGATACTGCTTCAGTTTGGAGATTAATGAGATTTCCTCAATAGGAGGGTAATCTTCAACAAGGCTTTAGTGGGTATAAATATTGTTTTATATTTATATCATCTTAACTGTAATATACACCAAGTAAAAAATACACGGAAAGCTCAGCGATTACAATCTCGTAACAATAAATTTTAAGGTACATTTTTCATAATGTCAACCAATGAAAATTATTATTAAACCTTAAAGGATATACAATATAATTTAATAATATTTATCATAGTTAATGCGATAAGCAGTGAGAAATTGAAAGTAAATTTATAAAACCGAGATTAAACCACAATGGCCCTGGAGAGAGCGTTGTCCCAACAAATGTTTGCCTCTACAATAGTCATCTTATTCAGAGAAATAACTCAAATTAATATCCTTATTCTTACGCACGTATACGATTTAAAGGTCAGTATCCCAGTAACTTGATTTTCATATTTGTGGAAGAACCTTAAGTTAATAGAATTGGCTCCTAAATACGCTTTGAATACTTATATAAACTATGTTATTATTATACTATGATATGTTAACCCAGACAGTTAGGCAAGAAAAAATTGAGAACGGCTCAGCAGTTTCAAGGTTTTGCAACATTTGTGCAACGGGAACCACTTTATACTCTATACTCGTCGGTATTCATATTAAAATAAAATCAACACTTAAAAGGTATTGAGGGTTTTGTCATTTGCACTTATTGCTTAATTTTACCATCACATGCTATTTGCAAATGTAGCTACAAAGATAAAATAAAAAACATGAAACGCCAACAAAAAATCTGCGTGTGAATATAGGAGCAAGCTTAGCTATTCTAGAGATTGCATCCACCACTGNGGGGGGGGGGGGGGGGGGGGGGGGGGGGGGGGGGGGGGGGGGGGGGGGGCACTGTCCGAGTTAGCTTTTAACCTTTAAAAAATTAACAGAGTTATCCAATAATTCATCGAAGGGCACATACTGTGCAAATAATTGAGGTTTCGAGGTATTTAATAACAGTGAGTATGAAGCGGACGGAAACCAACATTTAATACTTCCGCGATGAAGCCGATACATCGGGCTGGTTGACCTTTATATTATTGGAGATTCATTGTCTAAACGAAACAACATATCACTTGAATTTTATGTAGGACAATTAGTGGTTTATTTAAATGTAAAAATATGAATTATATTCGGCTGCACAAGCTAAAGAAAACAGGTTATTTACGTGTCTTTGTGAACAGAAATTTTTCGATCGAATACAAATTAAACCACAATATGAATAATGTTCTTTGTCCACAATGCCTTACATATTAATTTATTAAAAACGATATAATATAATTCTTAAATAATTATTTCCTGAATATCTGCCACGTTATGAATATATTTCTTGATATTTTCAAACAAAAATAGCAAAAAAATATTCTCAAAATATCGAGGCACTTATTATATATTAAGTATAGTTAGTCATATTATAGTAAAGACAAACGTATTACTTAACGTAATAAATTATTACCGTAGTCGTATCTGCAAACTACAAAGAACGTCGCAGGCGCATGTCAGCTCTAATGAATGCATGTCTCGTGCAGCTGACCCCCGACCCACGCGAAGTTCGTCGACCGCCGATCTCCCCGATCCCCCGCCCCTTTGAGGCCCTAAACCCTTTACGTCATGCTAGGGCTGCCACTCTGTAACTCAACTAGTAGAGTTTTCAAAATATATTGGTTAAGCTCCACGAGGTAATATGTAGATAACCTTCCCCACAATTTCAACTGCATTGTGGGCACACGTTTTAGGCCTAATCATTTGAAAAGCGAGACGTTGCCATTACATATTTAAGAAAAGAAACTTGACTTATATTACCATTTTTTTAAATAGTCACCCAAGTAAAGTAAGAATCGGCATGTAAAATAAAGATTTAAAAGTTCAAAAATGACAGTACTTATTTTACATTTATTACAGAAAAATTATTATGCCTTATTCATTTACTCAGATATTAATTAATTAAATCTACGTTTATCTGACGTAAAATATTTTAAGTTTTCTGCTGGAATGCGTAGGATTGGACCTTATTACTTGTCGTTATTCTATTGTTTGAAAAGATGCAGCCCTATTAAGGACGCCATTATAGCGCTTAATCAGACCACCGCTTGCCTATTCATATTTATCATTATTTTACTATTAAAGTTTTAAGATGTACATGTGTTATCTATCTATTATTGCATTTGATAAACATCGACACAACGTTTTAAAACTTTAATTTAAACATCCAACATTTATCCTATGGCTGGTTTATATCACTCCAAAAATTCAATTCGATAGTAAGACAAAAGAATTCTGAAACTGTCCTAAGATATAATAGAGAATCAGTACATTAAAACTAACAATGTAACTAACTTATACATATCCAGAAAGTACAGAAACAAAAATCGTCAACCAATTTTTAAACTTCAATCAAAAGTTCGGTTGAACTTTTAAAGCAAATTATACAACGTTATAACGGAGTTTGAACTATAAAAAGGTTTACCGCAATACTGATTTTAAGACTTCTTATTGCAAATCATTATATTAATTGGAATTCCTACTCCTACGTATTTTTCCTAGTAATACTATCAAAAATGTCAATTCCTTATATGTAATAACAAGGAATGAAATTGAGAAGGCAGACGTTAATTATTGGACAATGCTTGATTTTTAGGGTTCCGCAAGGTAATTTTACTATATTGGTCAGGTCTGTGGCTTTTCTACGAGAACTGCTATTGGTGAAGTTTTTCAAAAAAGACTAAATTTTTTAACTGCTCAAGCATCCTCTCCATCACCTGAACCGTGTTATTGAGTCAAATCATTGTATTATCACTTTTTCTAATATTGTTTAATCTAGTAAATAAGTTGCAACCCTTTCACGTCCCACTATTTGACACAGACCACCTCACTAATAGGAGAGAGTTTTAAAAGCATAGACGCAACCACGCTGCTCCACTGGGGGTGGGTCTATGCAGACATTAATCGAGTACAGAGTACTATTTAAAAAATATAAGAACATGTTGTGACCAAATGAACAATTTTTTAATGAGTCAAATCACACAAAAAAACATGTCGCTTGTGAAAAAACTAAGATTGAAGGGTAGACGAGACGTCTCGTAAAAGATATATGCGCAGTTTGCAGCCATCGCTAATCGGAAAATATCACTTGAAGATGTTTATTTATTGATATGCTATTTCAATATAGTAACACATCGTATTACAATACAATTTTCCATTATAAATGTCTTTCCAATCGTTTGAGAAAAGTTACTTAAACATAACGGATTAGCAACTGATATCACTGAGTTTCGAAACGCGCTTCCGTTCTGAGTTTCTAAATTATAACAAAACACCGTTTTTATTCACTAACAGATTCTGTGTCAATACTTACAAAAAAGTTACTTCTTTAGAATGACAAAAACTTTAACGGTGAATTTTCGAAGCAATAATTAATATGCATAAATAAAATCGTTGTAGAAGGGTCACCGTCTATGTATAGTATGTAAAAAAAATTTCAATGGCTTATTATAGACGAACAAAAAACAATCAAAGATTTTAATTTTTAATAAAATACTTTATCATTCACTTAGTCAACATTACACATACATCATACGTGGCGGATGACACTTTGATGTAAATAAAATTTCTTCAAATTCATTAGGTTTCTATCTATTCAATGAGTTGGTTCGTGTTGAGTGACGTGGCATTTAGCTTTGCTTTTATATTACTAGTTTTATTTCAAATATCAAGTAAACGTAATTTAACGTTCTTGCTGTTTGTGGTGGTGCAATCACAAGTATATTGTTTAATATTTATATTTCGTAAAATATTTGAAATGCCGAGATTTTTATCAAAAACTTATTAGTTTATAATTAATTTGTTAATAAGTCGTTTAATGGTAAATATAATATAGTGGTATATACTGTTCTTGTAAGGCAATTAAAAGGAGGTTTCTCATTATTCTGCTGAGCGATTCACACCTGTCAGTAATGACATTAAAGTGGACATGTGCAAGTAAAATAACAAGCTGGCAAGAAAACCTGTCTAACTGCGAGTGAAACTAGCTGATAGAGTCGCTTCACGTACCATATTGGATACAGTTTTATACAAAACCTGTTAAAATGTAACACGACACTGTATCATATTATTGAACAAGATGGTAAAAGTATTGCACATTTTTCACTGGTAATTAGCTGAGCTCGCCGACTAAAAACAGACTGTAAAGACATCCAATTCACTCACAAGCATGAATAGTTACGGAAAGTTTCATATTTAATAGAGAGAGGCAGATAAATAAATAAAATAAGTAAGCATATAGTGTTTGTGAAATATTTGTATACGTTTTAAAAAAAAAAATTCTTGTAAAGTTGATCTAGTAATGTAACATTTAAAAAACCCTAAACATATAGTTAGTATAATTTTTGCTTATAGTTTTTTGGTCTAAACTAGATTGTTAAGCACGCATTGGTGAGTTTTATGGGGCGATGAAACTTAATTTTTTTTATTTAAATTCTAGGAGGTATACACTAGACTTTTATAAACATAAATTCGCAGCAATTTATGTTATCATGAGTGGGAGATAATAAATTGGTAATTCAGAAAATACTTGAATTAACCCAAATTAATTACCCTACGACTACCAAGTCTATAATAAAATCCGTTGGTAACAAATCTACCGCCGGTTCGGAAAGTTAAATATGCTGAAAAGAGACCGGCAAGAAGCTCAACGGTTACTCTTTTAGAGAGAATGGCACTCGTACATAGAAATGAGTAAAACAATGGGTATTGCTTAAAACTAAGTAACATTCCAAAAACATGATCATAAAACTTGCACTTAATATTTAGGAAACTCCTCGGACATATATATTATAAATGAAATGAAATGAAAACTAAACACTAAAAAAACCTAAAAAGAAAATAAAATAACGTATTTAACCTAATATTCAGTGAAATAAATTTCCTTCTTTAATGTTTTACCAAAAAAAGTAAGGCTGTCACCAAAGATGTCTAGATTACAGGAGACAACAGAATATTTGAATATAATAAAATAATTGCATTTATCTTGCCAAAAACATATTTCCAAACTTACGTTACAGGTTACAAAAATTCGTGCTAAGACTGCGGAGGAATTAACTCAAAATAACATTACACGTTTTATGTTCGAATTGAAGTACGCAGTTTTATACGTTAAGCTTAGTTAGTGGAAATATATAAGGTGTGCATGATCTGGTTTTTCTACAAGGCGACTAATACATGGCGAGGGAAGGCGAAGCAAGGGGAGAGGGGTAGTGCAATAGCGAGAGGTGCATAATTCGCGTTCATAGGCGCAGGCAACTCGCGGGAGTCAATGTACGGGGACCGGTTCACTAATCGTTCCCGCACCAACCCGCTTTCCTGTCTTCGGCTAAGCGCACCTATAACGGCTCCTACGCCATTGATATTGAAGTTAGCAGAATATATCCATAAGTCAATTTCTTCAGGTACTTCTTTCATCAACAAATTTACGCAGCTCTGTATCAGACGACATTTTATTTAGTAACTAAAAGAATTTTACATTGACCTTATTGCTAGTTGACAATGTATGTATGTAATGACATAATACTTTTTAATGCTCATGAAATATAATCATAACCTATATATTTATTTGTTTTTGCTTAAAACAATAGTTGGGCTTCAGCAGGCAGCCCTCCTAGCTACGTTATTCAATAACCTGTGTTAAGGATGACTGGCTCTTTTCCCCTTTCTGGGAAAAAGGTTATATAATTACTATATATACCTTTATAATAAGAGACGATTTAACATGTTTATAAATGTGTGTGCGCTTGTGTGTTTTTGAGTGAATATATCAATTTCGATTTTTTTTTAAATATTTAATAAGATATTTAGTTTCATCATAAGACTTATTCATCAAAAATCGGGTTACGGTTTTTTTGCACTTTGCATTTACTGTATTCTGTTGAGGGCCTGTAGACAAGATGGCATTTTACGCTGAAGCCAGTAGAACGTTTAAAAATGTAAAATCAAAATATTCCTCATTCAAGTAGACTCAAAAAGCACTTTTGATTCGTCAGTAGTCTGCCCATTGGTAAGAAATCTATTACCAGTTCGGAAAAATTGATTCCGCTGAGAAGAAACCGGCAAGAAACTCTCTTCTAAAGATAGTTGTGTTTGTTACATCGTGTAATATTTTGCTTCTGGGTGTAACTGAAATCTAGTCTAACCATTTTTGTCGCTTAAGTAATCTTCAACATTATAACAGGTCTTTTGTAAAAGTATGTTTTTGATATCTTTCTTAAAATTATGCGGAGGCAAATCTAAAACTGATTGCGGCATTTCATTAAAAATGCGAATGCTCAAACCGACAAAAGATTTCTCAAGATTTTTCACTTTAAAATATGGGATTACAAGTTTGTTTTTATTTCTGGTATTAAAATTGTGTATTTCACTTTTATTTTTTATAAGCGCTTGGGACAATTTTGACAATTCTTTTCTTTAAATATCTGTTGAAGTCCAAGGATGATTTTTACGGCGAGAAAAGTTCGAATAAGTGCAGGGGAAACCCCCTAAAAACAGCCCTTTTCTGTTTTCCATACAAATGTTTTCTTACTTAGATGTAGAGTCAATTTGACCTATATTGCTATTCTATAAAGGTCATAATAAATTAAAAGTACTCACTGTTGTCTAAGCAATGTAGGTGTTTTCCTAACGTCAAAGAGCCAATTTGCACTTTATTGCTGCTGCACAAAGTTCAAAATCCATTGAATAGTCAGAACTCGACCAAATTGCATAGTCACAAAATGTAAGAGTTAAAGATCATTAGTACAGCTGTAATTTCATTTCGAAAATTATTCTTTAAATTGATATCTTTCCATATTTCAAATCTTTTTGACAGAGCGAAGTCTGTTGGGTCTGCTAGTTATTCAATATACATATATTGCCACAGTAATTTGAGAAATGACAGTATGCCGTAAGACATAGTACTATGAAAATAAGCTAAGTACTTAAATAAATAATAATATGAAAATAATACATGTATGGGAATAACGTATCATATCGGTATGCCACGTGATCACATGAACAAATTATTATGTTGTAGTCGTTTGATGTAGCGTTACCGTACTTAGAATGTCATCTTGACTAGGTTGGCAGCTACATTTACTAATTATATGCCACATAGTTAATAACAAGCAGATGTTCCATAGAAATATAATTTTAGTTTGTAAAACAATTTAGGTGTAAGTAAGTTTATTTGTATTTCATTGTCTTAAATCATTTTACAATGTTATAAAGAATTAAGCAATTGTTGCTGTATTTTAAGATAATAAGACCTTTACTAACACAATTAATTATATACAAAAGCATCCCAATAAACGTATTAAACATTTATGTACCAATCCCTACAAAGTATGACGGGATTTAAATCATGCTTAAACATGAATCCAGTAAGTAATAAATTCTGTGACTCTATTTTTAGCGTTGACGAGGTCCTTATTTGATTAAATAATGTGACGGTATAGTTGTCCTCTTAAATCTTACCAATTAGCTTGCATTTGGCTAATACAAATATCGATAAAGGCAATAAAGTCACGCTCAATCTATAATACATTTATGAACATAAAAACTTTGTAAATGTATCTGACCATGATGCACTTCGAAACTACAACACCGAATATCTTTCATTTTGCTGGATATTTTATTACGTATGAGTTCTTCTGACGACTAAGTTACATAAGCATCAAATAGGAGCTGTTCTTCAGGTCCCACATACAAGTGTACCAGACGAAATTACGCGGGTCAGCTAGTAGAATAAAAACTTTATTGTCGATATTGAAAGAGGCAAAATAATGGTCACCATTACTCAAATATCACTCAATATTAGCTGTTTTGACGGAATTAGTGATGCTATTTTAAGCTTAAAACATGTCTGACTCCTTAAATTGAATTATTATTAGCATCATGCTATTAGATATGTATCGAATTCTGATATTAATAGAGGCATGCCCTCGATAATTTTTTATTATGTCATTTAACACAGAGTTCTTGAATAAAGTATTTTATTGAATGTGTCAATTAAGTTGTCTAACCTTTGAATGATAAATGGCGATACCTTGATATGACCTAAGTTTTCCTAAACAAAACGATTAATGAATGTCAATGTATTAATGAAAATTCTGAGATTGGAAACAGAAACCACTTGTCAGGCCCATTTTTGTTACTTCTCAAATTCCATTCCAAAACCATAATTTAATTTAAAAAATATATTGAAAATAACAAATTTACGACGATTTCAACTTTAACTCGAAAACTTTTAATCATTACATGAATTTGATTATAATTAAGGTTATAAATACTAGATTACGCAATTTTTTGATACGTCAAGTCAAAGTAAAAGTTGTATAAACAACTTAGAAGCAATATATATAATGATATTAAACATTAACCAGAATTTACATTGATAGAGAAAAAACAATGTGTGTAAAATGTATCTTACGCAGTCTCCGTTTGCAAATAGGTATTTAACTTTTTTTGTATCTCCACCAGTAACGCTTAATTATATAAGCATTTGCTTAATGATATTCAGAGAATTACAAGAAGTGTTAACAAGATAACTTATAAGATTTACTTAGGCTGTAGTATAACCAAATACGCGTGGCGATGACAACGAAAAGCTAAATCATTGTGGCAATGACATGTTAAGCCTTTAGCAAACACATAATTTTTTCGAAAAACTTTAAAACGTATTATTTTTTGAGAGATTACGTGTTACATTTTACCATTTTTTTATATTATTTGATACGATAAAGGTAAAGCGTGACATAAAATACCAATAAAAATCATTTTATAAAGAATTTAATTACTTATTTCAAATCGGAAACAACTGTTACTATACAAAATGGCTGCGATTACTTTATTTTCTCTAAATAGAAAAAAGTAAACTGCCTAATTGTTACTATGGTTCTTATGTCTTTATATGCATACATTTTAAAATTCAAGAATTAGAATTGGGTCATCGGCAAACAGATTTATTTATACAGTTTATTGCACGTCTACAATAAGAATATGCAATAAAATAAAATTAAATATAAGATAAATGAATAGTACAATAGGAGGTCTTAAAGCTAAATAGCGATTTGTTCCAGACAATCCTATATTTAAAAGAAGCTGAAAGTAACATAGATATCGACATTATTGAAACTAATATTGGTAACAGTTCTAGCATTAGTTTATACGTATAGGTATAACGTTTCGTCATCGTGTTAGTTACAGGCTTTGTAAACAGTTTAACTTCCGTTATTTCATGAATTAGTAAACTAATTATGTTGGCCAATTATGAATTATGAACTTTTGTGTCATTGTTACAAATCGATGTAAACGGAAACTGAGTTGAAATAACAAGCTGCTATGTCTTGTTACGTTCTCAATTTTTTAAACATTAATACAACGAATATTTTTATTTATGCGTTTCTTGAACCCTTAAACTCTTGGTTTTATTTTTTATATTAAAGTATAGGAACGTAAATTATAGTGACGTCAATTAATATTTTTCAAGGCACTGTATCTATTTACACAACTTTTTTTTTATATTTCTCAACTAATAATATAACATAGTATCTATATTTTATATTATTTCGTATGAAAGACTTGGGTTATTTGACAATATTATATGATCGCAAAAACCACAAGGCAGACAGCAAAGTCGCGATGAAATCAACCAACCGAGACATTAACACAATAAATAAAAGTAGACTTTCTTTCAATGTATTCGTCTACATAATAACGATTTTCAATTTGGCACAAAAATGTACTAGTTTTAGATAAGTATGCATTCCACAAACGTTTAAATATATACGTTTATCAAAGACAAGCTTCCAAATTGTCCAATGATTTCAGTGCTTTCTTAATTTTTCTTATTGCTGACAGATTAACGCTTAACCGTGATCCTAGCTGATAGAATATGATGATATGGTCTAACATGGAAGCGCGCTAATCTGGTAAGAGACGTTTTCCTATTTAGTTATACATAGTTCCTACACATCGTATTGGAACACAAAGCCTCTCACAAGTCCAGACTCAGACAAATTAGAAAATGCAATCGCCCTGCCGGGAATCGAACTAGGGAACTGCTAGCAAAGCGAGTACTCCAGCGAAGCTGTTAAACGTGTGCAATGGTTTGTCAAAACCTGACCCAGTAAAACTTTCGTATGCTAACGTATATAAGCACATTATAGAAATATAGAAACGAAAAATGTGTTCATTCTATATAATAATCTAAGTTACTTATTTTATAATTGTAGGTAACAACCTATTTACTTAGGTAAGAGGAGCACTCTTTCCTACTATGTTTTATAAGTGTTTTTGATATAAGATAAAGTAATTATTTACGCATAAGAAATTTAACCGCGGGCATAACGTTGTTTGATTAATTCCTTCACAACAGTTAATTATGCTGAAGTAGAAAAGTCAAATAAATTAATATTCGTGCGTTCACAAAAGAGATAAATGGCTTATTGCGGTCACTGACAATAGAGCTCGACGATTGCATGCACAATAAAGCCGCATGACCGAATAAATCTCGAATGACTTAATAATAAAAGTGGCGATTCATAAGATTCTATAATCGTGATTGAAAGCGGTCATTTTTATAACAAGTAACTGTTATTTTTTTATATAAAAAATAAGATTTAAATCTTCTTTACTTTAGGAGCGAAGTCTGTATCTAAATCTTAAAAGTTAATTTTACTTTTAAAAGAATGAAATTATTATTTTTATATAACACTAGGTGACCCAGCAAACGTTGTTTTGCCATATACAACTATTATCGCAATTAAAAAATAGGGGTTGGTAATAGAAAGGTGAAAATTCATGTTTGTATGCTATATCATAAAACATTTAGGGGAATAAAAAAAAGATGTCCTATTCTCCACCCTAGTCGAAAAACGCTAAGATTCCCGAAAATCGGTCGACCCTTTTCGGAGTTCAACTTCTAACACCGTGACCCGAGAATTTTATATATTAGTATAGTAGAGTACTCGCTTTGCTAACAGAGGTCCCAGGTTCGATCCCCGGTAGGACGAATTTAGGAAATCGTATTTTCTAATTTGTCTTACTGGTGGGAGGCTACGGGCGTAGCTAGTTACCAACCTAACAGAAAAGACGTACCGCCAAACAAAGAAATTTGGGTTCCGGTCCGATGCTATGTAGTAACCATAAGGGTTATATTTTTTTTGAAGTGTGTAGATGCTGTTATCCCTACTGGCTTTGACAGCTTAACCGAGAGGGGTGGCGAACGCAGAAGCTCCGCCGAGGGGTAGGCACGTAGAAGGGGGCCCTGCTACGTCGTGGGCGAAACATGTTGCTCTAAGGGCGCCTCCTGCGAGGCTCGGACCTAGGCTTAGAGCAACGTTTGCTGCTGCTGAAATGGACAATCGGACAAGTTGTAAGGGTTATATGCCTCTTACCATATTAGTGCGCTTCCATCTTGGACTGTATGATACACTTACTATCAGGGAAAACACAGTCAAGCGTTAAACTGTCAGTAATAAAAAAAAACTAATCGAATTTATCGCATACCATTAATAAGCTTGTCGCTCTGGTTCAAAGATGGCATTGCATTATCAAAAATAATAAGTTTTGATCATGTTTTAAATTGACATAAGTTTTTATGGCACTCGTAAAATATGAATTAATGTTTAAAAAAATCCCACCGCCATATGAAAAGCGTGAGTATAGAGACCCTGATGATGCCTCCGTCTAAGACGACGTCAAGGTCAAACATGCGAGCTTTTTGTCGAATTATCAGGATGTGAAAAACGACCTCGACTTAATCCAATGTGTTTATAGGGTAGCAGGAAACGATTTTCTTTAATGATCATCGCCTTGTTTAAGTGTCAGAAAGAGACATGAAAAATTATAAACACAATATTGTAAAGGTTAGATCGTTTATAAACATTTAAATACGTGGTATGATACTTCCATTATAAGTAAAACATATAATCTAGATTATAGAAAAAAAAGTGCGTACGTACAAAGAACACAGGTCAAATGTGAAAACTAATTTTTAAGTTTTGTTTATATTTAAACAAATCTAAAACTTTAGATTTCCGAGACTTAGAGAGAGGGTAAGAAAGATATGTTAGGAATTTAATGAATTTAATTGTCATTAAAAGAATAAAAGTGTCTATCATAAATACAAATAATTTATTGAAATCTCGAATGACGAATTGTAAATAAAAAGGCCACGTGTTTTTTGTCAATATTAGAAATGATTAATGAAATTTTGTGTTCGAATTTAAAATTTAGAAAACAGAATTCATGAAATATTTTTACAATTTATGAAAAACAGTATATTAAATTATTAAAGGACGAGTGGCAAATTAACATGCCACATGTTATTAGTACATATGAAAACTACTTAACATTCAAACGAATTAGCATAAAAAACGCTGCACATCTTCGTGACGCTAATCACGCGTTTCATCGGTAAAAATAGTGGATTCAAACCCGATGTGCCACTATATACGTACAACCGAAAAAGCTTTCCACTGGAACTATTTTTGTAAATATGTATATTGATATAGTTTTAAACGGAAAAAAAGTAAACGGGAGAATTTATTTCGTAAAAGAATACCGTTACCAATGGCTACTTTTAGTAACGACGTACAAGGACCGCCCCCCGTTTTCAGCATCAAAACTCGACTATTATATCCCAGCAACGCTGTACCACATTGTGAAGGTCGCACTATTACGTTCCAATGGCATTAAAAGGAGAATACGCATTTCGTCCACACACTTGTAGTTTGAAAATAATACATATGAGTACACACCTCGTACCAGCTGATAACATGCAATGCAAGACGTTTTTGGCCCAACTCTCGTTGTAATACATAAATTTATCGGACGTGCCGCATCCGCTCTCGGAACGCGGTGAAATCAAACATTAATATCGAAATAAAAATAATTGGCGATCGAGGCTAACAGCAGTCTGCGATGTTTAACGAGTAATCCTTTGTCTGCGAAATCGCTATTTTAAACTACTTCAATACGTTTTCGCGTATAAAACTTTTAGTGTAATAAAATTCGATTTATTTTTATCACTTCGCCCGCTTGGTATGCGACTCTCGTCTGGTTGATTATTGGAACAGTATGGTTAAATCTCTGTTCATTGCAGTTAATAAACATTTAGAAAGTCTCAAGTTTTATTTTTAAATGTCATCTTGATTTAATTTTTTTATCTAGATTCAACATATTCATACTAATGTTAATTATCACAGACGTACAAAAGAATATTTTCTTGATAAATAGATATAAACGAAGACACTTCAGGGCAAAAACACAGGCCTCATCACTCATAGGAGAGAGGGTTTTTAGAGCATAGACCCAACACCCTGCTCCACTGCGGATTGCCAGGCATAGTACGAATATATATATTAGTAATATTTTATATAGATATGTCGGAGTGCAAGAGTTTGTGGATCGCTAGTCCGTGTGTAATAGTCTGTGGAACGCTGGCGCCATCTGTGTATCGGCGTGGGGGCAGAGTCAATACTTATTGAGAGAGAGAGACGCGCCGGACTGCCACTTGGCAGTCCAGCGCGTCTCTCGGCAAGTCTCGAGTGGCGGTCGACCGGATCAGTCAGACTATTGTAACTGTCGCGTTCCTAGCTATTATTGTTAATCAGTTTGTGTAAATTGATATCGTGAACATTAAGTGATTGAACATTATAATTCGAGTTAATTTATAAAGTGTTTGATTGCACCAACATTACACACAAACGCCCACAGAATAAGAAATTAAATAATGGATCCAATTAATCCGATGTCGGCGGAGAACCCTACGCCCCTGTGCTATATGCTTCTCCGTTCTCTCTTATATTCTGACAGATATAAATAAAAATTTATTTTGTATTATATTTAAGTTTCTGGCGCTATTCTGCCCTATTATTTATTTTAGTCTACTTCTTTACATATTAAGGTTATCTGGAAGAGCTTGCTTGTAGCAATAAGACCGCCTTTGCACGCTATATGATAGTACTATGTATCTTAGTTTATATTTATTTTTATTTTTATCTTGTGTGCAATAAAGTGTTTTCTCTCTCTCTCTCTCCTTTACTTTCATTGTCCGATGTGACGGGAATCCGATACGACTGGAGAGAGATCAGGCACAGGACCGACGGCTTAACCTGCTCGTCGAGGCGTGAGGGTTGGGCACACCGCCAACTTCTTAACTTCGGGCAAATATTGAGAAAATCTTAATAGAAAACTCAATATTGATTTTTTAAATGGCTCGACCCGGGACTTGAAATCAGAACCTCACGTTTGTAGTTAAACATGCTAACCACTAGACCAATGAGATACTATCCAATACTCTATGGAAATTTTACAATCCCCACAGATGTGGTGTCTATATTCTAAAGTTAATAATAGGACATCAATCAGCTAAGGAAATGAAAACGTCGATGACATTTCTATATTATAAAACACTTTAGGAAAAGCAATCGCCTTTTAAAGTCTTGACAATGTTTTTTGTGTTGCTCTAAAACATGCGTATAACGGTTGTATTCAGGGTTGTGCCGAACATTTCCTTTACTGACTAAGCCAATAAGGACTGATGACTAATAAGGGCTTATTAATCTGAGATTAATTGCTGGAGTTTTGTGTTATTTTCTATAAGAAATGTTTAATGATTCTCATATTAATGATTTCCCTATAAAATTTACCTTCATAGTTCTCTCAGTCCTTTATACGAGTGAACTGCATTATAATCGGACTCGATTATGTTATCTGATTATAATTACTTATAGGATGCTATTAAGAATAGATGCTCGATATCAACATATTATGCTCGATTGAACTTTCATTTAAGAAATTCACGTACGATAATATCAATGAAACTTTCATAACGCTGCATAATAAACGTCAAAGTTAAGATTTTGAGGTAATCGAGAATGGAAAGGCTTAGGTTTCAGATTATGTAAGAGCTGTGATTGTCGCCTAGATAGCGATCGTGTCTCGTTAAACCAATAGATTACCTAACATGGTCTTGGATAACTTTATTGCAGAATTAACATTATCAACGGGCATCGTGAGTACAAATAAACACTAGACATGCGAATTAGCTTTTGAAAAGTTGGCGTCCTTAATCCCTAATGACCATCGTCTTTATCTAGTCGACTCGACACTTATTTGGTAAATCATCTGTGAAATCTACTTAGTCTAGTGGTCAGTTTGTGGCGCTGTCATGACTTTCGAGTCAGGATGAGACCTATAAAGATTTTCTTAGTTCCCTCATCTCATCAATCAATTCGACATTATATCGGAAAATGGCGACATAAGCTGTATCTCTATTGTCCACCTATGCCTGAATATTTTCACATAAATAGGTAATCAGTTCGAAATTGGGTGTTAAAATTTATGCCTATACAATATAAGAACGTGTTTCATCCTTTAATGCTTTTTATCTTTTCTAAGCATTTTCGATTGCATTAACCAAAACTGTCACCTTTGACTTCGAAAAAAACTAAGTAGCACACATACCAACAATTTACTATAGGTGGTCACGAACATAACAGATTCGGTTAAGCCATTTCATACTTCCACGTAAAAATAAATTTTCGCACACCGAGTAAATTTTAAACAATATTTGCGAAGTCCATAAGCGACAAAAAGCTGTTAAATTTTTACTTAAATAAAACGAATAAACATGTGTATTTCATTTTATAGCAGTATTGATATATTGGAATATTGTGAGATGCCTTTAACGATGTTGATAATACAATTGTGCTACTAAATTTAACATTCACTTTATAATTATCTAGTATTTAGCTAATGCCCGGCGTGCTTCGCAATGTCAGTTTACATAAACGACTCGCGGGCCACCTATTGTTCACGTGAGTTGACACTTACATATTAAAAACATTCACGGAAATGAGACCAGATTACATTTGAGAAAATCGGATAAATCATTTATATTTAACGTCAAAATTTATTCATTAAAATGAGATCGCTAATTGGAAGTCCAGCAGCGCATTGTTTTCCCGCAAGTCCAACGATATTTTTCTTTTATCTATCAATTTCAGCTTAACTACATTAAAAGGGTCATCCTATGTGATGGGCTCAAATAGTCGTTTTTTTTTCATAAATTGCTTAATTAACATGTCTAAAATAGGGTAGTAATGATTTTCGAAAATTCGAAGTCGTTTTAAAAACACAGCAATCCGGGCCGGGCCTATTGTGTTTATACCAGGCCCCCTTTTATACATTTGTTTAACCAGACAGGATAGACTCAAGAGCTGAATAATCCGATTTAAAAGAGTTTCAAGAGGAAGAGAGAGGAATACTCCATGGAGCAGGAATCGCCGATTGAGGGTTGGTTGAGATTTTCATAGTTTTAAACGGACTTGAAACAGGAAATGCATTTTTCTCAAAACTGTGTTTTTCTAACCTTCTTCCACCGTATCTCAAAAACTGCTTGACCGAATGACTTGAAATTTATAGGACACATTCAACACATGTAAACGCACGGAATGAACTATTGTCAATTGCAAATTTTCAATAATTTTTTAACAGCTAATTACAAAAAAATATCCGCAAAATTCGCAATTTTTATTTCAAATATCTACCAAAAAGTCAATTTTTTATATATTCATTTGATAATAGTCTATTCCGTGCAGTTAGGCTTACAGAGTATAACGCCGTTTTTTTGTTTCAGATAAGCCAGTCAGCCGGAATCGCGGAGGAAGTGCGAGGTCATTTTTTCGAGGCGGGGGTGTTCCGAATGCTATAACTAAAGTTCTACACAATATTTTAGCTTAAAATGTATATTTATACTGTCGAAATATATGTTAATAAATGATAATAAACTTAAAGCTTTATCTGGTTACTGGTGGTAGAAAAACAATTACTAAAAAACAGGCCGTCGCATGGGATGACCCCCAGAAGACTATATAAAATCATTTACATATATGAATACAGTTCTTACTGATTGTAGTTAGCTACGAGTTATTTATTTGGTGACATTGTTCGCATGCAACTCAATAATTTTCAGGTAACAAAGTGTTACAAAACTAAAAGCTGCTACAAGCCTAGAACTCAGATGTTGGGTCGCGGATAGTCTTATTTGCAGTTTGCAAAAAGCTTGGCGTGGGTCGGCTGCACCTACTGCACTTCTAGTTTTACTGTGTCAAGAACAACGCCTCTCTCCCCACCGACCCGCGCACCCGACACGCCTCTATTTTGTCACCTGCGATTAAAAACTTCCACAAAAGTAGTAATTATACTTTATCCTGAGAAAACCAGCTTTTAATTCATGAAAGTCATGTAAAAAACTATACTTCTCCATATTCATTCAAACATATTGAAAATGTTGGTCTTTTGTTTAAACGTCATAATGGTTTTATTACCAGGACGCTTTAAGTGATAAAAAGCTTTTCCTGTGAGGGTTAACTGTATGTTCTGTTAACCTAACAACACCCTTTTTGGATAAAGGCATTTCTAACCTCCCGTATTATCAAGTGAAATTACTGTAAAACGCTATTAAAAGAAGCCAGAGAGATATGCGTAAGTTAAACTGCAGTTATAAGGGCAAATATCTACACTTATACCGTTTTAAGTACACTGGCACTTAGCGTGTAAATACAAACAGAAATAACAAGGACCTGTTTTGTTATAAACGAATGCAATTCTTTGCACTTTAAAATGAATTCGCAGCGATGACGTGAGTCCGGTTAGCGAAATTCCATACATTACATGTCCCAAGATAATATAAAGATTACCGTTTTAGCGTCTGACCTTCCGACGGTCCTTGGCATACAACCATTGCAACATCGAAACGAAAGCATATCAGGCACGTATATAAATACAAAAAATCCCAACATTAGACCTTGTCAGTGATAACAAAGCATGACACACGTGTTAATGAAGTTTAAATTATTAAGTGTAAGTTTACAGATTTTCAGACCTAAGATAATACACGCAAACGCAAACGAACTTAAAAGACTATATATTGTTACATTTTCTCATTATAAACGCTTATAAGTTGGTATGTCTACAAGAATTTTAGTTTCTTATGGTGAACACACTATAATTTCTGCACCCCGACTAGTATCGGGAGTGTGGGTCTGGGCGTGGGGTAGACCTCGCCTCGTAATACCCACTAAAACCCAGCGGAATGCTCTTCATCCATTAGCGGAAAATCCGAGGAATACTCGCACATTCGTCTCTGATGTCCCGGATGAGTCCGACCAAGAGTTCACGAAGGCGGCATGGCGGGTGCAAATATACGCAGCCTGGAGCGCACCTTCGTCAAAGGACGAGCTAACTTTGTTAAGGATATATAGTCAAACACCTATATCAATTTAAAAATATACACATACAAAAATTTGTGCTTTGGTAAATATCGGCCGATAACTAGCGCTCGTTTTCTGCAAGCCAGATCTCGGACAATTTATAAAAAACTCCCTTATTTTGTTTCTAAAATGTCGGTAACAAGGGCGTTAATTTTTTTTCAAATAAACAATATTCCTAAATTGTTATTTCTATACACGAAACACTTTATGGCAAACGTGTACTAAATGACAACCTTAAAGAATGGTAAGCTTCAATCACTAAAGAGAAAATTAAATTTCCATTATTTCCAGAAACGATACGGCTCTCACAAAGACCTACCGTCGAAAGCTTCACATCTCTTAAGGCCGACACTCTTAGAACGACAAACTCATGCTTCCGAGATTAAGACTAAATATTCAATTGCCCGGTTAAGTCTTATTTAAGTAACAAAATCTGGTTTATCCAATTTGTAATATATGAAACACTTGGAAACTTTGTGTTTATTTTAGGTGCAGCCGATGATTGTTATAATTTACAGTTAGATTTCGTATCCTTGAGTCACACTCAAACAGGCGATTAAACGAAACACGTACAAGTCAGACACGTACGTGGTAAATTTGCAGACTGTTCGCAATTATTTGTTTCGGCCCTTCATACGAACCGACCTATAATACAACATGCCGCCGTGTACTTATAGTGTTAATTGTAGTAATTTATGAACCTTGATCAGTTCGTTAACAGTTCATTTAAATGTCTTAAAACACCGTACTCATGTGGACCGTCAGGTATTTGCGAGAGTCAACTTTAATGAGAATGAAAGATTTTGGCTTTTTTAATAATTACCGGATCGTACATATATTTATAATCAGTTACTCTTTTAGATTTCTACGCAGCATCGTATCTGAAAGGAATTGTATCAATGACTACTAAAACCTGTCAATCTAGAAATAGATAAATTGAACCCAGAGCTAATGAAGCAAAGTCTTCCACCATTAACACCACTGAGCCAATTTAGTTTTCTTATTTAAATTATCTCATGTAAACCATATTTACTCTGACAGTGTTGCACATATTCACATATAAAGGCGTGGTTTACGTACAGATAGACGAGGTAAAGTTTGTTAAAACATTTTTTTATACAATTAAGATTGTTAAAAGTATAATCTACTAAAGCAAACTTTTTGAATCGCATGTAGAGCACGTCAAGGTCTATTAATTTTCGTCGACAACGTCGGAAGTTTAAGAGACTATATTTAAGTATAAAGAAAACCCATATGTCAAGTCAACCACATAAAGTAACGTTACGATTTGCTCTTATTTTTTACAATGGAAAGCGCTGTGATCCTATATCGCCTAGTGAAAGTGTGTCAAGCCTCGATTGTCATCGACTAATAGAAAAAAATAGATTGACAAATCAATTGACAATGTTCTATAACTGTAATAACAATACATGTATAAGCACGTTTAGTTTTACAGCTCGTGATATTTCACTACTATAGGCAATTTACTAAGCCGTATAAATTCTCTAAATATTATATTAAGACTTCGTAATTGTATGCTTTGTGATTGCACAAATATTTCGTAATGATTGACATTCGACGACTAACGGCACATACTGGTTCATTAAGTTTGTATTGTGGAGGCAAACAAGACTAAAATCCTAGGAAGCCTTTTCTCACAAGCTATAATTCAAAATCTATGAACAGTCACGAAATCTTATAACCAACTTATATTTATTACTTCGAATGCCTTGCAACGGTTAAATAAATAAAAAGTCATCAAAATAAGTTGTAAAAAACTATTCTTTCTTCTGTCTTGCACAAAACTCCAATCACTTCTGATGGCAAGTAAGCATACGTACCACGATATTAACGCGCTAATCTGATAAGAGATTAATACATATCGCCGCTTTAGATAATAATAACGAAATACAAAATTTTGTTTCAGGACACAACTGAATCCAGAAGTCTATATTTTCTTGCGTTAACTCATATACAAATTGGCAAAAAGAAGGTTGTGGCACCACAAAATTGGTCAATTTAATCGGTTCTCCTGTAAATTGTGTCACTACTCTTCAAAGCAGCTGCGTGTACGTTTATCTCGCTGGCTTCTAGAACACCATTATATTATTTTGCTTTCAGTTTAAGCTTTCTGCGCAGTGTGCTTCTACAGAGATGCTATGCCTATTAGTGTTTTTACTAAAAAGTGCGTGCGTACAAAGTAGAAGTCTCGTCAGAAGTGAAATTTCTTTGGCAAATTATTTTTTAAGTCTTGTTCATATTTATATAAATGTAAATCTTTAGATTTCAAAAACTTAGAGGGAGGGATAAAGGAAAATATGAAGGGATTTGCATTTTCATTAAAATATTATAAAAGTGTCGGAAATCACCACAAATAATATTGAAATGTCAAATGATGAAATTGTAAATAAAAATGCCATGTGTTTTTCGTCAATATTATAAAAGAATTTTTTTTAGATTTAATGACAAATAGTATATTAAATTATGAAATGACGAGTGGCAAATGAAAATGACACATATTATTTGTAAATATTAAAACTGCGTAAGCTTCAAACGTATTACTATAAAAAACGCTGCACATCCTCGTAACGCTAATCACGCGTTTCATTCAAAATTTTACCCTCATAGGCCTAGAAATTTCACTTTAAAAATAAGTTGAAATATCTTATCGGATTGTACAAAACATAGAATGACTCAAATTTAAGTAAATTTACTCGATACGTCGTTTTTAGTTGTTTTGAGAAATAGAAAAACCATGCACCAACTTAAAACTAGTAGCCATTAACGACGATTGCGTAATAGTATGCAGCAACAAACGATTCCTCATTTCATGTGGCTTATACCAGGCTGTCATATTGACAGACATTCAACAAGGAATAATGCGTTTCAATTACCATATTAAATTAGACACAGGCTGAGCTGTAATAAGCTAACCAAATATGTAATGCTACAAGATACAAGAGGCTCGGTGTATTTTCACAAAAAAACACCGCCTCGCTTAAGGTCCAATTACATTTTGTAAATAAAAATCATAGTTTTTATAGTCTATATTCCGAGAAACATATAGTACAATTCAAGAGTCATTCTGTCCACTTCATACAAATATGTTATAATGTATTGCTGGTTTTGGTTAAAATGGATCCAGTTTTACAATTTGTAACAAGTATAAAGCAAATTATTTTTATAGTATAGCTGACCCAGCAAACGTTGTTTCGCCATATAATAACCATTATCGCTATTGTAAAATAGGGGTTGGTGCTAGGAGGGTAAAAGTTTAAGACTATATATATTTTTTTTTATTTTCACGCCAAAATAAAAATTGCTCAAGAAATAAAAAAATATTTTTTAGGAATGGATCATCCTTAACTTTTAGTGGGGAGGGAAATTAAATATTGTCTGATTCTCTACCGTTGCCTATATGCACGCATAAGATTTATGAAAATCGGTCGAGCCGTTTCGGAAGAGTTCAACTTCGTAACACAAGAATTTTATATTTTAGATAGATTAATCCTTTATTGTAAAAACATCGTCTAATATCGTGTTTTCCGTATATTTGCAATAAAAAGGCAAATAAGTTTTACAAAGACATCTTATTGGGGCCTGCACAGAGTTCGAACCAGTGACCTAATAAGAACATGTGTTTTTACACAAAGATAAATTTCCTTAAAAGAAATAGAATAAAAATAATGCAATTGAGGAATAATTGGGGTTACTTCGTGAATAATATAGACAGGACAAATCTGTGGTTAAAATACTATATTTCAATAATGGGGTTAAGATATGGTATGTTTTATTGATATTTTCCTCGTCAGCAAATATTGTTTTCTGAGCATTTTAAACGTTATTAAGATAAAAAGTCCTTGGGAAAATTATAGGGAAATNAATATTTGCCCGAAGTTGGGAAGTTGGCGGTGTGATCCACCCCCGTGCCTCGGAGAGCACGTTAAGCCGTCAGTCCTGCGCCTGATCTCTCTCCGGTCGTGTCGGATTCCCGTCACATCGGACTATGAGAGTGAAGGAATAGAGAGTGCATTTGTGTACTATGCCTGGCAATCCGCAGTGGAGCAGCGTGGTGGGTCTATACTCTTAAATCCCTCTCTCCTCAGAGTGAGGAGGCCTGTGCCCAGCCGCGGGACGTTAATGGGCTGCTACTTACTTACTTCACACCTGCGACTTCATTCATATAAGAGGTTAAAATGGATCCAGTTTTACAATTTGTAACAAGTATTTCCAAACATTCAAAAAAGCAAATTATTTTTTTAGTATACTAGCTGACCCAGCAAACGTTGTTTTGCCATATAATAACCATTATCGCTATTGTAAAATAGGGGTTGGTGCTAGGAGAGTAAAAATTTAAGACTATATTTTTTTTCTAATTCCACGCCATTAAAAAATAACCAAACTAAAAATTGTTAAAAAAATAAAAAAAATATTTTTAGGGATGGATCACCCTTAACTTTTAGTGGGGAGGGAAATTAGATATTGCTAACGAGTACCCAATAGGCTCCCAACGGACGTGACGTAGTTGCCGCATAATTATTAGAAGAGACGGTTATGTCCATTTAATTACTTGATTTATATCCAATATAATAAATCATCTGAATATGAACTGTCTAAATATTAATTATTAATTTGATACATTGATGAAAATACTATAAATAGGGTAGTAGAAAAAATGAGCATTCAGTTTACGTGTGAAACATAATCGGAGTGTTACTCTGTCCGAAGTTATATTTGTTTTATTGTGTGAAAAGCCAAGTCCTGAGCGATAATAATGTCTGATTCTCCACCATAGCCGATATGCACGCTAAGATTTACGAAATACGGTCGAGCCGTTTCGAAAGAGTTCAACTTCGTAACACAAGAATTTTATATATTAGATAGATTAATACTTTATGGTAAAAACATCGTCTGATATCGTATTTTCCATATATTTGCAATAAAAAGGCAAATAAGTTTTACAAAGACATCTTTTATTTGTGCCTGCACAGAGCTCGGACCAGTGACCTAATAATGTGTTTTTACACAAAAATAGATTTCCTTAAAAGAAATAGAATAAAAATAATGCAATTGAGGGATAATTGGGGTTACCTAGTGAATAATATAGACAGGACAAATCTGTGGTTAAAATACTATATTCCAATAATGGTGTTAAGATATGGTATGTTTTATTGATATTTTCCTCGTCAGCAAATATTGTTTTCTGAGCACTTTAAACGTTATTAAGATAAAAAGTCCTTGGGAAAATTATAGGGAAATAACTCTTGGAAAATAATAATAAATCTACAGTGGAGGCATCGATTTAAGGAAAACCTAAAAATAGTATTATATTTACGACATAATCAAATTTCCTGTACGTGTTTTTGTTATTGTTATTGTTCTACAAATAATAATAAATAAAAACATACGTGCAAAGCAACATGTATATGAAATACCCCTACTGATAAATACAATGACGTCAGACACTTTTATAAAATTATTAGGTTTCCAGTTTTCTCTGTCCCTATTTAGATTTGATAGAAAATTGTAGATTTGTAAAAAATGAAAAAAATGTAAATTGCAATAAAATACATGCATATTTTGGAGATAAAACAAATTAGGGATTTTTATGAAAATCCTACCGAGGATAAAACAGAAAAAGGTTCATTAACAACTCTTTTTTAATCTTTTGTTTATAAGTTATAATTATAGTAATCAAGGCAAGGTAAGGTAAATAGCAGCCCATTAAAATCCCAATGGCGGGCACAGGTCTCCTAACTAATATGAGAGGGTTTTTAGAGCATAGACCTACCACGCTGCTTCAGTGCGGATTGGCAGTGCACTCTCTATTCATTCACTCTCATAGTCTGATGTGAATTGAATCAGACACTCACGGAGAGAGATCAGGCGCAGGACCGACGTCTTAACGTGCTCTTCGAGGCATGGGGGTGGAGCACACCACCAACAACACAACAAAGGGCAAATATTGAGAAAATCTTAATAGAAAACTCAATATTGATTTTTGAATTGGCCCGACCCGGGACCTCATGTCTATAGTCGAACATGCTAACCACTAGACCAATGAGGCAGACTAACAATCAAACATAACAATAAAATATTTTTGTGAAATCCTCGCCTTCGTTATTTTGATGACAATTTTTTTTCCACTTAAATGCAAATGTCATCATTATTTTCGCCAAAATCCGTAATATCTTATTTTATTAATCCAACGTTAACTCAACACATGAGCACATATAAAGTCATTATAATTTACTCTACGATTATATTAATGTTAATTTTTATTTAAGAATTTAAGCCTTACAATTTAAATGTGTAGACAAGTATATAAATTTAAGGTTTTACGTTCCTCTTAACTTTATTGCTGAAGTTTTATAGCAGGTACGCTATAGTAAAAGTCATGTCCTAATTGCCGGGGTTCATGTATAAATGCGTAAAGCTTAAATTTCAAGGTTAAATTTAAATTTACGATTATTCATGTTTACAATTATTTTCACTTTTAAAATATGTACGGTAACTGTCAATTTTTATGCTCTCACCGTTACAGACTGAATAAAAAAATGTAGTTAATTGACATTACGGGCCATATTTTTATCAAGACGTGTTAAATGTTAATCGATCGGAGAGATTGTGATAATTAATGTTAATGGTTTAAGAACAAATCTGTTTTAAATCTGGATTTAGATTGAAACACGTTATAAAATAGTTTTCGTTTAAGTATTTTATATAACCACGACTTTTATACAAAAAACGTTCAATATTACATACCAATTCAAAATCGATATTGAGTTTTCTATTAAGAATTTCTCAATATTTGCCCGAAGTTGGGAAGTTGGCGGCGTGTTCCACCCCTGTGCCTGGAAGAGCACGTTAAGCCGTCGGTCCTGCGCCTGATCTCTTTCCGGTCGTGTCGGATTCCCGTCACATCAGACTATGAGAGTGAAGGAATAGAGAGTGCACTTGTGTACTATATGCCTGCCAATCCGCAGCGGAGCAACGTGGTGGGTCTAAGCTCTAAATACCGTCGCTCCTCGGAGTGAGGAGGCCTGTGCCCAGCAGTGGGAAGTTAATGGGCTGCTACTTAACAAAATATCTGTTGTATGATTGAAATGAACGACATCTGTTGGCAACGAGAATCATTGAAAGAAGCTTTGCTTAATGTGTTACATAAAAGAGGGCACTGTAGAGAGAATTTGATACACAATCGTAAACATCACGTGTACAATAACGTAAAACTAATGTGTGTGTAAAATAATTTGAAAGTCAAAAACGATTGTAATTATTCCTCTGGTGGTAGGATGTTAATAGGCTAAGTGCCTGTATTTGGGAAATTATAAGGAAACTAATAACAACGTACGTAAAACCGGGACCGTAACAAGCACTTAAACATACACATAAAAAAGAAATAAAGTTGAGCATTTACATTTTATTTTCTGTACGTCCTCTATATGCAAGTGAGGAAGTAAACATATGTGTGTATAAACAGAAAAATTAAGTTCATCAGTTTATTTCCTAGGTACATTATGCCAAGGTTTCATTCAATCAAAAGTATGTGGCATCTATAGTGCGAGCGATCAACTTAACAAGACCACTTACTTAACCATATAATAACTGATTGGCACTTCTTGCACGTCAACAAAAAGAGGCTACTTGGCATTGCAATGTAATAAGGTAATGAGTGTAAAATTGGTTATTTATTGGTCGCCTGAGGACATGTGCAAGTTTTATTGCTTTGGTGGCATTTGGGAGATTATCACAAGCTGTGATGATGACCAAACAAAATTAACCGATAATACTTGAATATCCAAAATTCGTCGAAAATTGAGGTGTCATTTCATATTTTTTAATGTCTACAGTAAAAAATAATATCTAATGTCGACTTTTTTTAAAATATTTATTTGAACATAAGATAACAAGAAAACTAATTAAATAGAATACGTTATTCAAAATATATCAAAAACCTCTATGTATAAACTTGTATTTTCGATATTTTGACGTTGATGATTATAAAACCCCATTTAGCAAACTAGGTCATCGTTTTTTTTAAATCATTCATCTATTAAAACGTGAATTCATTATACGTAGAGGCAGTCGACATTTACAGGTAGTTAAAAATTATTTGCATAAGTTCAAATAAATTTAAAAAATGTATATAATAATAACGTTAAATTATACAACAAAATACTTGGACTGAGTTTGTGTGAAACTTTGTAACATTAAATTTTAAGTCGTTCTGGAGTACCATCATCAGATGTACATTAGAATTAAAATCATTTGAAGATTCAAAAGTACTGTAATATGCCTACTTGAATAAAGATATTTTCATTTGATTTGATATAGTTAGTATATATCCTCAATCTTGCATAAACATAGGTGCTAGCAATCATTTTGTATGTAAAATATTGCAGCCCCGCCTGTATATATTTAATGTGTAGTTTATTACCAGAATTATTGTTAAATATTCATTCTAATTCACAAAATCCCGGTTCCTTAACTGGGAAATTAGAATTTTCTGCTTTTCAAATGATCTTTACCTAATAATGAGGTTGTGCATTGAAGAATGGGAAACAATCTTATTGCCTATTTTAGGACATTTTCCAAAAAAATTTATATTATGTTGCTTTTTAGTACACAATTGCAAATACACTCATTACAAATTAGCAAACGGAAATTTGTCCCCATTAATCGTATGACTAAAGACACGTACGTTTGAGAAATATCTTGCCCTTTGCATAATAAATAACCTGGGCCATTTAATGTATTTGTGTAATTTATGTTAACGTGATAACGTCTTATTAATCCATGAGCGAGGAACAAACGATAGAAGGGCGCAATAGGCCTAAGGATATAGTGTCCTTGGTTTATTACAATAAGAGCTTTTCATCAATGTTCTCTTATCACATTAAATTGTTATCTGTAATGAGACTTTACAGACAACCTTTTCATTAATTTCATAATGTAAGATCATTATAGGTTGTAGAAAGAACAAAACTATATAAAAAAATAAAATATGTTTTGTTTTCTATCAAAGTAATTTGAAATCATTTTAAAATTCATTTTTGCATTACGTATTACACCAGAAAGTTTCTAAATTAATTATTTTTAGATAACAATCACGGCAAAAGATGGCGCTGCAGTTACCGTGAACCACGAAGTTGAATTATACCGCAATATAAAGTAAATTTTTGTAAAAGTATAGATTCGTTTTCTACAAATTTAGAAGGTGCTGTGAAACAATGTATAATTTCCTAGACTGCTTTCTTTGTAGTATATTACTCCAGAACCCTCTATCGGTGAAGGACAAAACTAAGACCTAACATTACACCATACTTCAAAGTAACGCAAAGGTTTATCGATAGATGCCGCCCCAATTTACACTAAGACGCCATAAGCTACGTCATCAACATTAATCAACACTTGATTTTTCCACAGCTTGATTAATTTAATTATTTTATATTTAGCAAGTATAAAAAACTCAGTCTTATTTTTGTGCTTCTACTGGACCTAGGGTTGCTAGTGAAGCACACACTAACTATTTTCACTTATTAATAATATGCATTACTATACAACAAATTAATAATGAAAAACTTACCTTTCACGTTCCCTGCTTCGGCTTCGTTTTCTGTAGGACTGCTCTCTGGATTCCTCATCAATTCGGCGACGTTTAGCCTCATAAGATCTCGACCTGGACCTCGAATGGGATGCATAGTGCTTCCTACGTGTGCGCGGCATCTGCAAACCATTGGATAGTAATAAATACCCCATTCTTTTCTAAAATATTGACCCAGTTATGTACCATGATCATGGTTGATTATTGTTAGCCGGTATGTATGGCATTTGTTGAAATTAACTCAACAATTGCTTAACATCGAAATGGCAATTAATAAAATGAATAGTTAGGCAAATCGACAAGCAGAGCATTTGTAGCTGTTAATTCTATATATGAATAATATGAACAATCCAAATTGATAACAAAAAACTACAATCATTTAGTTTGTTTTTATTAAACAGTAATGTTCAATGAAAATAAAAAAGTTAATATTTTACCATACAACATTAAACATTCAATGACATCAATATTGTTTATATACTAACATTCATATAACTATGACATGCTTGCAAAAATTTACTCTTATGAAAGAATGAAATACACTGAAAATTTGAACAGGGTTGGTACTTGCAAATAAAATTTAATAAATTAATCACTTCAAAGTAACATAATATTGACTCTCTCTACTATTAAAGATGAATGTAATATAAATAATACAATGTTAACATATTCTTATGACATACTAGCATTTTACCCTTGATCTTTCTTGTTAATTGAGTTAAGAGTCAGTATAAAATTATATCCCATTTTTCATTAAGTAATTATTAATTTACTCTAGGGCTATTAAGATAACATTAATTCTTCAAGTTGATGAAACTATTAGACACATCAAGCTGTATTGCTAAATCTTTTTTAGTGGTTTTCAAAAAGGATAGACATTCACACAAATTTTTAGTGCCTACTTCAGAACAATTCTCAAAAACTCCCTTTCATTTATAAAATAAGATAATTATGATAATGTAAATTTTGTGTAATAAAGTGATTGTATTATATTCATGCCACCAATTTACTAATGCTCTTGCAAAAAGTAGCTGCTGTTTTAACATAGTATAATAACAAATATTTACAACATAAAAGAAAAACTTTGAAGAAGATTAAAAATATGGAAAGCTTAAACCTTATTCTTTATATAACTCATATTCCGAATCAATATTTACATTTCAAAACAAGGATTTTTTGAAATAGTTGCAGCACTTTTGAGTAGTTCTATTCCATTATGCAACTGATGATGGTATTAAATTGCTTTAAAAGGAAATATTGTGAGGAAAACTGCCTATAACATAACAAAATATGTCTAAGGCCTGTGATATCAGCCAGAACCAAACTGCTAACAGCAAAATTATCTGTGCCAAGCCAGGGGATGTTTCTTTATTGGGGTAACAAAAACACCTTTATTCCTTATATATTTAAACAGGCTTAGAAAAATGATGATACTACATATAATTCAAGTTTTTAAAAGTGAACATTTACGACTTGACTATGTATTTACAGGAAAAACAAAACCTCTTCCAACCATAGTATATTACAAGATGAAATATGATAACTGGATGGTGTAGTAACTGAACTGAAGAAATTCATTTGATATTATCAAGAAAAGATATGATACAAAAACCCATGGATCCTTTATCTACTGTTACAAAACAATATATTTGTTGAAAATATGATATCCAATTAACCAAAAAAGCACATTTATTTAATACCAATCTGTATTAAAAGCAAAAAACATTTATCATATATACAATGAATACAACAGTTGTAAAGCAAATCCGTTTTGCTGCACCAAAATAAATTAGTTATTGCCTAGTATTTGTTAATGTAAAGTAATTTTTACACTGAATGTCACAATTTTTGTTGTTAACTTTGATTTTAATAAGGTAAGGATAATGTAAGGTCTTGGAATTATTTTAATATCAACTCAAATGTCAACATAATTTTTTTCTACCATTTGGCATGCTTTATAATATTTAACTCAAAGCTTTAGACATGTTTCTTTTCAGTAACACTAGTATTAGCTAGCCACTTTTATGTATAGAAACCTATTTGAGTATTCACAAAGTTATGTAATAATTATAAAATTGATATTGGCATTACTAAAAGTACTGACAGCCCCTGTGTATACAAGTCACCTCGAATTCTAGATATGTTAACATTTTTATACATTTGATGATTATGTATAGATCTCTTTACTAATGAATAGGTTTTTTTAACCATATAATGATTAAAACATGGTGCTTAAAAATCATAATTAGTACAACAGCAATAATTTAACTTTGAAAACTCAGAAAATTTGGATTTTACAAATACTCTCTATATGTAGAGGCAGTCTGTATATATTGCTTTGCAATTTATTGGATGGTAATATTCATTTTTCTGAAATATTAAACATCATGAAATTAAAATTTTTATGTATCTACAAAGACTATTTTAGTGTCAGCATACACAAATTTAGGAAGACAATAGTGACGTTGATAGCGAAACAGCAATTTAGGAACTTCTATTTTGATTTGTTTAAATCTTCACTTCTTTTTGACTAGGTTAATATTTTTTATATTTTTATAGAGTGGTTTTATGATACCAGTGTGTTTGTTTTATATTAAACTAGTTATTGCTTCTTAATGAAATATCATTTGCTATATCAAAAAGTTATGATTTTATGTACTGTCCTAATATATCATTTGTTGACTAACGAAAATAAATAAAAGTATTCCATAGTTTCATTCTATTTTATGCACAGTAATTTAAAACTTAAATTAAATTTGTAAGCAAAGGAAAATAACACCAATATAGTTCTTGGAATGGAACTGCATATTGCACTACTATACATTCTAAGAAACTTGGTGAACAACAAGCGAATTAAACAAGTAGTATAAGGTATTGGAATTAATTACAATGACAAATAATAATACATGAAATATATATGTATATACACATATGAATATTTAAAATTCTATTATAATACTTCCAAGGATCTATTGTAGCTCAAATACAATATGAGCATATAATACATTGAATTACTTTGCAGAAGATTAAATTACATTGATTAAAGCACATAAAATCATATGGGTAATTTTCTTTTAGGAAATTTACTAACATTGAGACTGCTGATTTCAGCAGTAAAGATGCAAAATCATATATTCATTTGGTTCAACTGGGCGAGAATTTATTATTTCCAACTATTTTCATGCAAATAGTGTATTTGGAAGGTAGTATAACTACTTAATTATTGACATCACAGAAGCAGCAACTTCTAGATTGGTATTACATAAATTTACATTAACAATGTTAAAGCTGTATCCATCCATAAAATACATGCAATTTATTACATTTCTCTACCACAACAGTTTAAAGGCAAAATTTAAATCAAAAAACGTACTGCTTGTACCTCCACTTACCATAAAGGGGTTATTACTCGTGTAAGTACTCCGAGTAAAAGCTGAAAAACATGAAACTTTTTAGACCCGAAGTAATTGGTCAAATATTTTGTTAATGTTTGTTTTGTAACCCACATGCATATATTATTTATTACATATTGTAATATAGACCCATAACATATAAAAATGAGCTATACACTACAGTCTATCCAGACATGGAAAACATATAATATAATTTATTGCCAATAGAATAATGATATCTTTTTATTCTTCACAACAAATATCAAACAGTGGTAAAATTTATTTGTACTATTTAAGTTGAACAAAAATAGTGGGGATACAAGCTCGAGTATCGCGACAGCTGTAATTTTCTAATACGTATTATTTATAGCGCAATTTACATTACAATCTAAACGTGAATGATCTAAAACATACCAAAATTCGTGATTTTTGGAAAAAGTTTCATAATAACATAAATCCAATGAAATAATAACAATTTATCCCATGCTACCAATACTAGATGTCGCTAAGTTATTTACATGCTGACGCCATGTTCTTTCTAAGGCTCAAGGAAGCCCTACTTAGGCAAAAGATAAAGATATGAAACTTGTTATTTTCACTTACCCTTAATTCACTTATATATTGCAATTTACACCAAAGTAGTTGAGTAAAATTTGCTAAGCAATTCCAAGTTCGTGTTGCAGAAGCCTGAAGAATGCTTCCTCGCAATAAAGGCCCGAACATCGATCCAAATGCGAAACAGCCTAAATTTTATAGTTGGTAACACTGTCTTGGCGTAAAACTGGCCAAAACTGGTTTCCTGTCAATAAATATAAATATGTATTTTTAAAAACTGAAATGTAAAAGGTAATTTCATATATGAACATTAAAATTTGAGTAAGAATTAAATGTTTAATGAAATCTTTTGACATTTGTATGGGTTTAAATTATAAAATAAACGCTTAAACCCGGAAACGAGGTCGCCACCATTAAAATACCAATGGCCAACTTCAAGAAAAAATATTATTAACATCTACATAGTAAAAAAGTATTAATTAAAGTTTTTCTGCAAAATATTATTGGAATACTTAGAATTATAATTAAGAGCAACATCAATATCAGTGTCTACGAATTTTACTATAAATTACCAAATAACATTTGGATACTTATTCTGTGGATCATATTACAAAACACAGATTAAACATAACCTGTACAGAACATAGTATATACGATAAGGTTTATGTGATATTTAGTGAATCTTTTTATATAAACAAAACAGAATTAAATCATATAAAGGAATATATTTATTTATAATTTTTAGTGTTGGTATTCAGTTTTTATTATTTAGTCATTTTCATGCTATGGTACATTTTTTTTAAGCATTGTCGTATTTATTGATTGCAGATAATGCCTTTTATTTCATTTCACTTTTTAATGGTTATAATAAATGAGATTTAACCACATTAATACGTTATTTCCCTTTGTAAAACAACGCCATTACATGTGACAATGATTGAAACAGCGTAATTTTGGTGACTTCTAAAAGATGGCACTATTTTATAAAAATCTAAATAAAACGTTTGAACGGTACTATTTTTTAGACTTATTGCATTTAAGTGTATGCTTATATTACTAATATCCTTTATTATTTTATATTTATTTCATTAATTACGTGTATATTTATTATAACAAGGATTTAACATTTTATGGAGAATGTTTCTTGAACTATATATTGATATTCTTGAGATAGAGATTGTTGTTTATTTCATATATATGTACACTACGTTAATTCAGATTGACCACTTTTCTTTAAATCATCGAAAAAGTATTTTGACATATTGTATACACTTACATATATTATTCAATAGAAATATCGGCATAAAAAATTGCCAAAATATAATATTCCCACTTTGACTTGTAACGTTGGGTTATAACCGTTGTAAAATATATATTATGAAAAGTTGATTCGGCTTTCGATCTCAAATGAGACAGATGGGGTGCATTAAAACGAGGTCAACTATGAACAGTGTTCTTTTGGTCTAAGATATTTTATTATTACTATTAGTAGCGTACATTAAGTGTGTTTGAAATAAAGATAGTAATCCGCGGTAGTATTAATTTAAAGCGTTTAATGGACCTTTCGCGTAATACACAAGGTAATTTGTCTATTTCGGTACATTGATTTTGCGAGCAAATATTTTGATGAAACTTAAAAATTAGATTGCAGAACAGTCTTAACTAAATCTCACCAATTATTTCTTGTTTCTTTTGACTCAATCACTCGTTAATTCGACTGATCCTTTTAATTATTATAACTCTTATAATTAATGTTCTCCTCATATACAAACTGTCCGCCTCGGAACAGAGTCTAGTAAACTGTATTGTTTTTATAATAAAAGTTAATGTACGAGATAAGATAAGAATTAAGTGTATATCTACGGATACTATGACTTGTTATCCACAGAGTTTGAGATAATACAAATGAATTATCTTAATTTAAATGCTATTTTTGTATCAATTTTGAACTATATTTGTATGAATATAAGATATATTTTATGGATAGGAACAATCCATTATCTTTCTAAATATTCTTCAATGGGTTTTGAATTCAGCTGTATTTTATTTTTGCGTTAGTAAAATTATTACGCTGTTTTAGGAGAGATTTTGAAAGGAATCTACATAATATTATATGCTGTAATATATTTAATAAATTTATCAGTATATTAACGAGAGATTCCCTTTTTTTGTATTCCGAAAAAAGTTAGGAGTCGAACCATACGCTGAATTTCAGTTTGAATAGCTTAAAGTAGGACGAAATTAACGTAGCAATTCATACAAATGAAATCGCAAGAGAAGCCAATGTAACATTTAACAATAGCAACAACCTGAATGTAAAGATAACGGCAATCTGTGCGTTTGCAAACAAACTTATAAATAGTTTGTTTAATTTGCTACGATAATTTTTCAGTCTTTGTTCTGACTAAACATATGAAATAGTTGTTACTATACATACTACATATAAATGATTTGACCAGACCTAATATATTATAGCAAACAGTTAACAATATCACATTTTAGTTCCTAATAGTCAATGTTAAAAAGATTTAATATATATTGAAACTTCGATGTTTTTAATTAGGTTATTGCAAAATCTGAATATTTTTGACCTTTTGCTTAGCCAATAGAGACTGGGTAACGTACCTAAATTGTCTAAAATAAAGCCGGCTCCCATATTGCAACTCAAACGGCTTTTCAATGAAAACTATCTTAACCTTCAAAAGATTTCCTCTTTTGATAGTCAGAGCAAACCTATATTGTCATGATTTTCAAAATACAAGTACTCTGCGGGAAAAAGAAAGGTGAAACTCTATGGTCGGGGATTTTGGTCAGATAGGTAATGATAAAAAAACTGATTTTATTTGTAGACGGGTTTCACAGTAATAATTCGAGGATATATATGTATTATTTTTGTGAAAGGAAATATAAAGCAGATATGTTCAAAAAGAGTTGTTTGTCTCAACATTACCAATCTGATCAAATCCGACCACAGAGAAGAACCTTTCTCTCTCCCACAGAGTACGCGTGTTTTGATAATCGTGACCATAGCAAGTATAATATTATGATAGAAGCGGTTGCTTTTTTTAGCTTATTTATACCAGCGAAACCCTCTTCATCCCTAAATGAGGCACTGCGTTACATTTTTTTCAATGGAAAGCTATGATTAGCTGGTAGATGGTACACGCTCGCCTTAAAGGTACTTTCACCCTTGTCATAAAATGATTTAGGTTGTAGTATTCGGGTAACACAAGGCAGGGTAATCCACTGTTTTGCAATACGGATCAGGCAAGAGGTTTCGAACCGTTTCGTGTAAATAGCTGGGAGGTCTTTAATGTAAGGGTGCAAATACTAAAGTCCCCGGGTGGTGCGATAGTAAAACGGGGCTGCTTGTATAACGGTTCTGAGAATATTCTCCGAAGAAAGATGTAACAGATAGACCTGTTGGCAACATTACGCAGATGTTGCGTAACAAATGGCTACAGTATTCCATACATGACCGCACCGGAGCTTTGTGTAGGACGAGCAGCTGTAGTGGAGTAAAGCACCCCTATACATGAGAATGCTAAGTTTCTCGGCGACCGTTTTTATTTTTGTCCATACACTTAGCGATATTGAGATTGAATAATATACTAAGATCCAAAAGCAATGATGCAAACAACTTTTTGAAAACATTGTCAGTGTGATATTTTAGTAAATTTTTAATGTATATTGAAAACATAAACAAATGGTAATCCTCATTGGACTTTTGGATTTATTTCTATGACTCAACCTCGGTACACCGGGACGTTCACAGGCTCCATTCATAGGCCTTTGTTAAATGGAGCTATCTAAACTTCCACTAACTAAAGTTAGCACTAAACTTACAGGTTACTACTCTAGGCATACTTCATAGGTGACTAATATATTTCACGATAAAATTGCTTGCAAAAACTTTCACACGTTTTCACCATTAATAAAATTGTAGTAGGTACATTTTACGCAGCCTATTTTTAAGATTACTTTTCTTAATACAAAAATTCTCATTTGCGTTGTTTTTTCTACCTAGTTACGGCGTTGGGTAAGAAATTTGCATTTTGGGAGCATTGGGTATATTGTTCCAGTCTGATGTTTACCATTTATGTATAGTATTTAACATTAGTTAGTTTTTACCTTCATTTTACGGAACCGGATTTCTATTTACTATTCAAGTTCGGATTACAAAATACTTTATGGTGAGAACTAAATTCAGTCAAATGTATCAAACTGTATTATGTTCCGGTTGTATGTAAAAGTAAATGTAAGTAGCAGCTTATCAACGTCTCATCACTGGGCACAGGCCATCAGAAGATTTGCAATCTCACAGGCTTCACATACCCCAGAATTCCTGCCAGGTTGGACTGGTTTCCTCATATATGTATAAATGTTCCAATATCCAATAACAATGACGGATTGGAAAGAACAATGAAGCACTTAAGTTTCATTTTTATTAAGGGCAATTTGACGGTGCTTGCCCAGGATTCGACCTAGCGATTCATCTAAACGAGAATCCATGCGTCTACAGCTATGCTATTATGCCTTTCTATATATTAACACTTAAATATGCCATTTTTCACAGATTTCATAATACTTTAAGAGGGCCGAAAGCCCAGGAAATGTATTATGAATATGTTAAACCAGCTAAAATACTTTCTTCTTGTATTTTACATGGTATAAAAGGTCGAATTTATATTTAACATCGGATTTTACCTTATGTATATTACATTACATATTCAATTACAGAAATGAATATTTTACACGCAGGTATTGTAAGTAGTTAGTGTGTTATTACATTGCGTAAGTAATAATTTTAACGTACTGTTACAAGTTGAATTCTTTTTTTTAGTTTACGAGTTTAAGTTCGACTTTGTAAGGCATTGTTCTATTTTCGTACGAATAATAGAAATGGAATATCTTTGTAATGAAAGTGGAGAAGCGGGCCTGGCGGGAATCAGCTGATCGGGATTGCGCAGTGCGCAAATATTGGGGGCGGGGGTGCGGGGGTTGGTCCGTGTGGCAGTAGAACCCGGCCAGTCGCGCGCCTTCGCGGCCCGCCCGACATAGCGGCGCGCTTTACCGCATGCAACCACGCGGTCGCCGCAACCTAACCACGCCGACCTGAAAGAAAAACCTTCTAACGACCTCTCCGAACCATCACTGCAAACCCCATAAATGCTGTAGCTGTGATATTTGTACAAAAAACCGAACATCGAGTCATGCGTGTACGGATAAAGCCGCGAATCGTAACGCAGCCTCTCGCTCCGTGCCGACACTCTACTGTCGCACTATTATGAGAGACGCTGAGAGCGTGCCTGATACGAGTACAAAAATGTTTGATATGTCAATTCAAGAGGTGAATGGCAAGGGTCCTAAAAAGAGGAAAAAGTCGCTGGAGCACATCTGTGATAATGAGAATTCGTCTCACTTGATTGCGTCAGAGAAAGAGAAGGAGAATGATGGAAAGAACGGTGCCGGTCCGAAGGTTTCTCTTCATGCAGGCAGTGACGGTGTGGAGCTGCTACATTGGCGCGATATGCCACAGCATCTGCAGTTCAACCCTTACGTGCTGACCGGCTATAGACCGCTTCAAAGTTGGAGTGGATGCGTACGCAGTCTGTTCTATTTCCATAATGAGACCATTAATATTCTAACTCATGGTAAGTAATCCAGTCTTTTTTTCTTTTTATACTATAATTGGCCCCTCTTTGGGCGCCATAAATAGAACGTTTAATGTGGCTTTTATATTCTATTCCCCACGTTGTTTTAGAGAACGTTTTACGCGCCAATTCATTGTTTAATGGTGAGGTCGATTAGGCTTTATTCTTATTTTATCGTCACTACATTTTTTTCTAAAGATGATGATAAAAATATGCATATATTCTAAAACAAAAAGTAAATAAAATAATAAATATAATGGGACAAAAGTAAAACTTCAATAGCCCGATTTTTTACTTAGTTACAGCTTAGTCCATTGGCAGTTCCAGTGGTTCAGCAAATATATGGATTTGGGGATTCCATTAAAAGCAGATGATTTACATCGAACGCTCTATTACCGATATATTTCTATAAAATGGTCTACGGATGTACATACGTACTAGACGTACTTTATTTATATGTACAAATCGTTATTAATAGTAGTCTAAGTCAAATTATATTTATAAATAAATACCGTAACTTTTAACTTTTTGAGGTTGCCGACCTCAGATATTTCCCTAGAGACTGCAGAACATGTATTTTTCAATTAACCGTAGGCCTAATTGAAAATTTTCATAAATATACATATACTACCAAAATACATATCAACTCCTCGATCTTGTTGAGGCGCTGATGCGAATACTCACTTCGTCAACAGAGGTCCTAGGTTCGATTTCCAGCAGAGAAAACGAAATTGCTTTAATGAAGTGTGTACTGGTGGCAGGCTTCGACCGTTGTTAGTTACCATCTGCCCCTACTATGCTGTGTACGAATCATAAGGAGTAAATTTCATCTAACCATGTTAGTGCTCTTCCATCAATTTATTTACCTATTTATTATCAATAGGAACAAAGCTTCCATTTTAACTTATTAACTAGTATAAACTCTTCCAAATCTGTATATTTTTAACTACGATACCTTTCCGAAATATTTAGATATCACTTTGGATTAAAACCGGGCTAGTTATTGTAAAACTAGCTTCCCCAAGTAAAACTAACAAACAGTTAAAATTGAAATGAAAAAATTAAGGATCTGGTACAATTTGTAACGCACTTTGATATTAACTAGAATTTAACCTATGATTTTTAATGTTATTAGTCAATTTGCACAATTATGCAAATTGAAACTTGAATAAAATTCATACGCTTTTATCATCTATGCAGTGTTTAGCCGCATAAAACCTTTTCACTAAATTCTGGTAACATTCCTGTAGCAAGTTTATGAATAAGATATATTATAATGAATAATATTAAATCAAATATATAAAAATGAATATATTAACAGAATTTGTTGTTTATTTTGCTTTGTCTAAAAAAACAAAAGACGCTTAAATAAATTTTATGTTTGGGTTATATATTACGCGATATACACTTTAAAGGGGTAAAAGGGTTACATGTTTATATCTTACCGGGTATCAAGTGTAAAAGAAAATGTAGGAAGTTTCTTTGATAAGAAAAAACTGAAGAACTCATTAAGATAATTACATAAATCCCTATGATACCTACCCGAATGCACTCACTCATTTATAAATCCATTCACAAACATACATGCACTACATACATCCGTGCTTACTTTCAAAACACACACACACACTCATTCACTCACTTACACAAGACTAGCACAGACACTCACACACATTCCCATACACAAACATATGTGCCAAATTTATTTGTTTAATCTGTTTTAGTCTAAGGAATGAGGAATGAGCTGTGGTCAACGTTATCTACGTATGGGGTGAGAGGTAATCTGATTCAAGCATTGAAGTCTCTCTATGAGGGTTTTAGTGCTTGTGTCAGAATAGATGGATCGTACACGGAGTGGTTTCCTGCCGAAAGAGGTGTCCGACGGGGATGTGTTGCGTCACCATGGCTGTTCAACCTATTCATGGATAACTGTTTGACAGATTTAAAAGAAAGTATATATGGGTTAAGAATGAATGAATTACTCGTCAAATGTTTACTCTACGCTGATGATCAAGTAATACTTGCGCCATTCGCTAATGAAGAATGAAGCTTTGAAAGGGAAAGGAATGAAAGTGAATGTAAACAAAACGAAAGCTTATGCTTTTTGAAAGAGATGAATGGCAATATTATGATAGATGAGGAACAAGTGGAAGAGGTGAAAGAATTTCTATACTTGGGATCTAAATTTACAAAAGATGGAAAATGTGAAAGTGATATTGAAAGGAGAGTGAATGCAGGGAATATGGTAAATGGTGTTCTGCACACCTTTGTGAATAGCCAGATGGTCTCTCAAAGGGCCAGACTGGCTGTGTATGCTGGAGTGCTGGTGCCAACACTTATGTAGTGAAAGTTGGGTATGGCAGAAGAATTACAAAAGTAAAATAAATACGGTAGAGATGAGAGCGTTGAGAAGTATGATTGGATTGAAACTGAGTGACAAAGTAAGAAATAGTGTGAAAAGAGAACGTTGTGGTATAAAAGAAGACGTAGTGACTAAAATTCAGAAAGGTAGGTACGCTTAGATGGTTTGGGCATGTAGAGAGAATTAGTGAAAGGAGACTGACAAAAAGGATTTATGAGTCAAGAGTGAATGCGAAAGTTGGAAGGGGAAGACTAAGGCAAACGTTCCTGGACAAAATCCAGGACATTTTAAATAAGAGTCAGGCCAAGAGTACTCGAACCGACGAACTTGTATGAAAGGTTTAATGATAGTGGAAGAAGCGAAGGAGATATGCAAGGATCGTGGCTAGTGGAAGGACGTTGTGTCTGCCTACCCCCATGGGAATGAGGCGTAATGCTATGTGTGTTTTATAAAAGAGTGGGCGTTGATCATTGTAACACAGTAGGATCATCGTTTCCGTGTTTAACATTTTCATCACACCGTTTTAGGGTTACACAATAAACAAAAAATTGTAGAATCAAACCCCATCTATTCATAAATACAAACTAAGACTGAGTTGGAATTGAAAAAAGTAATAACCAATTGAAAAATAAAATTACAGGAGCGCTGTTTGAAAATAAAACATGTTTATATTAAATCACATAATAACATTCTGTCGTGCCATATACTTATTTTTGCTGATTTGAATATTTTATACAAAAAATATAGATTTTTCTGGACTCTGCAGAGCAAAGCGAATTATATAACCAAATCGTTTACCCGTTGTCTTTATTATTACGTCATTGTTAATTAAAAACGAAAATAAGACCGGATAGGAATTATATTTAATTATATTTTGTTTCTTTCAAGTTAATTACACACAAACATAAAAGTGCGAAGAAAAATATTTTAGTTATTTAAGTGGCATTCAATCAAAATCAATAGATGTGTTTGTTACACCTCCCCTTTATTATTAGGTCAAAGTACAAAGTCAGATTAGAAATTATTTTACAACCCCGTTAGTTTAACCAGATTTCATCGTAAAGTTTATACCAATCAGGGTCATAACGTCTACAATGCTTCTAAGTAAACTTAAACAGATTAGGGTCATTATTTTACAATTTTGTTATTTTATTATATGGAACTATCTCTGTATATATAATTCTAACTTATATACCTACTGAACAAGTAATTTGCTTCAGTGTGTCTGTTTTAGTTACGAACAAATTTTGTTAAAACATATTTTATGCTATATATTTCAATGCACAATTTAGATTAATATCAAAGAAAATCCTTTAATGAAACTTCGACACCTCAAAATAATTAAATTGGCTTAACATTCGTATCCATATATTTCAATGACATTTGAAAATATTTGTAGTTAAATAGCAATTTTAATAGAGATCTATGCGTTTGTCTATCTAAATGCCTCATTGGTCTAGTGGTTAGCATGTTCGACTACAGGCATGAGGTCCTGGGTTCGAGTCCCGGGTCGAGCCAGTTCAAAAATCAATATTGGGTTCTCTATTAAGATTTTCTCAATATTTCCCCGAAGGTGGGAAGTTGACGGTGTGATCCACCCCCGTGCCTCGGAGAGCACGTTAAGCCGTCGGTCCTCTGCCTGATCTCTTTCCGGTCTTGTCGAATTCTCGTCACATCGGACTATGAGAGTGAAGGAATAGAGAGTGCACTTGTTGTGCACTATGCCTGCCAATCCGCAGTGGAGTAGCGTGGTGGGTCTATGCTCTAAAACTCTCGCTCCTTGAAGTGAAGAGCAGTGGTTTTGAGCCTGTGGCCAGCAGTGGGACGATAATGGGATGCTACTTATGTGCTTGTATGGACTAATTCCAATAAACGTTGTTTTAGTGGTTTAACTAAAGGTATTTTGGTGAAGGTATGCACATTTATTCCATTACAAATTAGAATAACGATGAATTGGTACTTTAATATACTTGTGGCTGGAGGTTTATTTATAAAGGCAATTTTCTTTTATAATAAACATTCTAAACCAACACCGGATATGGCTGCCAATTTTGCCGGAGATTAAAAAGCTTCGAGGCTGATGTATAATATAAAACTATGGCTAAAAACAGACGCAATCACTGTTTTTCCTTCTCCAAAATCAGTGGGAAATTAATAATATCGAATAACCAATGAACCGAGGGGCAAATTTATATGAAACGGTAGACTTTTAGATAGAAAAATACTTAGCTCTATAATATTTTCCGGCACAAAGCCTTATTAAAAGGGTTCTTACAATCAACCCGCTATCCAGTCGAAAACCAAGGGTCGCACCCCTTGTTTTTAGCACCACTTGGAAATGGGTGAAATTATTTTCTCATTACCCGACTTGGAGTGTATAAAGCCCTGTAGGTGCATGTGAAACCTCAAAGTCAAAGGGTTTAATAAAAGAAGTTTCATTTACGCTCTTATCACTTATTTATTTTTTAATGCTGACAGGTTAGCGCTTGACTGATGATAAATGGTGATACAATCTAAAATGGAGGCGGGCCAATTTGTGAAAAGGTAATTTACCTCTTATGGTTCCTACACAGCATGGTACCGGGACACAAATCTCTTTGTTAGGCGGTATCTAACCACGACCGAGGCTTCTCATCAGTCCAGACTCAGACAGATATGATAATGCAATTTCCTAAACTCCCCCGAACAGGATTTGAACCAGAGACCTCTGCTAGCAAAGCGAGTACTCGCACTAGTGCGCCATCGTCGTCATATGTGCACTTAACTTTTTTTTGCTTGTTTTACTACAGCTTATGAACTTCCGGTGATGAGTTCGAACATTGGTTAATTTTTAGTAAAAAATATCGTTGGCAATGGAATGGAATATAACAAAAAAATGAATGGATTAGAACATAATAAAATTACTTACATTTATTTAGGAGATACTAAAAATACTTAGTTTTTTTGCGTATCCAAGTCAAAATCTACCAACTATTTTATCTTCTCAAAAATCATGGGACAAACCCTCTTTAAAAATGTTTCTTTTAATTTATTACAAACATCTAAAGATGTCACACAGAGGGCTCGCCTCAATGCCTTTTTTGAAAGCGACCGAGGTTTCTGGCTATATGCACTTCCATCTGCATCTGTAGGTACCTTGTTAGACAGGACTACTTTATCTTTATCTACGTGTCTGCACCTGGGTGTGAAAATAACAGAGCCCCATGGTTGTAAATACGGTGAATGGGTGAATCAACTCGGTGACCACGGTCTGTCTTGTCTTCATAGCGCTGGTCGTCTCCCGAGACGCTGGCATCAATGACATCATCAGAAGGACCCTTGTCACCATTAACGTGATGGCTATTCTCGAATCGAATGGAATTCCGCGTGATGATGGTAAAAGAGCTAATGGTATGTCGTTCATGCCTTGGAAAAAAGGAAGGTCGTTGGTGTGGGATGCTACATGTGTTGATACGGTCGCATCATCTCACATTGACGCTACCTCCAAATCATCGAGAACGGTGGCCTTGCCTTAGAATACATATTTCTGCCTTTTAGCCATGGAGACGTTGGGACCGTAGGGTACTGAGGTTATTTTTTTTTAAACAAGACCTTAGGGCTGTATGGTACTTCGGACAGCGTATAAGTATGGCTGTCCAAAGAGGTAACGCTGCGAGCCTTTTTAGGGTACTCATTTTTTTTTTTGTTAATGTTAAGTGTATAAGCTGTATATGTATTTTCCTTTTTTACTATTGTAGTGTATAAAATAAATATATCCATATTCTTTATAAAAAAAAAATACATTGAGTTTTCAAATTGTTTTACTCATGATCACTAATATTGACAGTATGAAAATTTGCTATGTAGAATATCTGTACTCTATTCGGGAAGCATTCATTATCATACAAATCCATATTTCTATGGCAATCGATTGCATATTGAAAGCCACCAGTGATAAAAGCGAAGCTTTCGTGCACTGAATATCAAGGAATACCTCGACTTATGCATTACATTCGTAGCGTTATCTACGAGCCCGAAGTTGCATGCTACGATGTCGAATAGCGTAAGTCGCTTTTCTGAATATCTATATTGTCAGACGAATATTGGTAGCACGTGAAATATGTTCATGCTCTTATTATGTGATAATAAGATATATACGAAACTTTGTATACAGGAGAGTTTGTAGACATTTGCGAATGAAAAAATAACCTTTTATTTCGTTTCATTACATTTAACTACACAAGTAAATTGTGACGATACAATTACAGTTGTCGCAGAGAAATGTGATGCCGATAATGGGAACACTAATTAATTGTTGGGATTTTAAACTAACAAAGTTACGAATTTTATATATTAGTAAGGATTGAGTTAACAGTGGTACTTTTGGATGCAATTTATTTATAACTAGCAGACCCGACAGACTTCGTTCTGTCAAAATGATTTGGGGTATGGCAGATTTCAGTTTTACGAATGATTTTCGAAATATAGTTACAGCAGTACGAAATATCTCTAGCTCTTACATTTTTGTGACTATTCAATTTAGTCGGATTGTGACTATTCAATTGATTTTGAACTTCTGCAGCGATAAAGTGCAAATTGACAGTGAGTACTTGTAATTTATTATATACTTTATTGAATAGCAATAAAGATCAAATTGACTTTATTTAATAAAAATAGTTAGAAAACGTATGTTTGGGAAACGGAAAAGGGCTGTTTTTAGGGTTTTCCCCTGCAATTATTCGAACTTTTCTCGCCTTGACTTCAAAAAACATTTAAAAAAAGAATTGTCAAAATTGGCCCAGGCGTTGTTGAGTTAGGCGCTTACCAACACATTTTGCGATTCATTTTTATATTATAAATGACTATCCACGTAAATTTGAAAGAAAATGGTAAGGGTTGATGGATTTAAAAAAATGAATAGCCTAAAACCTTCTACAATTAATTCCGCGTCGAATGGTCATGGTGTCATGCCGATCGGTCCAGTAGTTTTCAAGTTTATCGATAACAAAGAAAAACAGAGTTGCTTTTATATATATAAATAGAAGATATCGAAAATGATTGAGAACAGCTATCTCTTAACGAACTGTTAGTCTCGGGGCCTCAGTGTTTATAAAAGAAAACACTGGCTATTTTATTAGTAAACTAAACGTAGTTCATCAAATGTTTTTATGATAATCTAATTCTCACAACTTTGACAGTTTACTAGAATCACTTTATTCCGCGACTCGCGAGGACCTTCAAAAGGTCTATCGGAAACTATATGGTCAGGACCTTAACCTCATCACTAGTCCAAACCGGCTGGTAGAAACCGGGTCCGTAGTCTTGGACAGTAATTTCATTAGTTACCAGAATGACTAATTATTTGAAACAATTTATTTGCTGACTGATTGTTTTCATCTTGACTGACATAGCAGTCGATAGTTACAGGTCAGCGTTATTAATATAGAATTTAGGGATATAACAGTACATCTGGGAACATAAAAAGGTACGTCGGCCGTCACTGTTGAATTTTATTTATACAACCGGGAGAAGGTAAAGGGCAAGACGCAAGATATGGCTCCCTTGCCCTATTAATATTAACGCTTCGGTTATGCGAATTCATAATACCCAAATACATATAAAATTGTCTTCAAAATACATTGATCAAAAATAAAACGATAACATCTTTTCGGTTATTAGTAAGCACAAGGGTTAAAGCTTTTAAAGACTAGTTCAAATTTTGGTAAAAAGCATTGATAACTTTTCTAAAGAGGACTCAGAGCAGTATCTACTTACGCGACTATCTAAGATTTACTTATGCGACTCTTTTACCTAACTCCTATTGCCTAACTCAAACCAATATTTACTTAAGATTATAAATGCGAATGTAACTCGGTTTGTTAAGCCTTATTTCTAATAAATTTAGCCTAAATAATTAAAAATGCTACCCCAAAAACACTATTCCATGCAATGGAAGTCGCTGGCACACGATGACTGTAAGTTAAATTACCAAGTGACTACAAATAATTTAATAATTTGAAGGAGATAAAAATTTATGTAAATAAGCAAAAAATATTAACCTTTTATAAAAACACTTATTATAAATATCCTATATATTCATTCTCATTAATATCATGCCGTAAATTATTCGTCGACAACGATAAGCTTTCATATCAGCTATCGGTATTTATGAATAGGAATTCGCTAATGGACATTTTTTTCATACTGCATGACTTTTGTATATTTATCGAAGCTTTGATTAAATTCATGGTATTATAAATAAATATATAATTGCATTGCCGTATAATTAACTTAAGATTTAAGACTTTGCTGATAAAATAGTAGGCGTTCTCGCCTCGTTAATTTTATACCCGACTGAGTTTGTTGTGGAGTCTTCTTAGGATCGAACGCGCATGAAGTCTCGTAACTTTATATTTTATGCCTTTCTTTAATTCCATCATCAATCGTGCATTAGTGTGTAGGAAAAAGAAAGTATATTTGACGATTCAAAATGTTGTAAAGGCTTACTTGTCTACGTCTGGAGTGATGGGAGGCCTCGCCCATGGCTGGTTACCATCCTACCGAGCATTAAATTACCTCTTTCAACGTTAGTGGGCTATTGTGGGGCGACATTTCGGGTGCTCCAGCTAAGCCATCTTTAGAGAAGGGTGGTTTGTTAAACCCAGATGGTTGGGCCCACCTAATGGGCCCCCTTTTGTGATCACGGCATAATCCATCGAGACAGAATTCCCGTGAGTTTACCGCGTGATCATAGTTGGATTTTTACTGGCAGGAGTCAGACGTAACCCTTTACACTTACCAGCATTGATCTGAGTATTCCAGAAGATATATCAGCGTTAAAATAAGGAAGATTAGTACGCTGTCGTCTTCGACTGTATTATTGCTTACCTCTCAACACAATCAAGCACTATCTTGTCAAGCAATAAACGATGTAACGATTAAGCGTCAAAGAAATTCGAAGGATCGATGTGAAAGCTCATGTATTACCAGCCATTTCCTATAATAATTTCTTGGGATTCCGGTTCCCTCAAATGTGCAATAAAACCCTGCAATATAACGTTGCTACTTTACATTATTATTGTCAGAGCGTGTAACTTAAAACGGCAATAGCATGCTTAACTATTATACGTCAATAAAAACTTTTTTATAGTAAACATTTAACCTTTGCGTGTTCATGATTGCCAATACATTGATTAGTATTTGTGATATTATTTCGTTTGAAAATACAACAATACCATGTTTGTTACAAAGTAAAATATCGACTGTATACGACAAACATGATGAACCACAAAGTATTTATAGAAGTGTGTTTTTTGTATATTATTTTTTATTGCTAGCAGGTTTGCGCTTGATTTCACCTATTGGTAAGTGATGATACATTCTCAGATCGCTAATCTAGTAAGAGGCGATATACCTCATATGGTTTCTACACAGCATCGTATCGGAACACAAATTTTACTGTTTAGGGGTACGTCTTACGGTGGTAACTAGCCGCGGCCATAGACCATAAGAGGTCAATTGCCTCTTACCAAATTAACGCGCTTCAATCTTAGACTCTATCATCACTTACCATCAGGTGTGATCACAGTCAAGCGCTAACCTGTTACCAATAAAAAGAATAAAAATGCATGCGTACAAACCCCACATGTCATAAGTGAAACTTCCTTGGCAAACTAATTTTTAAGTCTTGTTTATATTTACACAAATGTATAACTTAAGATCTCCGATACTTGGAGGGAGGGAAAAAGGATTTTTTTTAGGAATTTAATGAATTTAATTGTCATTAAAATATTAAAAGTGTCGAAAATTAATACAAATAATCTATTGAAACCTCAAATAACGAATTGTAAATAAAAATGCCACGTGTTTTTGTCAATATGCTGGTTAAGGTATGCTGGTTATGAGACACTATTATAATTATTTTGCCGTGACAATTATTATACAGTGACAGCGCCTACGCATCGCTACGTATATAAAAATCTGATGTTTTGACCTGTGTGTCAGTTGATAATTATTTTACAAAAGATATACGTATCACTCCATATATCTACTAGTCTAATTATATAATTCAATATTTTTAGGTAAATGTTATATATAAAACTATTTGACAATGTAAAAGTATATAAATATAAATAAATGTAGTGTTGCCACTACAATTCCTCTTCCTGTAAATGTCTATGGATGATGACGTGTACTTAACATCAAGTGAACCGTATGCTTATATGTTTCGTTTTATTTGTATTAAAAAATATTTACAAAAAAGAGAGCCTTGTCAATTACACCATTAATAACTTAAGAACGGCTAGACCGATTTTAATTATCAATGGCTTGTTGAATACCAGAATGAACACTGGAAAAATTGTCGGAAAGATTATTGTTAATTAATTCCCCTCATGCACGTAACCCTCTCTCCTATTAGTAAAGAGGCCTGTGCCCAGCAGTGGGACGTTAATGGGCTGCTACTTACCTTTTGAATTTCTCTCATCAACTCGTCATAACTTTGCTCGACTTACTTGTAATACAACATAAGTCTTCCTTTCACAAATGAGACGATCACTAACAACGGATATTCGAATCTACCCACGATATCGGGCCGTCTCCTAAAATTTTCGCCGGAGTAGTTTGTAGTGAATATTACTCATCAAAATATATATTTTGACAAAAAAAGAACCGGCTTCAAAACAAACTTACAAATATATTAATTTGCTCTGAAAGTAAGAAATAATTGCGTATTCTTTTATAGTGTTCTTCGTATTCTTATATTCGGAGTCGATGTCAGCTAAGGTACCTACATATAGGCGGGAGCTGCCAAGTGGACTCGCGGAGAACCCCTACCTTGGCGGTTCTTTTTTGTCAAAATTTATATTTATTTTTTAATTTTTAGTGAATCTGAAGAAAACTAACAAATTTGTCTCAATATGTGTACACCTAAAAACGTGTTGCAATGCAGCAACAATCGTAAGCTCATTGCTATTTGATTACAGACACTTTATATTTTCTGCCATGAATCACACCCTTACTGTAAGCCGTTGAGGATTTCCATTGATCTTCATATTTAACTACGACTAGCACTTGATCATACCGAAGTTACGGTAGGCAACTTAAATATCTGTATAGCCTATAGAAGATTCTGTCGAGTATCGTTCATTTGCTCCTAAGAATTGAAGAGCTCCGTCACTTTGTGATGGAATCCATCAACAGAACCTAACCAAACTATCACAAAACAACCCTTGAAGTATATCCTTTCCAATTAAAAAAAGAATCATCGAAATCGGTTGGCGTGATCTTAAGTTATTCGTCCATTTGTCGCGCACATGCTTATGAAAATTTAAGACTAATCCGGTTTTCTCATGGATGTCATCATCAGAACTTGTTTAAAAAAAATGGGACCCTATGACGAGCACCACCTTTCATATAAAAAGAAATCATCAAGATCGGTCCACCAAGTCGGAAGATATGAGGTAACAACATAAAAATTGCCAACCTCCTCCTTTTTTGAAGTCGGTTAAAAAACGGATTTCCCTACGTTCCTACGAAGTCGAGAACTACGCAGCTAGTTATCTATAAAAATAGTATCTAAATATATCGCTGGCTTTAATATAAGCAATTGAACAAATATATCACATGTAAGCGTGACGACAAAGGAAGTGACATGCGGTCGACAGCTTTACGGTATAATCATGAAAATTAGTAATATTTTCAAAATAGGCCAATTACCTCATCAATTATTCGCTATAATTTTGTTCGAGCCGCAATAACTCTATGCTTTGTATTAGTAAGCAAACAGAATTATGAACGCTTTGCATACGTTATAAATTTACAAGGGTATGCTTTATTATTATGTTGTGATTGTTAGAAACGGGTATCGCTTTTAATAATTCAACGATACGAAGGTGTAAATTATGCTATTTTGTAATAAGTAACATAAAGGAGGTTACAGTTACGTTTTGCATAGTATGCGATAGCAGAAACATGCCACGACGAATTCTTATAATACCGTTACATAGTAAATATAATTTCATTTGCTTGTAAATCTAGTAAGCCAGTATTGAAAAGGTGAAATTAGGGTTTCATTAAAGTTTAATATAGTAATTTTTTTGTTAAATATTTATTTATTTCTCTAAACTAATATATAACATTATACTGCGTGCTGTTTGATCCTAAAGCGCCTGCATATCTGAGGGAACGCTTTGAGTTCCTTGAAGAGTCTCATAATCGACAACTCCGTTCGCTAGATAATTTACTATTAAAAATTCCTTGTCACTCTACTTCATTTTTTTCAAAATCTTTCTCTGTTCAAGCTGCTCGTCTTTAGAACTCACTGCCGATCAATATAAAATATGCTCAGTGCCATAACTTATTTAAAAAGATGGTAAAAGACTACTTCCTGTCCAAGACTTGACTAATTGATACTGTTATTATTAATTATATTATATTATTATAAGTACACCTTTCTCTGTTTCTTTTGTATGTGTCCTTCTAAGCGCTTTTGGTTGCCTGGAAGAGATCGCTATTTCAGCGATAAGGCCGCCAATTGTACTCCATAATTTATACGATTATGTCTTAATTGTATTGTTTTTTTTTATGTATTGGGTGTGCAATAAAGAGTTTTTGTATTGTATTGTATACAGGGAAAACATTTGTGTTTTTGTATGTATGTAAACTAGTGGACAGATTTAAAAAAACATTTCAACATTAGAAAGCTGTATTTTTACTGAGCGACATAGGCTATATTGCTTTGTTAAAAAAAAATAAGAAGCCCTATTAAAAATGCATTAATACAACACAAGGTGTAAAAAAATTGGTTAAATAAAATCTGTCATCGTGTGCGCTGGAGAAACAAGAATATGTTCTATAATATTATAGGAGCTTATTAATATCTACAAAAAAGTCCACGATACCATATGTTCAACTACTGTAGTTATGCTACTATAACTATTTTTTTTACATTTTAAAAGTTAGTAGAAGTGCCGACAATAATCAAACCAATTTATTCACACCTCTGTATTAATCCTTATCCTATTAAATGGTATTTTTTTAAAGAGCATTTCAATACCTGTCCAATACTTTTCAAATTATTAAAATCGGACATTCCATCCAAAAGACATAACGGATTTTGTTTGTTTTGTTTGTTTGTATACTTTATTGCACATCAATAAATAACAATTTAACATATTAACTTACTAATAAATAAATGTACAAAAGGCGGTCTTATCGCTAAAAAGCGATTTCTTCCAGACAACCTTTGGGTTTATAATAAAGCAGTGAGTATCGAACCTGATGGGCAATGGCATAAACATACATATTAATATTTACATATTCATACACATATAACATGAAAATATAAGAATATATATAGCTTATAAAATAATAAACTTACATATATTTAAAATAATTTAAAAATGTATTAGTTAGATATATGTACATTCGTTGTAAAGTAAAATCTGTATATTGATTAGATAATGAATATAAGTGTGTCTAATAATCTGAAAGAAATTAACTAAAAACTAAATCAAATAAAACTTTTATGTAAACGAAAATAAATCTTTAGCCCGACTTAGTAGATGTTCCAAGAGATCGGTATTTTCGCGGGTGAAACCGCGGGGCATTGCTAGCATATATATATATATTAATTGTGAAACATAGGTTGCTACAATAGATGACAAATATATAAATTTTAGAACCACAGTTTTACCTTCCGGTATACAAATTTCACCGGAAACGAAATATTAATTATACAGATCTGATTAAGTAGTCATGCATGTGGGATAGTTAAAATATTAAATAAGCATTACATTAATTTTAAAGAGGATCTTATTTGTAGCGTTGACAGATTGGCCATATAGCATAATCTAAAAACTACTGCAAGTGTCATCGTGATATACTCGTATTTTTCAATCTTTGAGATTTTTTTATTATGTTGACTATCAAAAGATTGGTTTTCAAAATTCCTGACTTCCTGAATTCTTCTGCTTTATATAAGCGTGTATCTTGCCATTCAGACATTGTAATAAGTCTATTTAAACTAGCTCAATTGTGTAGTGGTCCGCTTGTTCGGCTACAAACATGAGATCCTGGGTTTTAGTCCCGGGTTTGGCAAATTCCAACCGATATTCAGTTTTCTGTTAAGAAATTCTCAGTATTTGCTCGAAGATGTGCAGTTGGCGGTGTGCTCCACCCTCGTGCTTCGGAGAGTACATTAAGCCATTGGTCCTGCGCTCTGACGATGATGATGATCTCTCTCTGGTCGTGTCGTATTGGTGGCACATCGGACTGTGAGAGTAAGTAAAGTAAGTAAGTAGTAGCCCATTAACGTCCCACTGCAGGGCATAGGCCTCCTCACTCATATGAGAGAGGGTTTTTAGAGCATAGACCCACTCCATTGCGGATTGGCAGGCATAGTACACAAGTGTACTCTCTATTCCTTCACTTTCAGAGAGAGATCGGGCGCAAGACTGACGGCTTAACGTGCTCTCCGAAGCACGGGGGCGGATCACACCGCCAACTTTCCAACTTCGGGCAAATACTGAGAAAATCTTAATAGAAAACTCAATATCCATTTTTGATTTGGCCCGACCCGGGACTCAACCCAGGACCTCATGTCTGTAGTCGAACATGCTAACCACTAGACCAATGAGACAGTCAGACCAATGAGGTAGTGCTGTGAGAGTGTAGGAATAGAAAGTGCACATATCACTTGTGTTAGCACATACGCTTGTGTACTATGCCTGGCAATACACAGTGAAACAGTATGGTGGGTTTTTACTCTAAAAATCCCGCCTTCTAAGAGTTAGGAGGCCTGTGCCCAGTGGAACGTTAATGGGCTGCTACTTTCCTAATGAGTTATCAAAAGCATTTAAATATCAATGTTGTAAAAGCCTCCATCTAAAGATTGCATTTATTTCGTTAAGTTGATTAAAAATAACATATAACTATATACGATTATTTTATGTACACTCAAGTTTCAGTCTACAATCTATTCAGTTAATTATTAAGATTAATAACTAATATTTTAATATTTGTAAACGCAAATTTGCTTAGTATCGCATTTGCTCATAGAGTAAATGTAACAAGTGGGGCCCATGCCCCACAGAGGGCCATTCAAACATTGGGTTCGACACGATTTTAACGCTTTTGCTGTGGGTTGTTTAAATGCAATGCTAGATCAGTGCCCAATTTAACAAAAAAGACAAATTCTTAAGAAAATTATCAGTAAACACTTATCTAAACTTATATTATAAAGAGGAAACATTAGTGTCTTTGAATGTATGTATGTTTATTACGTTTTCACACAAAAACTACTAAGTCCAGAGTGTCAAATGTTGTGTATACGGTATATGAAGTTTTGAGACAATAAACTATTACAAATAAATCTCATCTCTAAAATTACATAAGAAAGTTTTGCATCTTAAAATGTTGTTTTTATTTTTACCAATTTATTATTTCAATACCTGTAGAATATTTTTGAATTGACAATAGTCGGACATTCTACGTAAATGATATTACGAATTTAATAATGTATTAGTTAGATATATATTCATTGTAAACTAAAATATGTATATTGACTAGGTTATGAATGTAAGTGTGTATCTAACAATCTGAAAGGGAGTAATTAAAATTTAAGTGAAGAAAAACTTTTCTAACTAACAAATATAAATCTATAGTCCGACTTAGTAGACTTTCCACTGCCACGATATCGATATTAACGCGGGTGAAACCGCGGGGCATTGTTAGTATAATATTCAAGGAGCGATGGCATAGCATTGTGAAGAAACTGAAACTAAATACCCAAATGCAACCAAATATGCAAGAAAACTTTTACCACAGTTTCTATCTACAAATTTAGCTGAATGTAGATTTAGTGTTGTAAATGATTTACTAATAAAAAAAAGAAATCGTCTGGATGTAACACAACTGGAGACTTGAAATAAAAGCTAAATAATTGGAACCTAATATAAAATCTCTGTGCAGCAAGTAACAACCGCAAGGATAACACTAAATTAATATAGCAAATCAATATCAAAATTATTTTACCATTTAATTTCAGTTTCTCATTTTATTTTTTTAATTTTCATTTACGATGTATTGATAACTATTTCATAGCGATTTTTTCCTAAAACTTTTCATTTGTATTTTTTAAAAGAGCACATCTATTTTGGACTGCCTCATTGGTCTAGTGGTTAGCATGTTCGACTATAGATATGAGGTCCTGGGTTCGAGTCCCGGGTCGGGCCTATTCAAATATCAATATTGAGTTTTCTATTAAGATTTTCTGAATATTTACCCGAAGTTGGGAAGTTGGCGGTGTACTCCACCCCCGTGCTACGGACCGTCGGTCCAGCGCCTCTCTCCGGTCGTGTCGGATTCTAGTCACATCGGACCATGAGAGTGAAGAAATAGAGAGTGCACTTGTGTATAGTACACAATGCCTGCTAATCCGCATTGGAGCAGCGTGGTGAGTCTGTGCTCTAAAAACCCTCTCTCCTATAAATGAGGAGGCCTGTGCTTACATTACCTTACATCTATTTTTAGTAAGTAAGTAGTAAGTAGCAGCCCATTAACGTCCCACTGCTGGGCACAGGCCTCCTCCCTCATATGAGAGAGGGTTTTTAGAGCATATACCCACCACGCTCCTCCACTGCGGATTGGCAGGCATAATACACAAGTGCACTCTCTATTCCTTCACTCTCATAGTCCGGTGTAACGGAAATCCGACACGACCGGAGAGAGATCAGGCGCAGGACCGACGGCTTAACGTGCTCTCCGAGGCACGGGGGTGGATCACACCGCCAACTTCCCAACTTCGGGCAAATATTGAGAAAATCTTAATAGAAAACTCAATATCGATTTCGAATTGGCCCGACCTAGGACTCGAACCCAGGACCTCATGTCTGTAGCCGAACATGCTAACCACTAGACCAATGAGGCAGTACATCTATTTTTAAAGGTTAATAATTTTAGAAATGTTACGTTTGGGCAGGTCCTATCTTAGGTTGGGAAACACTGATTTAGACTAAAATGTTTCTTATTAACCTAGTTGGGCGTTAAATTGGGCGCCTGCAAGCAAAGGAAATTCTCGTACCAATGCACTTATCCCTTTAATTAAAATGTATCTTAAACAAGAGGAAATGAGATTGCTTCATGTTGTCTAACATTTAATAAAATAGTAGCTATGTCTGACATGAATTCCAACTTACAATGTCCCTTTGTATCCACGACTCGCGCTCTATATATTACAAGTAGACGCTACTACGGCATAAACTTTTTTGCAAGTTCCAACAACAAGTAACAAGTTTCGCAACATGATGAATGATATGGGAGCAAGAAAGTTTAAATGACATGTTTAAACTTAGCCTTTAAAATTACGCAATGTTTCCATTATTTTGAAGGGAAATTTCTTTAGGCGCATGTGAGTAAAATTTTTACGGATAAAAAGCGTAATTAGTGTCACGAAGATGTGCAGCGTTTTTACTCTTATTCATTTTGAGGTACGTTTAATATTTACGAATAACATATGTTGTTTTTTTTTAATTTAATAAGTTAAGTTTAATGTGGTTTTTTTAATTTGCCACTCGTCATGTAATAAATTAATATACTATTTTTCATAAAATTATTTCGTAAAGTTTCATTTCTAAATTTTAAATTCAAACCCAAATTTAATTAATGATTTCTAATATCGACAAAAAAGACGGTATTTATATTTACAATTCGTCATTTGAGATGTCAATAAATTATTTGTATAAATTATAGACACCTTTATTATTTTAATGACAATTAAATTCCTGACATATCTACCTTTTTCCATCCATCTAAGTCTCGGAAAAGTAAATTTTTAGATTTGTATAAATATACACAAGACTTAAATGTGTACTTAGTACGCACGCACTTTAAATAATTAAATGGCTTCCAGTTGTAACGATTGTTCCTAATTGGGTGCCTATAATCTCACCAGTTTTTCGGTTTAAAAGAAGATCCATAGATTATTTATTATCATCTACCATAATTGAAACATTTTGTTAAAGTGTCACCTAAGAGTAAATTAAACACAGTACAACGTAATCAAATCCTTACTCGTTTGAAATAGATTGCGCAAAAATAAAAGCAATTCTTTTATTTTTGTGCAATCTATTTCAAAATCTCTAGATGTTTGTATAGGCTATTGGTTTATATACAGATAATTCCATATACAAAAAATTCTATGATATACAAGTTAATTAGCACTTCGGTTACACAAAATGGCAGTCATTTGGATCAATTCATTATTTCATAACAATTTATAAAATATAAGCAGCAGTATTGTTCACGAAGTTATTTCACGTAGAATAGAACGTTTTTACGTTTCCATTTCCGGTCTTTGATATTAGAAATAATTCTCCAATCATTGATTATTATCAGTAAGGTAAGATATTGTCGTAATACTCGGTTTCCATGATAAGCTATCCAAAGAAATATTCTATAAGTAATGACACAATTACTGGACAACTGACTGGTATAAAAAATGGAAATTTATAATTATAATTGTTGTCGCATGCTTTCCGGCGGAAACGGGTGGCAGCATTGATCATGAAATGAGCGCCGGTGAGACGTTTCCGCGGAAAATAGTCTTCGTGTAAAATCGCGTCACAGTGGAGATTCATTCGAGTTGTATCAGTGGCTCAGTAAAGTGTTTATTGTGTGTCGTAAATCAGTGAACTATTTGTATAGTAAATTGTGATAAAGTATATAGTGTGACATAACTGGTGTTGATGAGAACTATTTATTAAAGTGACTATATTTGTATATGTACGCGTTTAATTTATATATTCTGTGCAGTCGGATAACATAATATCATTTAAATAAGACATTAATGAATGATATTTTAAAAATAATTAGAAAGAGTGTCGTCAATTCCTACATAAATCTGTATTAACGTCAAGTAGTTAAAAACGACTACAAGTTTTAAAAAATGTCCTTGACATAGCGGATGGACACATATATTGCTTTTTTACTGCAGGATGACATGTTCGCTTTTCAGCCCCTGTATGCGCGATAACGTGCCTTCTTCTCTCGCAGAACACACTTTCCTTCCGGTTACCAAGCAACTGAACAGATTTTAAAAATCAAAACTTCCCAACATGAGTCAATAAATAAAAACATTACGACATATTTTACAAACGCGTATGATATATGAGTATGGACTGGTAGTCTTTATTTCGAAAATAGGAGCAAGTCAGTTTTATGTATATTCATTTTTATATCAGCAAAATTTCAGCTCATCGTGGAATAGCGGCTTTAAAGAAATACAATGGGGTTGTAAGAACAAACAAGAGCTTAGCAAACAGAGCGTTATGAGTACGTGTGCTGTCTACTGATTGTATGATAAAAAATGTATACGTTTGAGAGAACGGAGTAAATTTATTATTTGTTTGTTACTGGGACAACCTGTATATACACAGGTACATACATATGTAAGTACATTTGACGTTCTTGCTGGCGCAGTGGCGCGAGTTCTCTCTCGAGAGGGTCCGGGTTCGAGAGATTTGTGTTCCGGTACGATGCTGTGCAGAAACCATAAGAGGTATATTGCCTCTTACCAGATTAGCGCGCTTCATTATCTTAGATTATCTTAGAGTATTTCCATCAAGTGAGATCACAGTGAAGCGCTAACCTGTCAGCAATAAAAAAACATATATGAGAATAAAAGCAATACATTTATAGTACTCGTATATGGAGACATATTTAGTATGAGCTTGAACAAGACTCTAAATCTATATATATTAAAATCAATTGCTGTTCCTTAGTCTCGATAAAACTCGAGATCGGCTGGAGTGATTTGGCTAATTTTGGTTTTGAATTACTTGTGGAAGTCCAGGGAAGGTTTAAAATTTCGTTTTCCCTTAGAAAGTACTCTTACCTGTCAAACATTTGATGTTCGTCCCGTCGTTTAAAAAGCAATTAAATTTAAAAATGAAGTTTGAATGTCATACGTTTGATGTTCGGCCTTTCGTTCAGAAATCAAGTCATTGTAAAACATTACCTTTGTTTTATTATCATTTGTCCTTGACATTCGACATTGATAACAGTCTGGGATAGGAACATTCCTTACTAAAGTTGAAACATTATGCAATTATCATGCAGCTTTTATTGATTCAAAGTTCGCCGGATGACCGAGTTTTTAACATATTTTTTCCTTACAGGCGCAATAGTTTAAGTAATGCTTTCTCTAATAATACTCTCTGATCGCGACCGACTGAATTTAAAAGAATATTGTTAGCCCTTTCGACAGCTCACACTCGCGAAGATGCTGATTCAGGATCAAATGTAAATGCCACCAGACTCATCGCACACCGCCCCGCGCTGTCCACTTGACGAGGACATATAAATGCGATCGACTGTTGTTCACCAGGAAAGTTTACGCCAAAGTGGCTTTCTTATATGTCGTACTTACGACTGGCACGCGGACACTATTGTGACAAGTAAACTACGCTAATCGGCTCTGTATTGGTAATAAAGTACATGTCACGATTGGCGTTCTATTTTTACGCATTTTCTCCAATCGAAAAGGGTTAATTAAAGTGTACAAACAATATTATAATTACAATTCCGAGAAAAATAACAAAAACAAATATATATACTCGTATACTATGGTCGACAAAAACATTTCCTATACCAATTTACTAATTATTTATATATAATGTCGGAGAGCAAGAGTCACTGGTCCTCCGTGTGTAATATAGTAGTCTGTGGAACGCTGGCGCCATCTGTATCGGCGTGGGGCAGAGTCAATAAGTGGCAGTCCGGCGCGTCTCTCGGCAGGTCTAGAGTGGCGGTAGGCCGGAGTGGTCCACTATTGAAACTGTCGCATTCCTAGCTATTATTGTTAATGAGTTTTGTGTAAATTGATATGTAACATTAAGTGATTGAACACTATAATCCGAGTTAATTAACAAAGTGTTTGATTGCACCAACATTACCCACGAACGCCCACAGAATAAGAAATTAAATAATGGATCAAATTAATGACGGTGTCGGCGGAGAACCCTACGCACCTGTGCTTTATGCTTCTCCGTTCTCTCCTATTCTCCGACATATATAAAAATCTCTATATCAGACAAAAAATATATTATTTGATGACGAAAGGGAAAAGTCGCGAACAAATATGCTTTGTATTTTTTGAAGACCTGGAGTGACAGCTCTTGTTAAAAATAATCGCGCTTCTGTTCGACGTTATGTAGAAAATTTACTAGATCATGTATTTCTTACCAGATTGGCGTTTTAACTTCTTTAACATGTTACTGGTAAGTAGCAGCCTATTAACGTCCCACTGCTGGGCATAGACCTCCTCACTCATATGAGAGAGGGTGTTTAGAGCATAGACCCACCACGCTGTTCCATTGCGGATTGGCAGGCATAGTACATAAGTGCACTCTATTCCTTCACTGTTATAGTCCGATGTGACGGCAATTCGACACGACCGGAGTTACTGAGATGAAGTATATAGTATTAGTCGATACAGATTTGCAGTAAATGCCTATTAGATTGAATAAATTTTGTTTTAATTAGGTTTCATATATGAATCGCACATGAAAACCACTTAGCGTGTCTCCGAAGAAGTTTGTGACGTGCCGAGGAGGTTGTGACACTATCAGTAGAGAATCCTAGTGAGTCAACTTTGCAAACCTTGTATAATGAAACATGTAGAGTTATAGAGCTATAATTTAACTGTTCCGTAGTAAATGAGAATACCAAAAATATATCCTATACATGCCAGTAAATTTGTAGATTACTGAAGTTATATATTTTTCCATTAAAATTTTAAACCGTTTCGAGTAGCTTACATTAACAACACAACAGGTGACCTGGAATGTTCACGGGCTGGCAAAAAGCTGGCAGATTGCCATCAATTGTGTAACTATTTCAGGTTAAGGTTGTTTGTTATAAAAAAAATGATTTTCTGTTGCATTGAAATGTCTTTTCGAGACCGATTATTTATGAAATTTGTATTTGCGACTTGCTTTGTTTAATTAATAATCCATATAAATATACTCACTATCAACTTCATCATAAGTTTTGTTAAGTTTAGATAAATAGTCTACATATTTCTTTACAGAAACCATTCATTCGTATATGTCAAATATTGACTGGGGAGTTATTTAAATAAAAAGGTCAGCGGTTCTTATACATACATACATACATACATAGCATCACGCCTCATTCCCATAGGGGTAGGCAGAGACAACATCCTTCCACTTGCCACGATCCTTGCATATCTCCTTCGCTTCTTTCAATCTCATTAAACCTTTCATACAAGTTCGTCGGTTTAGAGTACTCTTGACCTGGCCGTTATTTAAAATGTCCTGGATTTGGTCCAGGAACGTTCGCCTTGGTCTTCCCCTTCCAACTTTCGCATTCACTCTTGACTCATAAATCCTTTTTGTCAGTCTCCTTTCATTCATTCTCTCTACATGCCCAAACCATCTAAGCATACCTTTCTCAATTTTAGTCACTACGTCTTCTTTTATACCACAACGTTCTCTTATCACACTATTTCTTACTCTGTCACTCAGTTTTAATCCACTCATGCTTCTCAACGCTCTCATCTCTACCGCATTTATTTTACTTTTGTGATTCTTCTGCCATACCCAACTTTCACTACCATACATAAGTGTTGGCACCAACACTCCAGCATGCACTGCCAGTCTAGCCCTTTGAGACACCATCTGGCTATTCATAAAAGCATGCAGAGCACCATTTACCATATTCCCTGCATTCACTCTCCTTTCGATATCACTTTCACATGTTCCATCTTTTGTAAATTTAGATCCCAAGTATACAAATTCTTTCACCTCTTCCACTTGTTCCCCATCTATCAAAATATTGCCATTCATCATAGATTCATCTCGTTCAAAAAGCATAACTTTCGTTTTGTTTACATTCACTTTCATTCCTTTCCCTTTCAAAGCTTCATTCATAATATTTAGCATCTCCTGAAGCTCGTTAGCGGATGACGCAAGTATTACTTGATCATCAGCGTAGAGTAAACATTTGATGAGTAATTCATTCATTCTTAACCCATACATACTTTCTTTTAAATCTGTCAAACATTTATCCATGAAAAGGTTGAACAGCCATGGTGACGCAACACATCCCTGTCGAACACCTCTTTCGACAGGAAACCACTCCGTGTACGCTCCGTTTATTCTGACACAGGCACTAGAACCCTCATAGAGAGACTTCAATGCTTGGATCAGACAACCGCTCACCCCATACGTAGATAACGTTGACCACAGCTCATTCCTCACCACTCGATCATAGGCCTTTTCTAAATCTACGAACGCGCAATAAACTTTTTGGTGTTTAGCCAAACATTTTTCAGTTATGCACCGTAAAGAAAAGACCTGATCCGTACATCCCATTCCTCTTCTAAATCCCGCTTGCACGTCCCATATTTTCCCATCAGTTTCATTAATCACCCTTTCAATTAATATCTTTGCATACAATTTGCCGACGACACTAAGAAGGCTGATACCGCGGTAATTTTTGCACTCCTGCTGTGACCCTTTTCCTTTATATAGAGGGACAATTACGGCCTTGCTCCAATCTCTTGGGACTTGACCTTTCTCCCAGCATATATTGAAAAGGCAGTACAGCTGAGCTACCACAATCCCGCGGCCAGCCTTCAGCATCTCGACTGACACTCTGTCATACCCAGCAGCCTTACCTGATTTCATACCTTTTATCGCTTTCATGATGTCATCCATACTAATCTCGCTATCACTTGTCTTACATTCATTGCTATCCGCAGAGGCCATATTTACCTCTGCTTCATTTCTTTCAAACAAACTTTCAAAATGATCCTTCCATCTCTTCAATATCCATTCTTCTCCTTTTATTAAACTTCCATCTAAACTTCTGATTTTACAAAGCTCCGAGGAAGTAGATCTCCCTCGGGCAAATTGTATTGATTTCCAGAAAAACTTTTTGTTTGACTGAAAATCATCAGAAAGTCTCCTATCATACATATCACTGTATTCTTCTTTTTTCTTTCTTACAGCTTCTTTCACGATTACTTTCACCCTTTTGTATTCCATTCTTGCCTTTTTTACGTCATCATTCGTTGCCTTTTGCATTCGTTGGTTCGCTTTTGTAGCCAACCAATCGGACCAAGCTTTCTTCTTTTCACACACAGCTGCTTGAACATTTTTGTCCATCCACAAATTCTTCTCTTTCTTACCTTTCCTCCTTTTAGACACGCCACATACATCAATAGCAGCACCAACCACTCCATCTTTAAATTTATTCCATAAACTTTCAATCTCATTTCCTTCGTCTTCACTCTTGAATCGCCCACTCAAATTTTTCAGATATTCTTCTCTAACATCCTCTTCTTGCAATCTCTCCACTTTTATTCGTTCAAGAATGCGGTTCTTATGACTTCAATAATTTAATATTTCACTCTATAAAGCAGGCTTATTTTCAATTTGGTCTGCTATGTAATAAATGACAGTAAGGAATTTCAAATTAGGCAATAATTTGACAGGTGACGATAAATTAAAGCAATTAAATTCAACGAACAAGTAAAACACTATGGAGTGAAGATCAAACAATATTTTATTAAAACCAACAGGGATTCTACTTTACAATGTTATCTGAGCTAAATCCAACCGTAGACTGCCCGTCTCGCTTTTTTTTTTCGAAGTGTGTAGTTGCTGTTAGCCCTACTGGCTTTGACAGCGTAACCGAGAGGGATGGCGAGCGCAGAAGCTCTGCCGAGGGGTGGGCCCGTAGAAGGGCCCTGCTGCGTCGTGGGGAAAACGTTGCTCTAAGGGCGCCTCCTGCGAGGCTCGGACCTAGGCTTAGAGCAACGTTTGCTGCTGCTGAAAAGGACAATCGGACAGGTGCTTAATTTTGACGCCCATGGGTCCGCTACTAGGAGCCGCGGCCGGGGTGGGTCAGATAGCGGGGACCTCGTCTTCGCCGGCGAAGGCGCTGTATGTGTTAGGGTACGGGGCGTTGTCAATAGTAATCTGGTCGTCTGAGCCCGCCTCGCTCTCGAGTCACACCTTTAAAAAGGGTCTCCCCGCCTCAACAATGATGATGTCACAAAAAGCATCAAAACACTTTTTAACACTATAGTTAATCGATAACGTAACAAAATTAATTCCAATCATTATCAATTATAAAACTAAGTCCTACAATTATTATTAGGCGTAGTAAGCATTTATTTTAACTAAGTTTAATTTTAACAATAGAAATAAAACAAGGCAATAGAAACTTACAAATCAAAGGAAATTAATAAATCTGCTCTTAAATTTTGATTATAATTAGCTAACTCCGGTATAGCAATCATTTGATTGTAAATCAACATTTAGCTCTCCTCGGTCTGCTGGTCTCTTGTCTAGTGGTTGCCTGATCGGTTTAGTGGTTAGCATGTTCGACTACAGACATTAGTATCTGGGTTCAAGTCCCGGGTCGGGCCAATTCATAATCGATATTGAGGTTTCTATTAAGATTTTCTCAATATTTGCCCGAAGTTGGGAAATTGGCGGTGTGATCTACTCCCGTGCCTCGGAGAGCACGTTAAGGCGTCAGTACTGTGCCTGATCTCTCTCGGGTCGTATCCTTTCGCATCTGCCTGTGAAAGTGAAGGAATAGAGTGGTGGGTCTATGCTCTAAAAACCCTCTTTCATATGAATGAGGAGGCGTATGCCCAGCCGACGTTAATGGGCTGCTACTTACCTTTACCTTTTTACTTTAGCTCAAATATTTACTGTAAATCAAACTGTAGCAGAAAAGAAAACATGAAAGTTTATTGAGAATATATGCTTTAGTATATTGCGATGCACTGAAAAATAATCTCCGGTGGATCTGTTTGTCGTGCATCAAGAAAATAATAACACATTATTGGAACCGTTGATAGAAAACATCTAGGTGATATTTAATATGAATCTAAATACATTATTAATGCAGGTTAAACTAAAAATATTAATCACCGGTTTGTCTAAACTAATATTATAAAGAAGCATTTGTGTTTTTGTGTATAAGTATGTGTAACGTTTTCACACAAAATCTACTGGATCGATTTCAAAAATGTTTTCACCATTAAAAAGCTGCAGTTTCACTAGAACGACATAGGCTATAATGCTTTCTCAAATAAAATTGGGGATTAATGTAACACAAGGTGTGGAAAAATTTGACGGCCTCGCTGGCGCAGTAGTGCGAGTACTTGCCTTGCTAGCAGAGATCCTGGGTTCGATCCCCGGTAGGACGAATTTAGCAAATTGTATTTTCTAATTTGTCTGAGTCTGGACTGCTTCGGCCGTGGCTAGTTACCACCATACCAGCAAAGACGTACCGCCAAAACAAAGATATTTGTGTACCGGTACGATACTGCGAACATTTTAATTTAGGGCCACGTCAGGAGTACTCTAAATCGACGAAATTGTATGAAAGGTTTAATGAGAATGAATGAAGCGAAGGAGATATGCAAAGATCGTGGCAAGTGGAAGGATGTTGTCTTTGTCTACCCCTATGGGAAAGAGGCGTAATGCTATGTATGTATGTATGGTACGATACTGTGTAGAAACCGTAAGGGGTATATCGCCTCTTACTAGATTAGCGCGCTTCCATGTTAGATTGTGTCGTCACTTACCATCAGGTGAGAGCACAGACAAGTGCTAAACTGTCAGCCATAAAAAAAATTGTCACAAAAAATCTGTCATCGCGTGCGGAATCTATTTGAGACAGAACAAAAAATGTTCTACAATATTATAGCACGTATTAATATCTACAAAAAAGTACGAGATACCATATATCCAATTACTGTAGTTATGCTACTATAACTACGTTTTTACATCTAAAAAGTTTAAAAAAGTGCCGAAAAACATCAAACCATATTATTCATACCTCTGTATTAATCATTATCCTATTAAAGACCCTTTTAATACCAGTAAAATACTTTTAAAAGATTAAAATCGAACACTCCATTTAAAAGATATAACGAATTTAAAAATGATAATTTAAAGAAAATAATGTATCCCGAGAAGTCCAGATCATCAAATTATTTTGCTGCTACAAAACAAAACTTTGTCAAAAAATTATTATTGTGTATAGAGAAGTTCTGAGACAATAAAACATTACAAACCGATATTAAAACTTCTGCCGGACATTCTACGTGTATGATTACGAATTTAAAAACGTATTAGCTATTTTTCAGGAAGAAAGAAACATTTATTGTGTAATGGTGTTACAAACAGTATTCTTAATCTAGCTTTGCAGCGTTACTGCCTGTAACACCACCTGGAAAAGGTTCACAGCTCAGCAATTGTCATGTGTTTACAACTCATGACGCTGATTTTCAGCTGTGACCCCGGTGTCGCCACAGCGTGTTAAAATATTTGAAAAAAAAAATGTCAACTAACAGTAAAAAACAAAACAGTTGGCAAAGAAAAAAGAAACACTAAATGTATACTAAAATTAATCCAGTTTTAATAAAAAGAGAACAAACATAATTTTTCATTCTGATTCACTCGGCATGATAAACTAAACGTAGTCAATAATAGACTAATGATAAAATTAAAATAAATACATTATTCATATTATAACAAGTAAAATAACTCGGTCTACATTCGCTGCTACAATATAGAGGATTCTGCAGAATAATTCTCTGCTTCTTTTTGTTTTTTTAACATATAAAGATTCAAGTGATGCTTAAAAGTATACTTTGTGGCACAGTCTCGTATGGGTGGGGGAATGTTGTTCCAACATCGTGTAGCAGCATATTTAAAACTGCCTCTAAAAGCTGCCGAACAATGTACCGGAAATCTAAGAGGTGCTTTAGTATTTCTAAAATTTAAATGTACTTTGTCAAATTCCTTCCACTCTAGTTTGTTGTACAGATACGATGGATTGCCAGTCTTAATGATGCCATACAGGAACGAAAGCTTTGGTGAAAAGATTGTTATGAATAACTATGTTTATAACCGATTTTAGCGTAACAAAGTTAAATTCTGGCGCTAAATTGAAATTTAACCATTAACATACTGGCGAAAGTTAAATTATATGGACCACTGGTCAATATGGACTTGAGCGATACGTAAAACGCTCGGGAAATTAAGTTTTGTCATATATTATCGAATGATGCCCGAGAGACGTACAAAGTTACATGTCAATTGTAAAACATGTGCTTGGATAACAAAAAAATACTACAATGTCTAAAATCAACATATTTATTCAAGTAGGCTTAAAAAGCACTTTTGAATCGTCAGTAGTCTGTCCGTTGGCAATAAATCTCCCACCAGGTCGGTAAATTGAATCCGCTGAGAAGAAACCGGCAAGAAATTCAGCGGTTACTCTTCTAAAGATAGTTTTGTATATCACAATGTGTAATATATTGCTTCTGTGAACAATTGGAATTGAGTCCAAATATTTTTATTGCTTAAATAATCTTCAACATTAAAATGCCTTTTGTAAAAGCATGTTTTTGATATATTTATTATAATTATGCGGAAGCAAATCTAAAACTGATTGAGGTATCTTATTAAAAGGGGATGCTCAACCCAAGAAATAATTTCTGAACCTTCTTCACTCCAAAATATGGGATTACATGTTTGTTTTTATTTGTTGTATTAAAATTGTGTATTTCGCATTTTTGCCGTATAAGTGAATATTGTTACGGATAAATAAAATGTTATTCAATATATATTGCGACGGTACTGTGAGAATTGATGTTTCTTTCATTTTATCTCTTAAAGAGATATAAGATCCTAATTGATATAAGGAACGTATAGCTCTTTCTTAACCAACTACAAAAAAGGAGAAGGTTATCAATACGTCTGTATTTTTTTATGTTTGATACCTCATAACTTTCGACAGGGTGATTCGATCTTGATGAATTTTTTTTATATAAAACTGAGACCCTACGACAACGTAGGGTCTCACTTTCATTCTGATGATGGCATCCATAAGAAAACCGGTCCAAAAGAAAAAGTCTTAAATTTGCATTAAGCATGTGCTCAACAAATGCACTATTAGCTCAAGATCACTCCAATCGATTTCGATGATTCTTTTTTTTATTGGAAAGGATATACTTCAAGGGTTGTTTGATGATAGTTTAATTAGGTTTTGATCATGGGATCCATGACAAAGTAGCGGAATTCTTCAATTCTTCGCAAATTACCTTATAATATCTCCGGATATTTGAGTCCGTCAGTCCTACCGTCACTTCGTTATGGTCAAGTGTTTGACGTAGTTAAATACGATGATCAATTGAACTCCTTAAGGGTTTACAGTAAGGGTACGATTTTTGGCAGAATATATAACTGTGTGTAATCAAAAAGCAATGAGCTTTGTTGCTTGCTTTTGCGTATTAGTGTTGTGCTTTTTCTATATTGTTATTGTGATTAACATATAAAAGACTGGTGATAGCGGGGTGGCAAAATAACTAACCTGTAACGTACGTGTATTAGGTTGCGGGTTCGATCCCGGGTGTGACGATATCATTGTAAATTTAGCTTTGTGAAGTTGTTTCATTTAAACGGTACTGTCTCATATGAGCAACACATATTTTAGGTGTACACATGCTCGCAATTATTTTTTACTTTTTAGAGCATGTTAATATATTTGGAGCAGTTTGTTTTGAAGGCGGTTCTTTTATTGTTAAAATTTTTATTTGTTGTAATATAAATTTAGTTTCAATAGCCACAGTATGCCGTATGACATAATGCTATGAAAATAAGCGAAATAAATCATTTTGGCAGTTCCCACATCAGTCTTCCTTTAATTATCTCTTCGTGATGTTGAAAAATAGTTTCTACCTATGTCCGTTCTAAACTACGAACCTATGTTCCCCGAATTACAAAGGCATTAAAGCGAACATGGTTTTACACAAAACACTAACTCATTTTCTCACCAAAAGATACAAATTTGGCTTGAAATTTATCGAAGGGAATCGTTACGTATTATAGGTCTCTGAGTACAGGTTTTTTTTTACTCTTGTATGTGATCTCACCTGATGGTAAGTGACCATACTGTCTAACTTGGAAACGCGCTAATCTTGTAAGAGATAGGTGGTTTTGTCCTAGTTTCTACACAGCATCTTACCGGAAGAGTTACCATCCTATTACCAAAAAAAGTGCTGCCAATTTTCTATTTTTACATGGCATTTCGTAATTGTAAAAAGGTACAATTTTCTAGGCGCATTATGGTAAAATTTTTACGAATCAAATTCGTGATTAGCGTCACGATGAATTACAGCATTTTTTATGCTAATTCGTTTGGAGATCAGGTAGTTTTAATATTTACATATAACATGTGGTATTTTAATTTACAATTCATCATTTGAGATTTCAATAAATTATTTGTATTAAGTTACGACACTTTTGATATTTTAATGACAATTAAATTCATTACATTTCTAACATATTTTCCTTAGTGTCGGAAATCTAAATTTTTAGATTTGTATTTATATAAACAAGATTTTAAAAAATTGCCAAAGAAGTTTCACTTCTGACATTTGTAGGCATGCACTTTTAATTTTTATTTCATCATACCTGTATCGAAAGTTCGCACTTTTGACACTATTTTATGTGACGAAAGTGCCACATTGCTTTCCGATTAAGTGAATGCGTAAATTAGTGCGTATGCTTCAACTTTTCACTTTAATGTTATTGTCTTATTAGGTTCCCACTTTATATCTATATATCATAACTTACCATTAAATGAAATTACAGTTAAGCGCTTAATTGTTTATCCAAAAGAAGAAAAAGCTGTTTCCTATCTTTGGTTCATACAAAAATGTTATACAACGTATGTTGTATATTTTGGATACACGTTTTATACAAAAGTAAAGTTGAAATAGAGCAACAATTTATAACATGTCAGCAAACTGTCGATAACTCTCGTCAACGCTGACGACAGTTGGCTCAATATAAATCAGTTCTGATATCCCAAAAAATATATTAAAACCAGAACATGGCAGCAACTTTACAAATGAAATCACCGACCTCAATATGCCCACGCCAAGGACAAGATAAGAATTTTCTTGAACAAACATTACTCTACTATCCCCAAGTAAATGGTATTAGGATAAAAATATATATTTTTATTACAAGAGACGACATAAAATATTGGTAAACAAGATTTCGCATCATTCACTAAAAGGTTCCAACGTCCTCACTATCCCGTCTGTTAATATAATTCATGTAAATAAATATTACATAAACTATTTACTATTCCTTTATATGAATGTATAAATATTATATAATATCAACAAATTAACAAATTACAAAGCCAAGAATTAGTAAGACGTCGATAAGTTACAAGATAAGTTAGTAAAATAACATCATCCCAACCTTGGGTGTAATCTCTCAGCTTAAAAACAATGATTTCTTATATTTATTGGGCTTAGACCCACTAAGACGATTAATTAAAGTTTTAAAAAAATGTAGGTCACAGATTTGCTTCAGTGATATTCAAATTTCTTCTCAATAAAGTTATCGGCGCAATGTCATTGATAAATTAGAAATATCAATTAAAATTTTGACAAAATCAAGAAGTTTTTACCTGTATATTATATGTTAAAGTGAAAGCTCTCAGATAAAACCTCAAACAGATAAATTAAAAAAGGGACAAAGGATGTTCAAAGCTTAGAAACCCGTAGATTCCGGAACAATTCGCTTGGAGCTTTGTTTTGATAGGGGATTTATAAAGACCCTTCTGGCTTCCTATTCCGGTTAAAGGTTTTACAAATACTTTTATATTCATTGTTTGTAAAGAAAAATATTAACGTAAGATTAAGAGCTCTATAGATACTATGAATAAGCTTAAATCTTTTATTTCATTACCTATGTAACGATAACAACGATTTGAAAATCTCTTTTTTACTATCACATTATACAGTAATGAAGTGACTTTCATATATTTATTTAATATTTTAATTTGATGCTGAATTGATGATGAATGGCAATATTTTGATAGATGGGGAACAGGTGGAAGAGGTGAAAGAATTTGTGTAATTTTGATCTAAATTTACAATATTTTGGAACATATTAAAGTGGTATTGAAAGAAGAGAGAATGCAGGAAATATGGTAAATGGTGCTCTGTACGCCTTTATGAACAGTCAGATGGTGTCTCAAAAGGCCAGACTGGCTGTGAATAGAGGAGTATTGGTGCCAACCCTTATGTATGGTAGTGAAAGTTGGGTATGGCCAAAGAAGCTCAAAAGTAAGTATGAGTGGGTTGAAATTGAGTGATAAAGTAAGAAATAGTGAGGTAAGAGAACCATGTGGTATAAAAGAAGACGTAGTGACTAAAATTGAGAAAGGTGTGCTTAGATAGTTGGGCACGTAGAGAGAATGAATGAAAGGAGGCTGACAAAAAGAATTTATGAGTCAGGAGTGAATGGGAAAGTTGGAAGGGGAAGACCCAGGCGAACGTTCCTGGACCGAATCCAGGATATTTTAAACAAGGGTCAGGTCAATATTACTCTAAAACGACGAACTCGTATGAAATGTTTTATGAGAATGAAAGAAGCGAAGGAGATATGCAAGGATCGTGGCAAGTTGAAGGACGTGGTATCTGCCTACCCCTATGGGAATGAGGCGTGATGTTATGTAAATGTGTATATTAATGGATAAACTTGTATTAGATATTCTCAAAGTCTTATATAGATTAAAATGTGCCACAACTATTGGAAAATAGGATTCTAAGAGGTATTCAAGTCTTAGAGTTTGTGCTTTTACTTAAACATGTTGCCAACTAGAGCAAAAGGAGAAAACAAAGAAAGTTTTCGCTTAGAGGCTGTATTTATTTATAAAAGAAAACTTTACGACGTTTAAACCACAGGGACATATCTGCTATAGTTGTTGGCTTAACTCTTGACCGCGATCTCATCTGACGGTAAGCTTTTAAGATACGTCAATGTTTTCAGTTTTCAAAACTGTTCATTATAGCAATGTATTTTTTTAATATACATTAATTTAGATATCAAAATCAAAATATACTTTACCTTAAAGTAGGCTTAAAAAGCACTTTTGAGTCGTCAGTATTCTATCCGTTAGTAACAAATCTACCACCGGTTCGGAAAGTTGATTTAGCTGAAAAGAAACCGGCAAGAAACTTTAGCTTTCATGTGCTACTGGAATCAAGTCCAAACATCTTTAACGGTTATATAATCTTCAACATTATAATATGCTCTTGTAATAGGACGTTTTTAACATATTTCTTAAAACTATGTGGAGGCAAACCCAGAGGTGATTCGGGTATCTTATTAAAAATGCGTATGGTCAACCCGACAAATGATTTCTGAACCTTCTTTACTCTAAAATATGGCATTACAAGTTTATTTATTTATACTTATTATTTGGGAAACAAACAATTGTTATATAACTTAAAAACTACGTTACAACTAAATACACAAAAATTAGTCAAGTTTCCACTATTTTCTAACACATATAATTATTAAATTGTTTTACAATAAAGGTTATGTTATTGTTATTTAGTAACAATTTATATGATCGAAAGGATGTTTGTATAATATTGTTTAACTCATTATCATAAAATGGCAAAATACCTTGGATGAAGTCAAAACTGCCTTTATTTAATATTAGTCCACATAAAATTCCTGTCACATTCACTTCGCACGTCAGAATTATAAAATATTACTAGCTTTTCCAGATGGTGTCACCCTATAGTTCATGATCCCCTGGGAATATGGGTAAATTCATTATTTATAAGATCGAATTGTCAATCTAAACTATTCTAGAATCCACCTGAAGATTATATATACTTTAGGATTTACGAATCCGTTTGTATGCATACATATATATAAACTATTAAAATTGTATTATCATAGAATTGAAGAAGTTAATTTTACAAGAGTAAAGGTATGTAGCAGCCCGTTTACGTCCCACTGCAGGGCACAGAGGTCCCCACTCATAGGAGAAAGGGTTTTTAGAGCATATACACACTACGCTCTCCACTTCGGGATGGGAGGTATAAATACAAGTGCACTCTCTATTTCATCACTCACATAATTTGATGTGACGGCAATCCGACACGACCGGAGAGAGACCAGGCGTAGGATCGACGGCTTTGCTTGGCAGTGAGGCAGCCTGGAGGCGGTTGAAGGAGGCGATGGAGAGAGAGAGAGAGAGAGAGAGAAAGAGCACTAGATGCCCCTCTTCTCCGAAGGAGGAGGCTGGGAGGAAGGAGGCGTCGTTACGAACGTCTTTCAGCTCCACTTTGAACCCGTGACCTACTTTGCTTGTCAGAGAGAATGTGCAAGCGGACCTCTGACAATGTCATCAAAGGTTGACGAGGGTGCCGCTGGATTTTAGTGGGTATTCTGGCACAGCCTGTGTGTCCCACATTCAGTGCGTAAAATCATTTCCCAGCAATAAGAAAAGGCGCAGGACCGACGGCTTAACGTGCTCTCCAAGGCACGGGGATGGAGCACACCATCAATTGCCCATGTTCCAGTAAATATTGAGAAAATCTTAATAGAAAACTCAATATCCATTACACCAATGAGGCTGTCTTTTCAGGAGTGCCATTTTAAAATTGAACAAAGCTTTTAAATGGGCAAATTATATATTAACCATTTTGAAGCGTCATTTTGGTGATTTAAATATAACTTTTTAAAACAGGAAAGTATAGACTATTGTGCATTCTGGTGGGTCGTTAAGTAAAACTTTGAAAATTTTGGATTGTGTGTTGATTAATCCAAAGCAACGATAGGTATTTAAACTTTTCCTATGCAGTTACTGTTAATGAGACCGTAAAATTACAACAGGTGAAATTTAGCCAATGTTAAGACGACGCTTTACTTTGGCGGCATGCCAAGCCTTGTGTAACGATTTTAGGTTAAGGCTGTGTGCCTCGTACTTCCTGCCCAGCCATGCGACCCCGTTTTGTCCCTCGTTTTTAGATAACTTCGATGTGTAACTCAAATAAATCTCGATGTGAAAATAGAGCGAAATATATCTCTGCGGGTAACTTAACGATCCGTATACGAAATGTATAATTCAGTAATACTTGACGGGCGCCTGGGCACATGCATTCATGCCAAAGTGCAAAAAGCTATCGAATTTTGGACATATGATATATGAAATAAAGCTTAAATGTAGTAAATTTCATACATTTTAAACCGATAACTAAGGTTTTGGACATGAATTGAGCAATTGCACTTATTGCATGTTATTGGATCTAACATTAAACCGGCGGTTTGAAGTTATGGGAACATTTATGTCATTTCAATGGCAAATTACATTAGCAATGGAAAAATTTAATTTTTACACCAAAATTTAATTGCTGACAATTTAGCGCTTGACTGTGATCTCACCTGATGGTAACTAATGATACAGTCTAAGATGGAAGCGCGTTAATCTGGTAAGAGGCGATGTACCCCTTATGGTTTTTACACAGCATCGTACATGAACACAAATCTCTTTGTTTGAAGGTACGTCTTTGCTGGTAGTGTGATAACTAGCCGAAGCTATCCACTAGTCCAGACTTAAACAAATTAGAAAATACCATTACCTTAATCCTACCGGGGATTGAACCCAGGACCTCGCACCAGTGCGCCAGCGAGGCCATCAAACTAATTTCAACTACTAGTTAGTTTTGGTTTAGATCACTTTTTGATGATTTATTAAAGTCGTAAGCTTAATTATCATTAAACGTATTTTAAACTTTATTGTTTAGTCCGTTTTGTATCTATGTTTACGTTATTCCATATACTTGTCATTCCTTTTTTATTTAATCGTATTTTAATGCCATGTAGTATAGTATAGATCATTGTATTCAAAATATAAACAAAATAGTGATATCTTAAAACACTGATATGCCAATTGAATAAATATATATCTCGGGCAAATATTTTGCATAGTTAAAAATGAATTTAAAATGGAATTTCGCTTTAACTATATTTATATTTATCTACTAGGTATTACATAATTTATCTTTAATTGATGTAGATATATATAATGGCATGAATATTACTTATTTTGTACTTAATAAGATAAAGATATCTTTTTTAGACTTTAAATCAGTAAAAGATGATATCAGACTTGGAAAGTTTCCATTTGAGTCAAAAATATAATTTATTTTAACTTTAATAACGAGTGTTTCAGTATAATTAATAAAAAATACCTTTGTTTTACTTTTTATATAAATCCTGCACACGTTTTACGAAGCGTAATTTTATATCAGTGAAAATAAAACGTACACCGTAAAAATTATGTGCAGCTCGCTGAGTTTTATGATATATAAAAAAGTGGTTCACGGTAACAGTTAAAAAATCTTCATTTTTATTTCACTACCAGTCACGCGTTTTTATCTGCGTATATTATATACATAGTTTGTATATAAGTATATGTACGTGCAGACATATAGTAATAAAAAAGTTCGTTCTATTTTTTAATAAAAATGTAGATTTAAATTTAAAAAAAAGAATTTCCATCTAAACAAAGAGACAATACATTTATATTTTTATACCTTACACTGGATCCTGGGTTCCTTACCAGGAGGTGATTACCATCACGGGGATAACAATGAGCTGAAGGTTTGTCTTAACTAAACTTGGTATATTTCTAGAAAATTAATATAAGTATTTAATGTACATATATATTACTTCATATGTGTGGTCTAAAACGCAGTGGTTTTTATTAAATACGACAAAGCTTTTATAAGTCTCATACAAAAGCTTATCCCTCTTCTCACCCTAAAAGTTTTTAGTGAAAAAAGTTGGTCACAACCATCTTCCGGTTTCCCTCTATTTCTATACCAAAATGCATCATAATCGATTCAGTGTTTAGGCTTGAGAGCGTGAACAAACTCTTTTTACATTTATAATATTAATTAGGATTTATATACTTTATTATATTTTTAATAGAACGTTATATATTTTCTCTAATGTAATCAAGATAGTATTTAACTTACGATTGTGAAATTACCTTTAGGTTATTTTATTTTTAGTTATTAAACTTATAAATGTAGTTTTGAAAATGTCAATTGTTCATTTGCAATTGTTTTTATGTTCACATTGACGCGTAATGTTTGCGGTCATCGTCGGGAGGATGGGTAAAATCAGTGACCCTAGTTGTGTCATTAAGGTAACGGACCTAAAAATTTTAAGAACCACTAGATGCTACTGTACATGAATAACTAATAGACTATTAATAACCACTAGACATAGACCATTCTCCTCATAAAAGAGAGGATGGGAAAATGAGACCTACCACGTTGCTTTATTGTATATTGACATGCTACACTTGGCGTAAATGTGCAAGCTTTCGTTTCGCTAGCAGCTAGCAGAGGTCCTGAGTTCTATTCCTGGCTTACTAGACAGCATTGTAGGCACGATGCTCTCTAGTGAGAGATATTGGGCGGGAGTGGCCCAATATCTCTCACTAGAGATCTCTGTGAGACAATCATCTCACTGAAGGAGGCCCACGAACGAGAGAGGGAGATTGCAGTGGTTGCTCTGTATGTCTTTCTTGTTCGCCGAGTGCCACACTCCTGTACTCCCACAAAAAGTACTATGTAACTTGTCTAAGTTTGGATCAGAGCCTTTTCCCGTCGTCAGTAACTACACTGCAAGCCAGCATGTACTTGGCGGTACAAAACATTTGCGCTGAGGTACACTACAATGAATAACTACATTAAAAGGTTAGAGCACCTCTTACAACGTTAGAGCGCTACCATCATATAAGGCATCATCAATCACCAGCATATGAGATCTCTGCAAATCTTTGAATAATAAAAAAACCCTAACCCACAATTTTTATGGCATCTCTGACGTAGTGGTGCAAGTACTCGCTTTTCTAGCATTTTATGATTTCTCTGAGTCCGGACTGGTGGAAGGTTTTGGCCGTGGCTAATTACCACCTTACCAGCAAAGATGTACCGATTTGTATCCGGTACGATGCTGTCTAGAAACCAGAAGAGGTGGATTGCTCTTCCGTAAGCTACTCCTTCCTAAGCGCGCTTCCATCTTAGATTATATCATCACTTACCATCAGGACTGCCTCATTGGTCTAGTGGTTAGCATGTTCGACTACAGACATGAGGTCCTGGGTTCGAGTCCCGGGTCGGGCCAATTCAAAAATCAATATTGAGTTTTCTATTAAGATTTTCTCAATATTTGCCCGAAGTTGGGAAGTTGGCGGTGTGATCCACCCCCGTGCCTCGGAGAGCACGTTAAGCCGTCGGTCCTGCGCCTGATCTCTCTCCGGTCGTGTCGGATTCCCGTCACATCGGACTATGAGAGTGAAGGAATAGAGAGTGCACTTGTGTACTATGCCTGCCAATCCGCAGTGGAGCAGCGTGGTGGGTCTATGCTCTAAAAACCCTCGCTCCTGGGAGCGAAGAGGCCTGTGCCCAGCAGTGGGAGGTTAATGGGCTGCTACTTACTTACCATCAGGTGTGATCACAGTCAAGCGCTAGCCTGTCAATAACAAAAAAAAAATTCCCGGAAAGTGCATGTCCCGTCACTGCATTTTTAATATACTATAATGAGTCATAAACAAATTTTAGGCACATAAGTTATTTATAAAGAGAACTAAGTGTATCTGGATGGTATTACAAAAAATTTGATTTATCAGGTACTCAGAAATCTGCTTCTAGGTTCTCTAATAAATGTGAATCATCAGGACTTTAACGTTACGTGCCCGGGGTAAGCAATTTAAAGAACCATAGCAAAAGATTTTCTTTTTACGGCATCTTGTGAAGACAGCTCAATGTTTGCACGTTGTTATTTATGGAGAAGTTGCTGTATCACTCTCGGCATTGGGACATACATTTTCCAAGTTCGACAACCTGAAATATATGCGAAATTGTAAGTCATGCCATTGCACGATATATAAAAGAACAGGATTTTTACGCTAACTTTGAATAGGCTAGCATTAATAATTCAAAGAATATTGAATTTTGACTCCCTGCACATAATATTTAGGACTTTTTGTAAATCGCTGCGCTTTTATATACACTTATATTTATAGTCACGTTAGTCTTAAACTCAAAATAATGCATGAAGGTGGTTCTGATTTATACAGAACTTTTGATCTGTCAAATAGTTTTTTTTATATATTATTTCCAATGGACGAAAGTAAAATTTATAATCACTACACGCTCAGTCGGATATCCTTGTTATTATTACCATCATTACAATATCGTTTTAAGTAAAGTAGTAATAAGTAAGTAGCAGCCCTTTAACGTCCCACTGCTGGGCACAGGCCTCCTCACTCCGAGGAGCGAGGGTTTTTAGAGCATAGACCCATTCCTTCACTCTCATAGACAGATGTGACGGGAATCCGACACAACCGGAGAGAGATCAGGCACAGGACCAACGGCTTAAGATGCTCTCCGAGGCACGGGGGTGGATGACACCGCCGACTTCCCAACTTTGGGCACATATTGAGTAAATCTTAATGGAAAACTCAATATTGATTTTTGAATTGGCCCGACCCGGGACCCGAACCCAGGACCTGATGTCTGTAGTCGAACATGCTAACCACTAGACCAATGAGGCAGCTATTGTTTTAATTAGTACGAAATGAAATATATTTTATATCAGTCTACTATATAATTTTATTGAAAGTATTACAAACTCTACATAATCACGGTTAATTAACTAACTTCGTAAATGAAACTATAAACAAAATAATATACCATTTCGAACTATTCATGTGTGATGATAGTCTTAAATGCCAACGTACTGACCTGATAATCGTGTATTTCTTAACGGCTTTTCTAAAGCATTAGTATTTATATTTTTGCTGATATTATTAGGAAGTTAGGTTAGCTTCAAATAAGTCCATATCAGGATAGTTTAGATAATAGTTTTAATATCAAAACGAAGCTGTTTGTATCGAAATATGCACTTGCGCCATTACGCTAACGTGGCTTTCAAAGTCTACCACAATATAATGAAAATCCCCAAAGCATAATCAATAGATTTACGATTTAGAATTCAATATATTTACTTCGTTTATACGAAGCGACGGAGATGCAAACCTCTGATTTTCAAATTTAAAAATAATACTATCATTCGTGTAGTAACCCGTCTACATTGCAAAAGGAGCCACTTTGCTACGAATCAAGTGAGTGAGTGAGTTTAGTAGTTTAAAATTGACACCGGATTATTTTCGTTCTAACGTAAAAGTCTTAACGCACATTGCTTGGATGTTTCTCTTATTTATAAAGAACTATCAATAAATAAAAACTCTGAATGATAATTGCAGAATGTTTCAACTTTAGTATAAAATGTAGTCAAAATTTAACCGATACGAAAAAAATTTGCCCAGGTTCCCACCAAATTCCGTAAAATATGATAGTTGCCATCAAAAATTTTTAGTTGTCAATGTCAAAAACAAATTAAAAAAAAAAACAACAAAGTAATCTTTTCAATTTAGTTTGATATCTTAACGACGGGACGAACATCAAACGTTTGGCATTCTAAACCAAAAATATAAATATAAAAACCTAACTTTTAAATTTAATTAGAATACTTAACGACTTTTTATTTAATTGATTTCTAAACAACGGGCCGCAAATCAAATGTTCGTGAGGCAGGACTAGTTTTTAAGGGAAAGCGAAATTGTTATCTTTATTATATTCCAAGCATTTTTATCACACTTATTGACTTTTTAATCCTTCCCTGAACTTCGTCGTTGGGTTCATTGCAGCATTCTGCGGGGTACGGGCCTCGAGGTAGGCCTCACTGCCCGGGCATCTTTCCTCGTGCATTCAGTAAATTCGGTAAATGCCGGATCCCGCCGGCAACACCAGCGGGTCCATCCTGATCAATTCCTAGAGGGGGTATGTTTCGGGTGTTGCTGCTACATCATCATCATCTTCGCCGCTATCTCCCTGAACTTCCACTTATAAATCAAAACCAATATTAGGTAAATCAGTCCAGCCGTTCTCAAGTTATAACGAGACTAACGAACGGCTAGTGATTTTTAGATATAGTTATACACAACCGTAGAATATTTACTGTGTAATTATAGGAAGACTTATATAGTTATAGTTTTTATTAGAACAACTGCAGAGTACATACAAGTTGTGTTGCTTCGATACTTTTGGGCACTGTTTGGAAAACGCGTCTGAAGAAGTTAGAAATGATTAAGCTGGAAAGTAATTATACCACAGCAATAAGCTAAATTGTTCTTAATCCGCATCTATAAATCAAAACAGCTCTACAATGATATATATTCTCGATTCAAACTATTGAATCCGCTTGAATGACAAAGCATCGTTTCTGTCGAGATTGTTTCGTGCTGTCTTCTCTATACATTATTTATGGCTTTGTTACAAGAGCTTTGCTCTATTTGATTTATTATAATAGTATTCATTTCATACAGACGATCTGTGTGCTTATCTTGGATCGATATTAAGGTTTATGTTATATCTATAATAAAAGTGTATGTTTGTAATTGAGAAAATGGGCACACTTGAACTGTTATAGGTATTTCTTCGTTACTAAATCAAATCAAATCAATAATATCTTCATTCAAGTAGGCATATTACAGCACTTTTGAATCGTCAAATTATATTTTTTTTTCCACACTCTGATTCTAATATACATCTGATGACGGTACTCAAGATCGGCTTAAAATCTAAAGTTACGAGGGTTCCTTCGCGCCCTGATCCGAGAAGAACCCACAACAAACTCAGTCGGGTATTTTTTTTTTCCCTCATCATTACAATAACAAATTAGTTTACTATATTTTAATTAAAATTAGAGCAATTTGTTCACTCCCAAGCGTTTCTATCGTCTAGGTAATCTTGCAACTTATAATACGATTTTTCTATCAACTTTCTTTTAACAAAGACTTTGAATTTATTAATTGACATCTTTAGAACGTCTTGTGGGAGTTTATTATAGAAACGTATACAGTTACCCTTAAATGAGTTGTTAATCTTATGCAGCCTACTAGAATTTATAACAAGTTTGTTTTGGTTTCGTAAGTTATATGATGTACATTCACTCTTTTTATTAAAAGAGTCAATGTTTTTATGTACATACAACAAGTTTTCTAATATATATACGCAGTGAACTGTCATTATGTTAACTGCCTTGAATTTGTTTCTTAGCGACTCTCTTGGACCCATATTGTAAATCGCACGAACGGCCCTTTTCTGCAGCACAAATATTGCATCTATATCAGCAGCATTACCCCAAAGTAGAATACCGTATGACATAATGCTGTGAAAATAGCTGAAATATACCAGTCTGGCAGTATCAACATCTGTCAGACGACGAATTCTTTTAACTGCGTAAGCCGCAGAGCTGAGCCTGTTCGATAGACCACTTATATGGGGCCCCCACTGTAATCTGTTATCTAACGTAATGCCTAAGAAAACGGTACTGTCTACAAGGTCTAGTTCCTCATTATTAAGTTTAACAATGGTTTGCATTTGTTTAACATTAGGCAGACTAAATTTAATACATTTTGTTTTATTTGCGTTGAGCAATAAATTATTAGCTTCAAACCATTGTACCACTTTATTGAGAGAGCTGTTTACGTCGTCATAATTTGTTTGTCGCCTATTAATCTTAAACAACAGCGAAGTATCATCAGCAAACAGAACAATCTCATGATCACCCTTAACAAAGTAAGGAAGGTCATTGATATAAATGAGGAAAAGAAATGGTCCTAGTATGGAACCCTGTGGGACTCCCATTTTTGTCACAGACCCCGCAGAAAGCTTGCCATTGACACAGACCTTTTGCGTTCTATTGGTTAAATATGAACTCATCAGGTCTAATGCTGTGCCCGCGAGGCCATAGTGTCGCAATTTCCCGATCAGGGTTTCATACTGAACACAATCGAAGGCCTTAGACAGATCACAGAAAACGCCAAGCGCGTCACGTGAATCCTCCCAGGCCTCGTAGATATTGAGTAATAACTGTACGCCAGCATCGGTAGTCGAGCGACCTCGAGTAAAGCCAAATTGCTTATTATGTAATAAATTATATTTTTTGAAATGTTTTAGCAACTGGTTCAACATTATTTTCTCAAATATTTTACTAAAGGTTGGGAGAACCGATATTGGCCTAAAGTTACTAGGGTTCGAAGTACTGCCTGACTTAAACATCGGTATTATTTTGCTGTACTTCATTAAGTCAGGAAATACACCACAATCTACACAATTGTTAAAAATTACCGCCATGTCTGGTGCAACGATGTCAATTAATGATTTTACAAGGTTAACTGACAAACCCCACAAATCGTTAGTTTTTTTGTTATTAATTAAATTAAATGACTTAATAACATCAGAGGCATCGACACGACTGAATTTAAAAGTACTATGACATTGGGGCAAGCTATCAGCTAGCCAAGAGAGTGCAATGGAAGGTGAGGAGTTCAGTGATTTCGTAGTTGAGACAGGAATTTTTGTAAAAAACTCTTCAAAAGTATTAGCAACCTCTAAGTCTGACGAAATTTTTTTATTCTCTAAATCTAAATGAAATTCATCAAAACGCGGAGTTGCTTTTCCTGTTTCATCATTAATTATTTTCCAAGTTGTTTTAATTATATTAGTACTATTTTTTATCTTACATTTTATGTGTTGCGATTTAGCAAAAACACATTTCTTTTTGAAATCCTTGGAAAATAATCTCACATAATCCCTGAACTCTACACTAGTGTTGTACTGACGCTCAGCATACAATTCATACAACTTTTGCCTACTTTTATGCAAATCAACCGTGGCCCATTCACTGAACGCCATTGTGTCAGTAAGAGTGATCGATTTACTTTTAAATATTGAGTTAAATATTTGATTAAATTTGGAAAAAAAGTTATTATATATTTCATTTGGATTAGAAGAATCAGCTATATAGCAGTTCGAAATTAGGGCTGATCTCATTTTTCCAATACGGTCAGCTGTTACTGGCACAAAAGTTATTCTACGTTTATTTACATTTTTCTTTGGAATTGGAAAGCGAATGAGTTGGCCACAGTGATCCGAATCTAAACTACTAATTATCTTTTTCTCAGTTGGATTTACGTTCGTAAATATATTATCTATACAAGTGGCACTAGAAGAGGTTATTCTCGTAGGCTCCATAAACATATTAGATAATTTATAAGCGTTAAAAAGGTTTAACAGTTTCATGCTTGAAGAGCTACATTCTAAGATATTAATGTTAAAGTCTCCACATACTACTAATTTTTTGTTTGTATTCGACATTATGAACAGTACCTGGTCCATTAATTTTTCAAAAACTTCAAAATTGGACAAAGGGGGCCTATACACCGTTACTATAACAAACTGCTCTAATTCAATAGATGCCAGCTCTATCGTCCGTTCAACAGACAGGCTCACTATGTCTGTACGTTCCTTAAATTTCAATTTTTTATTTACTAAAATTAATGAGCCCCCATGTATGGATGATACTCTGTTGAACGAACTACCAACCTGGTAGTTACCAAAACTAAATACATATTCATAACTTTTTAGCCAATGTTCTGTAATACATAACACATCTATATTAAAATTATTTAAAAAAAGTTCAATTTCGAGCACTTTACCTTTAATACATTGGATATTCTGGTGTACCAGGCTGATAAAGCTGTTATCTAAATTTTCATTCACTGAATCTAACAAATGTTTTAAATGTTTTAAACGTTTGTTTATGCAGGTAATCTCCGAAACGCCAATAATTAATTAAAGGGATCGTTAAATATAGACAGCAATACACAGTTTACGAAGCAAAATGAAGACCTATAGACCTTTAAAATATATAAAATACAACAGTAACACTTTGTTGTTAACCAAAGAAATAATTAAATATATGTTAAATAAGTTTTCATTGGTCTAGTGGTTAGCTTGTTCGGCTACAGACATGAAGCCCTGAGACAATATTGAGTTTTCTGTCAAAAGAAGCTTCACAACGTGGAAAGTTATGATTTAAATAAATTATGATATTTGAGATACATTCTCCAGCATTATCTATTGAAAGCTCACATAATAGGCATTAAAATGATATATTTACATATTATGTAAGTTTGTCTAAGATGTCTCTCGGGTGACGGTCCGTCAGAGCGGTCGACTATTAAAACTGTCGCGTTCCTACCTATTATTATTATTAATGAGTTTGTGTAAATTGATATCGGGAATATTAAGTGATTGGACATTACAATCTGAGTTAATTAATAAAGTGTATGATTGCACTAACATTACCCACCAACGCCCACAGTATGGAAATATATGTGATGCATGATTGATTGATATGATTTTTGATGCCATTAATGGCGATGTCGGCGGAGACCCTATGCTTTATGCTTTCCTTTCTGTCTTATTCTCCAGACATATATATATTTTTCTCGTTGAGAACGTAATTCCTTTTATATTATACATTTGTTATAATTTATAAACTAAATAAAACCACATATACGTCAGTTACAGAGGATAAAACATTAAAAAAATATATAAATAAAATTAGTTAAATCAAATAATAAGCCACATCCAAAATTGCTGTTCATAGGGTGTGTTCCACAATGCTGGCAACATTACCTCTTTCGATAGCTAAGCCGATCCTTTCTCCGGGGTAAGCGCCAGCTCTGGGGTTATTTGTGGAATCCAGTAACCGCTTAGATAGATGTTTAAAAAATATTTTTCTGTTAAGAAACTCTCAGCATTAGCCCTAAGTTGTGTAGTTGGCGGTGTGCTCCAGGCGTCGGTCCTGCGCCTAATCTCTCTCCAGTCGTGTCGGATTTGACTTCCCGTCAGACACTGAGAATGAAGGCATAGAGAGACACACATGTGTACTATAATATCTCCTGCACAAATAGCTAATCATTGGCCGTAGATGCCGAAATTTGGCCAGGCGACAGTTATATTACTAAGTATTAATATGATCGACGACCGAATGTTTCATAGCCCCTTTACTGCAATGGTTTCTTTAGAAGATTTCAAAGTTATTTCCTGCTGAGACAATTTAGTAAATTATTTATTTCTAAATATTATAAGGTCGAAACTAGTGAACGACCTGACCTATAGTTTTCGCTAAACGATGGCACAGCAAAAATGAAGAACCATATAATTTTAATTCTTCTACAACTATATTACTAATTTAGGACGTCCTCAAAGATCCTTTAAATTGGCCTCATCTGGAGTGCTAAAGTTGAATGCGTCAGTGAAGATCTGGTCGCCAGAATATAGTTGAAGAGGGTACCGCTGCATTTCAGTGGTTATTTTGGTGTAATCAAGTGAAGTGCGCATTCTAATTTAATGCCTGACATCCATAATATGAAGCGAACTCTTGATCATAATGAAATCAAAACACTAATAAAACTAAAAAATAAAAACGTTTCACAACCAATTTTGATATGTTTACAATTTTCTTTAATATGAACATAAGAAAATGGTGTTTTTATGTCAAGAATAAAATTTATTGAGTGCAAATTATTGACGATACAATAAAATTTAAATTTCCTTTTCCTTCGTTATTGTTTTTTTATAAATCTAGAATAATTTAATCATTACCATATAAATTCAGTTTTATTACTAAATTTTATTACTGTTTATTACAGCGACGTATGACTGCACTATAAATAGGAAATGTAATACTGAATAAGATATATCACCCGCTCCAGTTTTATTTGGAAGAGAACGTAATATTACGTTAAATCGTTTCATATTACTGAAATCGTTTTAACGGGATCAATGAGATTTTATCAGGTAGGTGAGTAAATATTTTGTACTACAGATTTTCCAGTAGCTAAAATTCATTCAATGCATTAACTTTTGAGTTTTAAATTAATTATTTTAAAACCGAAGAAATCTAGAGGACATTCTCACTAATATTATAAATGCGGAAGTAACTTGGACTGTGTGTCGTGTTTTTAGGCTAAGACTACTGAAGCGATTTAAATCTATATTTCTGAGAAAGGAATGGCTACTTTTTAATGTGAAAAAAGTTTATAAGCGATGGAAGCATCGTCAGTTTTAGAACTGGAAGTTTGACACTTTTTTTTAGGCTGTTGAATCTATATAAAGGATAAGAAGCTATTTGCTATGTTTAACTGCAAATAGCTCATTAAAGTATTTACACGTATGTGTTCTATTTGTTAAAAAAAAATTGTTTAAATTAATCTAAATACTACTCAAAAACACTTTTCCACGCGGACGAAGTCACGGGCATAGACAGTCTGTAACAAATACAATTTGTACATATTTTTATTAAAAATAGACATGATATAAGGAAATACTTTGCGTTTATTTCATGTCACTTTGATAGACCAACTATTGATGTGAAATAATAACGCGATTGGAATACAGCATTAGCTTAATCGTTCCTTTTACATCGTTCGTCCATTTGAGGGAAATTATCAAAATATGTATGCTTTCATATTCCAACTTCCTTGGATAAACAAGGGGCCTATACTTAGTTAATGGAATTGTTTAGCTTTTACGTTTAAGTAGCCAAATTGTAAGTTTATTTTTAGATATACAATTTATGTAATAATTCTATAAAGTTGAACGGAATTACGGAAAAAAAATCAAATAGTATCTTATTTTTATTTTTAACAATATTGAATTGGTATATTAGCTGTAGTTGGCGATGTTACCCACTGACTTCAGGCCCGTGAAAATATGAGACAATCTGGATTAAATAATATAAACAAGGGGTTCCTAAACTTTGAAGATTACGGAACTAAACACCTTTCAAATTATTACAAATCAATACCGAAATTTATAAAACAGAAGCGTATTATTTGTTGTTGAATACACAATAAATTCTATCAAAATCTTCCAGTCAATTAGGTGTTAGGTCATTCAGTAACATAGACACATAGGGAACAATTGTTAATTCATGCACAATTAATATTTGTAATTCTAGTGAAACAAATACTTGTAAAATAACAATTCACGTTACATAAAACAGTGGTACTTTTCATCAATTTATTCATCGAATGAGGAGTATTCAAAATAGCTTCTGTATCAGTTTAAAAATCTTGATATTGTTATATACGGATAGTGAATCATAATTGCTTTACAAATAAGGTTGCCATAAATACTTTAACCTTGTTTTGAAGTTTAAATATCTTCCCATTCCAAAACACAATGCAAAACCACTGTGCGCGGTAAATGTCGAGTGCCATTTCGTGTTCAGTTGTTACATATATAAAATGTATCCACTAAAGTATAGACATATAATATCAAAATACAACTACAATTTCACTAGTTTCAAAACATTTATTTTAAGAATAGCTGAAATGGGATTTCTCAGCGCGTTCTTGCCATTTTCTTTTCCTCGAAGTTGTGACAAACAGAGTGGTCATGATCAGAGATGGAAAGTTCGTTTAAAATTTTTGCAAACCAATAGTCTAGTATCATATAACCTGTATTAACAAAATTGTATCACTTACTCGACATCAATTCTACCATCATTAAATTTTTGAACGGAAACTTCTTAAAAAATAAAAATAAACGAGGATACAATTTTTATGGAAGAACCGTGTGATGAGAACCGTCACGAGGATGTGCAGCGTGTTTTATCCTAATTCCTTTGAGTAAATAAATGATGAAGCTTTAATTTCTCATAAAATATATCATAAGTTCTCTTTCCTAAATTTTTAATTCAAACACAAAATATAATTATTAATTTCTAATATTGATAGAAAAGAACTGGTAATTTTATTTACAACTCGTCATTTGAGATTTCAATAAATTATTTCTATTAATTTTCGACACTATTATATTTTACTGACAATTAAATTCATTAAATTCCTAACATATCTTCCTTTATCAATCCCTCAACAATACATTGAGGGATTTGAATGAAAATCGACTTACGAATATAAAGAGAAAACGTAATAGTTTCTAATAATATTATATATGTTAAAGTAATTTAAGCAATAATATAAGTTTAACGGACTTTACTAGAACGTTCATTCGGGATTCTTCGCAATACTTGTATTGAGGTGGGGTATCTGGGCTATTTTAAGTAATTCTAAGAGGTTCCCACTAGCTCACGCCGGTGGGTCTATCCAGGTTAATCCGAGTGTTGGTCAATCCCGGGTTTTGCCACTGCCGTCGTGTCGTCGACGCCATCATCTTCTATAACATTTGGTAGTGGTGACAGCAAGAGCTCTCGAGACGTCCAGTGCTTTCAGATCTAGGATACTGGCTAACAACGCCTTGGAGATGTGTGTACACGGAGTTGTTTGCATGGCAGAAAATGTTTCTCACCAACTGCCGGGTGAACACCTCCACGTTGGGCGTCCTGATTTCATGATAAATGACGTAATTTCTGGCGTACCTCGGAGCTCCTATAGACGTAGGCATTTATTCTGCTGATGCTGCAGCCTCTCATCTGGAACCAGAAGGTGTACCAGGCAGGGGCCGTATACTTCAATCTGAAGCGGATGTAGGCTCCGTAAATCTTCAGTTTAACTTTTAGTGACCGGGTCGCCACTACCTGGCCCACCACATGATCAAATGACGCTGTAGCAGCAATTGTTTACCATATAACAACGTTACAGGGCGTAACTAGGTATTCGTCTCTGGATCCAGTTCTGAACACGAGTTATACAAAGTCGAGTCCAGAAGCTCGTAGTATTATAATCGCAGACAATATAACGCGCTTGTGTCGGCGACCTCGAGATTTAATATACCTATCGAATATTTCATTCAAAAATGCAATACAGTCTAACCTACGAAAATGTTTGAGTCAAACCTCATTGTGTCGAGCTAGTTTTGAGATATGTATATCTCTATGCAGCACAAATAATAATTGTCTGTATAAAGAAACGGAACCGCCTACTTCTTAATGCATCTCGCGTGAAAGAGCACTTATGTTATACGAAATAAACAGAAATATTAAATTTCTGCAACCGGCGAGATGTGTTGCGAGATAAAAAATTTCTGCGCGAGATCTTTTAATGTTTGAAATTATTCTTCTTAGAAAATATGCACCACTTTAGTTTTTTCGTAACTTGTTTATTATGTTTTATATTAGAAATGTTTTATATATAAAGCAGTGTTATTCTAGACGCGTGCATTGTTCCCAAATATTCAGCTTCAGTTAGTAAATAAAGTGACTCTTTACTTATATGCTAGTTAGTCCCTTCAGTCAAAATGGGTGCAGTCATTTCAGCGATTAGGGGTAATAAACAAACACAGTTTCTCTGGAAAACTAATTTCAATACATAATGCTTTATTTACCTTGGACAGCACATTGGACCAACGCATCAATCCTCAAGAATCTCAAGATTACATCCAGGCTTTCTACCAACTGCCAAAAGAATATACTTGAGGTTACATTGCTGGGAAACAGAGTAAAAATTTACAAAAACTTGTAATGTTAATGGCGAAAGAGCCAGAGGTTGGTCAGAGGCAGCCCAATGCGTTGGTCCGACCAGATCATTCCCTCATTAAAAACTTCTACACACGATGGCTTACATGTCACCGAGAACAGAGTCAGATGGCATTCCATAACAATAGACAGGATCGTCATAGTAAGTCACGACCCTCAAACACGAGAAAACAGCTCGAGGAAGGAAGATAAAGTTTGTAACGACCTAAATGTCTTTAATAGGTAAATTTGTTTTCTTTAGACAGGAGTTTACAAAGAATTACGGTGAGGATGATTATTATTTGGCAAGTATTATAGACAAGTTATTGTACCGTTGTTCCACTTTCTCTCAAAGTTTTTTCTTCACAGCTGAATTGCGTGATAATCAAGATTATCATTAATCAAGTTCAATACCAGCAGGGATTGGGCGGGTCGTTTGCGACGAAACAAATACCTACACGCCTATATTCCTAAGCCGTGTATATAAAGTATAATAATGGAGAATTAAAAATCATTTACTTCTAATAAAGTACCGCAAAATTTTTATCCATAATTTTCATTCTATTTCCAGTAGTCTCCACATTAAAAAGCATTTATCAAGGTCTTAAGGACATTTAAAACTCTCTTCCTTTTGGAGGTCACCACTTTTGTCTTCTTTGCCGAATTACTTTCTTCATCACTTCTCTTCTGGGCAACACATACGTTGAACAATTGAAGCTGCCGAAGCCACCAGCCCAGATAATTTAGGACATACTATTACCGAAATCATTAAGTCAAGAAATCGAACCGTACTGGCAACACTAGTATTATGGCAGTTAGGCTCCCGAATTCAAACAGATATTACATTAAAGTCATAAAAGTATATTTTCTTAAAAATAAGAGTAAAGAAAGGAGAAACTTCAGAAAGGAAATAATATAAAATGAATTTGCAATCAAGCCGTATTGTCATAAATAAAAGACTAAAAGAAAATTTTAGATGAAAAATTCTAAAGTGAAAGAACATAAATCTTTATCTCTCTGGTAATTACTTTACAAATCAAGTCAAACTTGGACGACTTGTGTTGTAGAAAAATACATCCCACAGAATAAATCGTATTTTTGTAAATCTCGAGTTACTTAATGACATTAGTGAAGATTTTTTTGTTATTGCTGTCAATCCGTTAATCCCGGCTATTAGTCCAATCATTTGTGAACAAAAACTTAACCTAACTTTAATGCCGTTTTTCGCTACAACCTATGGACGTCTACTGCTGGACAAGGGTTTCACCTAATGATGCCAACGAGGCCCAATCTTACGCCGCCTGGCTCCACCGGCTACCTGCGACCCTCCTTATATCGTCCATATTCTGGGGATCTGTCTACACTGTGCCATCCAGCACGAGTTCTCCACTCTAACACGTTCGGGCCCCAACGTATATCGGTTCGTCGGACTATGTGCCCAACTATTGCCACTTCAGCACAGCCATTCTTAAGGCTAAGTCGGTGTCTTTGGTTCTTTAACAAAACTCCTCATTTCTGATTTGATCGCGTAGAGAAACTCCGAGCGTAACCCTCGTCCGCTGCGGAACCTCGAACTTCCGAATGAGGCCCATAGTTAGCGACCACGTTTCCGATCCGTAGATAATCATTGGCAACGCGCACTGTTCGAAGACTTTGGTCTTCAGGCACTGAGGGATATTGAATGAAAAGATCTTAAGTAGCTGCCTAACCGAGTTGGATTCCTTCTCAAACTGGACCTACCTAGCTTGACTGTATGTCCCAAGTATGAATACTCTTCAACAAGTTCTCAAGGGTGTGTAAAGTTGCAAAATCACTAGATGTTCATTATCTAGTATCATTTTATAATCATTGCGTAATTTATTATCTTCTATCATGTCACTCCTTTTTTTATTGCATGTGACAGTGACAGTGACAACATCTGATAGTTATGGTAGAGACCGAGGTAACGTATTCGTCTTATAAGACATTCACCTCAGAATAATACAGGAACGAAATTTCTTTTACTGCAGGTCTTTAAATTGTGAAATGTTCTAAAAAGTAAGAAGGATTCCAAAAGAAGTTCGTATATAATTAGGATATATATAATAATAATAAATAACTTATTGGAAAATATATTTCTTTCATGTCTTACTGTGGTAAATCTTATGGAATGCCAAAAGCGTCATGCCACAGAAAATTGTTTCTTATTGTATATACCACGTATAATGTTAGCAGGTATTTACTCTGAGTATATTTTGGATAATTTGTTATATTTATGACACAAAAAATCTTTAGTCTTAGTCTAGAGTAGTGATGTAGGTTGAACCATTAATCACGGGTACAACAATGCCGAGGGGTATTGTCTCAAATAACAACTTCTTAGATTAGAGCTCTGCGAATATTTGAATGTTAAATTGTGTTACACATATATATCAGCGCAAAAATAGCTACACAGATTTGGCCGAAATTTAGAAACCGTTTCTATCCAAAGGCTTGGGAAATAGTATAACACACAAATATAAGCAAATCGAAGAGACAGAGCGTGTAGTATTTTCTTTAGAATATAGTAGTCCACACATTCTCCTCAAAATGTTTTGGGTCGGTTACGCGATACGACCAAGAACAGAACAGAAGGATAATCGACAGGCTCTTTCAAAGGTACAAAGTTGTAACTTTATAACTCCTCAACTCCAAGCCTGTAATCACAATTTTTTCAAAGAAAAGTCTATATTTTTTTTCATTTAACTAAGGGATTGTGATCTGAAACCAGGAGAATGAAACACTAACCCAAAAAAGTGGTCACAGCTTAGGTGTTAGAGCCGAAATGATGTAAGTGGAAACCCCAGATGTTGACTAACTGTCACATCCTTCTCGCATGAAGACTTAGTTGGTGAAATGGGTGTATTAATGTGACTATATATTCGAAAACAAATTTTATATCAAAGATTTATCTCAATATATTAAATATCGTCATATGTAAGCATACTTATCTATTCCTACTTTAACTTTTAACACACATCAAAGTTAACAAACTGAAATTGTGTTAAGTGTTTACGCAACTCTGCCTACAAACTCGTGAATAATTTAAAACGAGGCGGGTTTTCATCCCCAGAACCCATTCTCTAAATAATTTGCTTTAATGTCTTCAAATACTGCTGCCGTCAATTGTTATGATTAATGTTATCTATATTTTGTGAGTAACTTTAATAATGTTCCATGGAAAGTGACGTTTTGTTAATTCATTAAAAGCTTTGGCACTTTTAAATAAGCTTTCAATGTGTACTTATCTAAACAAATTGATAGCCTCAAAGGACACATGTTTCGGAGCCTAAACCCTCTATGCTACGGTTTATAGGACATATACTAAACTCTAGACCAATTTCAGACTAATTCCAAAATATGTAGGTTTCCTGACAATATTGTCCTTCACAAAAACACATCTCAATGTTCTCTTTACCCATTCGTCTCCCCGCTAACCCATCGGCTTTTCACCCTATATTGTTGCGTTAGTTAAATACTAAATCAGACGTAAATCTTGTCAATTTCTTTACTGTTTTATGTAACCAATTTAAGAGTATTTAATAAGACGTCAGAAATTAACACGTATATCATCTATAATATTAGAATTAAGCTACAAATTAGAAACTATATTAAAAATTATGACGTTTACGATATTGTACAATTCAGCATTTTTATCATGTTATCTCAAAGGAGGTTGGACTTAGTAGGTAAAAGCAGTGTTTTACTACTTCCAGCAATTAATATTCCTTTTTGTAATTTGAAAACCTGATTCGATACACGAAAACCACTTTTTGTACAAATTTATTTTGTTTCATTTATAAAATACATAGCCATTTCTCGTTTTGAACAAAGGCTAAATGAATAAGAAAAATTAGACGCCAAGTATATACCTACGATCCCTTTTAGCCGGGGCGTTATAAAACGAAGCGGTTTTACATTTTTTGCCCATTTCAACCGAGACCAAATGAGTAAAAAGTATATTCGTATAGAAACGAGCCTTAATTGCTGGCGTTAGCAAGCTGTAAATGTGTTAAGTGCTTACGCGACTTTTGATACAGTTAAGGCTGCACAACTTTTAATGGCAAGCCAGTTATGGTTTCGTGTACCTCTAAATTCATTTAAATAAACAAGCTCTCTGAGCTTATAGTCGACATAGTTACCTCGCTGCTTAGCTGTTAATGAGTTAAATTAATATCTAAACATTCCATACATACACAGAATTATATAGCAGCAAACAAATACGGGGTAAAAAAAGTGGTAGCTGACTATGGGCCTATTCGAAAGCTCAGAGTCACTCAGCGCGCGATTGAGAGGGCTATGCTCCGAGTTTCTCTACGCGATCAAATCAGAAATGAGGAGATCCGTAGCAGAACCAAAGTCACCGACATAGCCCTACGAATCGCGAACCTGAAGTGACGTTGGTGCCGGAAGGTGCTGGAATGGCGACTCCGCACCGGACGACGCAGTCTAGGAAGACCCCTCACAAGGTGGACCGAGGGTGGAGGGTAAAAATAAAAAGACATTAACTAAGATACTTATTACAATAATTATAGCTTGCAAAGGCGGTCTTATTGCTACAAGCAATCTCTTCCAGACAACCTTTTGCAAAGAAGCAGACTAAAATAAATAATAAGGCAGAACAACGCTAGAAACTTAAATATAATATATAAAAACAATTTTTTGTTTATAAAATGTATAAGATATTACATACAATATAAATATTATATACATAAATATCAATATATCTATAGATACATACTGGAAATACATACACAAAACATATAAAACAAAAAATATACAATATAAAGAAAAGGAAAGATAAAAACATATAAATATATAAACAGAGATATATTAAGATGTTTCTGAAAAATCCAGAATTCGCTAATAACATAAGGATAAGAATGCCTCATTGGTCTAGTGGTTAGCATGTTCGACTACAGACATGAGGTCCTGGGTTCGAGTCCTGGGTCGGGCCAATTCAAAAATGAATATTGAGTTTTCTATTAAGATTTTCTCAATATTTGCCCGAAGTTGGGAAGTTGGCAGTGTGATCCACCCCCGTGCCTCGGAGAGCACGTTAAGCCGTCGGTCCTGCGCCTGATCTCTCTCCGGTCGTATCGGATTCTCCCGTCACATCGGACTATGAGAGTGAAGAAATAGAGAGTGCACTTGTGTACTATGCCTGCCAATCCGCACTGGAGCAGTGTGGTGGGTCTATGCTCTAAAAACCCTCGCTCCTCGGAGTGAGGAGGCCTGTGCCTAACTAACTAATAAGGATAAGAGCATAACCCTAATTTCGAACTGCGACAGAATAGATGCGTTTGAGGGTTTAAAAGAGCTTTAGACTACCTAGCCTCCGAGGCACGGGGTTGCAGCACACCATCAGTTCCCAGCTTCGGACAAACACTGAAAATTTCTTAAGAAAAAGTCAATAACCAAGACCTTTTTTAGGCAATCAAGCTGACCACTAGCCCAATGAAGCAGCTATAATTGAAATCAAGTCATTACAAGCAATTGTCAAAGATTATCTTAAAAAGCGTTACGATTCCTGCGATATATTAAATAATTTTTAGATTAGTTGGATATTACAGTTTGAAAAATATTTCTGAATACAATGTTCGGGTTACCAAACAATTTATCACAAACATTAGTCATTTGTGACTGCCAATTTAACTCCCCCAAAGTCCGCGCGTAGCAACCGTTGCGTGAGTTCATCGCGTGACCTCTTACGTGACAATTTGCAAGGGCTCCTGCCTACCCGGTAGATGTCATTCAACATTCAGTAGTTTAACGTTCAAAAGCCGAATGTATTCAAGCCCTGAGATCACGAACGGTCTATGTGCAAAACGCAATGAGAAAATCAAGTAAATTGTCTAGAAAATTTCATTATTTCTAAAGAAATTATTTCTAAAAAAATCAATAATAAGTACGTAATTATAAAAATATGAAAAGAATATGTTCTGTCCATCTAAATTAACAAATGAGTAGACTTTTTACATGTTTAACATTGATGTCTTCTTTTTCAGGTATATCGTTTCTCTACATGATTGCCGTTCTTCCTGGTCTACTACCTTGGGGAGGTGGTGGAGGAGGAGCTGGTGCATGGTTCTTATCTTTATGCCACCTCCTCGGTGCATTGGCGCCCTGGTGTGGCTCTTTCTTATACCATTTATTCATGAATCATACTAACGGCGCCAGTTTGTACCACCGACTGCTCCAACTAGACATGTTGGGCATTTGGGTCAGTCAGAGTATTGGTAAGTCATTACTTCTGCTATAATATATTTTATTATTTACTTTTCATCTATGCAAAGTGTATGATTGTTATCATAAAATTCATATTATATTTAAAAACAAAACCAGGCATATTTGCCATTTTTATTTCTTTATTAATCACAACTTTAAAAAGCCTTGTCATAAAAATGAAGGTAGATTCTTAAGTTGTAAATATAGCTAAAAATTTCATTTATTTTATGCCTTATCTTTGATACTTAAAAACAATGACTCAACGGTTTTACCTGTCGGCTAAAATCGAAATATTTTCTTCATAACGGGAAACAACCCTTTTACCTGTCATCCGTCGCTATTTTATCCTTTTGGCATGTGCCACTCAACAAGATTACGAGTAAAAATGCGAAGCGATACAATTGAAATATCAAAGTGAATAATTTATGATCCAATTTAGATGAGAGCACAAATTGTATCCTCGTATGGAAAAGTGTACCTAACGTTATGAATTAAGGGCGATGATACACGAAACTTTCATGTTAACAGCTATGTCTATTTTAGTAAATATAGCTGGTTTGCGAATTTTCTTACTGATAATAATTTAACGTCGTCACTTATTACTAACATCAATATCTATCAGTACACTACCGACACATTGAATATTGCAGCACTGCAGAAGCTTTTTTCTGTTGTCTAATATAACATCTTATCATAATATTTCATGTTTGTTCATGTGATGAGAAAACCCTGTCATTTCTGGTATTTTAACACCAACAATATTACGGAGTAAACTATTTTGTTTGATGTATTTTGTCCAGTGCGGAAAATAAACCCTAATGGTTGCATAGGTCCACGTTAAGAATATGGCTAGATAAAAACTTTAAATGAAGTCGTAAAAGCATGCATTGCGAGCCCGTAAGCGTGAGATTCCAAAAATACATCGCACGTAGAAATAAGTCCCACAAACAAATTCGTAGCACCTTCGTCAGGAATGTGCCAAGTGAAGTGAGGTTATTTTCCTAGATAGATAGATAGATTAACGGCCTCGATGGCGTAGTGGTGGGAGTAGTCGCATTGCTAGCAGAGAACCCTAATTCGATCCGCGATAGGGCAATTTTAGGAAATTGCATTTCCTAATTTGTATGATACTCGACTGGGGGCAGGCTTCCTGCTCACCCCTGCCACGAGGCAGAGAGTGTGGGACTCGCCGTCAAGGCCAGAATACCCACTCAATCCCAGCGACACCCTCCTCACCCTGAATTGGGGGTGTCAGAGGATCCCTTGCACATTCACCCCTTCACTCCCGGATGAAACCGACTGATGAATGGCACTCATCAAAGACTCGATTTGGTAGATCTTTTTTTCCGCGTGCCTGCAAAATGTAAAACAAACTTATAGGAGCGGTGCTCCCCCGAGAGTTCCAGTAATTATTTAAGAGGTAATAAAAGTACCACCTTCTGGGCCGGCAACGCTTTTGCAGTTCCTCTGGCACTGCAGGTGTCCATGAGCGCCGGTAATCACTTACCATCAGGTGGCTGGCCAGCGGGATTGTCTGTCATAATTATAAAAAAAAGCATAACTCTCTTAAGCTATGCTCACGGTCAAGCACTAAACTGTCAGCACTAAATAAAATATAACATGAGACATTTTATATTGAAATGTTAAAAACTACGGACGACATGTTTGTAGACGACCTATTTCTGAAAATAGGTAGGGGTAGAGTTTTGGCAAACATCTGTTCCGAGATTCAACTCGTATAAATGAAAGTTTCCCCACGAGAGAAACAACGCAGCGGAATACGGTGTCCACCGCAATTTCATACGTAATGAGTTTCTACTTTTCATGCAAATAGGAATATTGCATTATCGGCTTTTGTCTGTTGCCTCGGTAATGTAAAACTATTTTTAGTAACAAAAAGAAAATGTAATATATCATTTTCATTTTTTTATTCACAATGACACTAAAAAGTATACTTCTAAAAAATTTGAAAGTAGAGATTTTACTTAACTGTAACTACAAAAATATCGACGTAAGAAATCGTATCGAATTGAACTTTTCACAAGAGTCAAAATCTTTTTTGAAACCGATAACGTAAATCCCTGATTTAACATTTTGCATTTGCTGACCTCAAGAATTAATTATAAATAAATCTAATGGAATATTAAACTTAATTTTACTATAAACCAAAAAAGCCTCAAAAATACACATTTTTGGTGAACATCAGTAAAAAATAGACTACTTTTTTTCTAAGCACTTCTGCTGTAAGTGTTATTTTTCGTCCTAAAAATATAGTGTGAAGAACAATCGACGCAGTGTTATTCTGATAAAAATTATGTAAAAACCTATTTTCGATTTTTTGAAGCTTATAGCAAATACGTTTTCTTACGTCGATAAGTTATCAAGAAGATGTTTGTATAGTATGCGATATTTGGACAAAAAATTATTTGCCTTTACAAATTTATTAATTAATATCTTTTATTGGTAAAGTTATACAGTGTTTCTTAATATAACGAAACAAATAAGATTGGTTGGTCACTGATGCTTGGGTTATCCTGTACTATAGGCATCAGTTGCCTACCCTCTTTTACAAACTATTGTACCACTTGCTAACAAATTGTGAGTCGCTTACAGTAAATAAATGAAGAGCATCAAGAAAAAAATGTGTGTGTGTGTGTGTGTGTTTGTGTGGGTGTGTGTGTGTGTATGTAAGAGAGAGAGTGTGTGTGACTACCTGTGCGTGGGATTATACACTGTTTTTGTAGGTAATATATAATTAAAGTTCAATATTAAAAGTATATGTATACTCTGTGCTTAGATACTTGTATACTCTTTACTTAGATACTAGAACAGATTTCGTTACATTATTTACTAGACTTCAAGTATTTAGGAGATTACCAAACATAAATATCGCAGTAAAAAACAGCAACGAATATGGACAAACTCATGGTAAAGGGTGCAATTTACGTAGCCTTTTCCACGCAATACAGTTTTTCACACAGTTGTCTCACAGTTAAACAAGAGCGCTTTCATTTGAACGCGTCTCTTTGTAAAAACAAATGAGAGCAATGACTGAAACTGACAACTCGCATTGGGTGTTGGGTTGTTTCAGGGTTTTATTTTTATTTGTACAACTAGCAGTGACTTGTGGTTTTACCCGCGTAAAAACCGACCTCGTGGCAGTGGAATGCTTTATTTCACTTAGTTTTTAATTACTTCCTTTCAGATTATTTTACAACGAATATATATCTAAACAATTTTAATTAGAACTAGAAACGGTCTTAATAAAATATAATTTAATAGGATAAGGATTAATACGGAGATATGACTAATATGTTTTGATTATTGTCGGAACTTTTATTAACTTTTCAAATGTCAAAAAGGTAGTTATAGTGGCAGAACTACAGTAGTTGGACATATGGTATCGCGGACTTTTTTCTACATATTAATACGTTCTGTAATATTGTAGAACATTTTATTATCAATAGTTTCCTCAGCTCAGGGGATGACAGATTTTATGTGACCAATTTTTTCATACCTTGGGTTACATTAATGTATTTTTCTTAGGGATCCCTATTTTTTTTAGAAAGTAATAAAGCCTATCTCGCTCAGTGTAAATGCAGGCTTCTAATACTGAAGAAATTTATGAAATCGGTACAATATTTTTTGTGTGGAATAGTTTCAAACACACACATAAATTTTCGTCGTTTTCCCAAAAGATCATTTGCTCTGAAACTCTGGTAAAATTACATTTTTAATGATAACTTTGTAATCAAATCTCGATAAATTATTTCGTTAAAATTTCAAACTCTTATAATAAAATAACCATTAGCCTATATAGTTGTAATCGTTGCTTAACCTAACAGAAATTGACTATGACAATATGCTGGGAGTAATGAAAAAGTAGACAGTCAATCGTTTTCCGTGTATAATTATTAATTAAGACACGAAAATAACAAATGTGTATAAAACATTTACACAATCATATAAGATTTAAACAAATAAAGTTTAAACAGGTGTGTATTTCTACATATATATTGAAACAGTTAGGAAAACGTTTTCGATTGAGACGTCATCTAAACATAGACGCTCCAATGACCTTTTATGCTTAATTGGACTCTCGGCAATGTTTCGAATAGCGACAATGGTTTCAATTCTATAAATCTAATAGTAGTTCAATTCAAATTTTACTTTGCCAACCCCATCAGAATAGACACCATTGCTTGTGATGCATTATTAAATGCAACACAAACGAAGAAACGATCGATCCCTCGCATTGCTAATATACACTTAGACAAAGTGTCGACAGCCATTACGTTCTGGTTACCTATGCAATTAAATACATGTTAAAACAATTATTCCTTGCAACATACAATGGCAGGCGTGATTTAATTTACACAGAATTGAAATCGCAACACAAATTTCATAATACATTCGTAGTACTATTCAGCTGTATATCTAGATTACCTGTACCAATTCGTCGGTATCACCAACAAAAATTGGCGAATTGGACAATTTTGGTACAGGAAAAAGTAACATTTTTGTTACCGTAACATATGCTAATAAATTCTTTCCCATTTTAAGTTATGTTAGCAATCAGCTATAGGTAATTTAATATGTAGACTCCCGGTTGAGTTGTCAACTTTACAGTAAGTGGTAACAATAGACCAAAAATAATCTAATAGTGCTTGTTAAGTTTACTAATATAAAACAGACTGCTGCTTTGGAATTGGAGTTGGAGGCAAGGAGTTGTGGCGCAATTCCAACAAAGCTTTTGTACAGGAAAATCGTTCATGATTAATAAAACTGTTGAAATCAACCTACGACATTTTATAGTGCTACAGAGTAAAAGTAAGTAAGTAGCAGCCCATTCACGTCCCACTGCTGGGCACACGCCTCCTCACTCCAAGGAGCGAGGGTTTTTAGAGCATAGACTTACCACGCCGCTCCACTGCGGATTGGCAGGCATAGTACACAACAAGTGTTCTCTCTATTCCTTCACTCTCATAGGCCGATGTGACGGAAATCCGGAGAGAGATCAGGCGCAGGACCGACGGCTTAAAGTGCTCTCCGCCAACTTCACGGATTCGGGCAAACATTGAGAAAATCTTAATAGAAAACTCAATATTGGTTTTTGAATTGGCCCGACCCGGGACCCGAACCCACGACCTCATGTCTGTAGTCGAACATGCTAACCACTAGACCAATGAGGCAGTTTAGACCAATAAGGCAATGCTACAGAGTAATTCTTGTCTATTTGATTATGAGTTTCTAACATAAGAAAATGTAGACTATTCTGTACAACCCAGCATGGAATTCCAAAGCGCCCCTGGTTTTTTTATTAAAAAAACGCGGATCGCTGGGTTACTTCCACAATCTGCCGTTTCCGTTTAGGTCATTCATGTACTCCTTTCATGTATTTTGCAAAAATGAGGATAAGGGATCACTCATTATGCAAGTGTGGACTAGCTGAAGGCACAGCTTCGCACATTCTGCTTGAATGTAATAAACTCTCCCATCCTTGTATGATTTTCTGCCGCTGCAAATCCCCCGTCCGGTCAATTTTAACTCTCTTTTAATGCTAGTATTTAGTGGATTTTGAAATGTTCTTTGTAAATATATTAGAATTAATAATATTAAACTGTAATGTCTCGTTTTGTGTTTGTAATATAGTTGTGTTATTATATAATATATGCATGTGGTTATGTTTGCTGGTATTGGGTAGTTTAAAGTAATGGATTAACATGTAGAAAGTGCAAGTACCCCTATTTTTCACGTAACTTAAAAAAATATATAAATAGAAGTTACGTTTACCGAAAAATTCTTATACATACGTCTTCTACTTCTACGTGACACTAACGAAGTAAATTGTGCCAGTCTGGCACAGGAAAAAGCTATAACTTCAAACAATAATAATTCTGTACAACTTGTAAGGTAATTTACTTTTATCTGTTATATAATGGTGCATTTCGCTTATTTTGATAGTATTATATGTTATGGCATGTTGTTATTGGGTAAGGCGGCGGACATTGAAACTGTCTTTATATAACAAAAAAGAGTAATACGTGTCATATATCAATTGGGATCTCGCCGTTTCCGCAAGAGAAAATTTCAAAGATATATCAATTCTTGCAGTACCGTCGCAATATATATTGAATAGCAATTTATATATCTGTGATAATATTCATTTATTCAAAAAAACGAGCGAAAGACACAATTTTAATACGAGAAATAAAAATAATAATAAAATAATGACGTCAGACTAGGCTATTGGGCTGCAGCTGAAAATCGGTGCTGTGTGCCAGAAACCTGACACACAATACCGAGCTGTTCTGCCTTTTCGGGGCTGGGTGCACAACATTTAAACCAATAGTTGTGGTTTCAAAGTAGTGCAATTACTCAATACATGTTTTTCATAGATGTTTATATTATATAATTGCACCTATGCGCCGAATAAAGATATTTTCTTTCTTTCTTTCTAATGCCATTTTTTAGAATGAAAAAGGTTCAGGTTCATGCATAATCATATTTTTCATGCAATACCATAAAACTTTGGATCGGTCTCACACGTTTTTTCATCAATTTAGGAGATTGAGAATGCAATGTAACACTAAGATAATACAACAAAAGAAATTATTATAATTATTGAGCCACATGCAAGTCTTTATTTAATACCGAATGGGAGCAACATGAAAAAAACAACGCCAAGCGAAAAAAGGTAGTGAAAAATGTCCCCTCGCAGTAGACATTCACTGTAACAAACGGGAGACTGTAACTGGGTCGCCTTATTGAGCTGTACTCTATTTTGAGTATACTTTAGTACTGTGAAGTTACTGGCAGAGAAACTATAACAGTCTTAATTAAAAAGTTACCAAACACAAAATGTGTCCAGTATTAAGCGGTTGACTTCTGTTTATTAATTTGTAGTATGGTAACTTCACCTAAGTTTTCCACAATGCAAAAAAAGATAAAGCTCCCATCTAGTAACATTTCTAGTAACATCAACGAAACTAGGCCATAACGCCAACTTTGCAGCAATACATTTATTTCCTTTATTGTACAACACATTTTAATAAAATATATGAATGGCGTCTTTATATAATATAAATTTGTGTTCCGGAAAGACGGTGTAAACTCTTTAAATAGATATATTCGGGAAAACCTTAAGGAGACATAATTACGAGAGTAAAGCATAATTAAATTTAAAAAATTAAAGTGCATGCGTACAAAGTACACATGTCCGAAGTGAAACTTCTTTGGCAAGATAAGTTATATATTTATATATAAATCTAAAACTTTAAACTTCCGAGCATTGACGAAAGATATGTTAGAAATTTAATTGTAATTAAAATATTAAAAGTATCGAAAATTAATACCAATTATTTTGTGAAATCTCAAATGACGAATTGTAAATAAAAATGCCACGGTTTTATTGACAAAATTAGAATCTATAATATTAAAATGAATTGCAAAATGTGTAGGTAAGTGCATAACTCAACAACGCCTGGGTCAATTTTGACAATTCTTTTTTTTAATGTTCATCGAAGTCCAAGGATGGTTTTTACGGCGAAAAAAATTCGAATACTTGCAGGGGAAAACCCTAAAAACAGCCCTTTTTCGTTGCCCATGCAAACTTTTTGTAACTAAAATGTAGAGTCAATTTGACCTTTATTGCTATTCAATATAGTTCATAATAAATAACAAATACTTACTGTTGTCTAAGCAATGTATGTTCCTAACGTCAAAGAGTAAATTTGCACTTTATTACCGATGCACAAAGTTCAAAATCAATTTAATAGTCACAACCCAACCAAATTGAATAGTCACTAAATTGTAAAAGCTATAGATATTTAGTACTGCTGTAATTTCACTTCGAAAATCATTCGTAAAACTGAAATCAGCCACATTTCAAATCTTTTTGACAGAACGAAGTCTGTCGTGTCTGCTAATTATTAATAAAATTTTGTTCTCGTATCTACAATTTAGAATTCAGTAATAATTCATAAAAATGCTACAGGTAGAAGATCCAGCATGAAATACAAAACTAATACATAGTGTTTCCCAAAAAGGAGCTTTCAGAAGAAAATCTAGTATTAAAACTTATGTTTGATATAAATGTGGAGATTTTTAATGGAGACAACTTTGTTCCGCAATATCAAGTCTTTTCCAGCAAAGACCATTACTTTATATATCCTACGTTGAATATAAAAGACGTTTGCTGTAGTGATTTTTCATGCTTTACAAGGACTTGCAAAGAAAGTCCATTTTGTCTCTCATATAGCTCCCCTTAGGGTGTAACCACATAAATGTTGCCATTTCTGTGAGCCAACAAAATTTAATGGCACCGTACTGTATAGTAGACTATTCTTAGCAGATTGTTTTTATAAATGTATTTAGTACCTTTAATTATTAAAAGTAAACGGTTTAACACGACATATTTTATAAGAATGCATGATTCTATGCAGTATTATGATAAAATTAGATGTTATTTTACAATAAGATAAAACATACTAGTTAAAAATAAAACTAATGTGAAGAGCTCGCGGTTACAATCAAATTTAAGCAATTTTGTATTAAAAACACGGTCCATTTCTTTAAAGTAAAAAAAAAGTTATTACTAACATAATTATCTCAAATTTATTCATGGTTGTTGGTTAGCCAGAGGCCCTTGGTTTGATTCCCTGTAGCAAATTGGTATTGTATTTCCCAATTTGTCTGAGTTTACCACCGGAGAATCAATAACAGATTAACTACCTCTTACCAGGTTAACACGCGATTCACCATCAGGTGAAGAGATTACAGTCAAGAGCTAACCAGTCTGCAATAAAAAAGGATGGGAAGTACATTCTGAGAATATCCCTCTGTAGATATAATACTAAAACCATATTGCAAGACTTCTTGATGTTACTTACAATACAATACGATACAGAAAATCCGTATAACTTTTAAAACTGACTGAAATGCAGGGCGATCTGTTATAATCACTTTTTATTAAAAGGAAAGAAACTTATTTAAAACTTTATGACACTTGTACTTCGTCGTCGTCGTCGTCTCAACCAATGGACGTTCACTGCTGGACAAAGGTCTCTCTTAATGAATTCCAATGGGCCCGATCTTGCGCCGCTTGTATCCAGCGGCTGCCAGCAACCCGCCTGATATCATCGTTCCACCTGGTGGTGGGTCTGCCGACGCTGCGTTTTCCGGTGCGAGGCCGCCACTCTAGCACCTTCGGGCTCCAACGTCCATCGGTTCTGCCAACTACGTGCCCTGCCCATTGCCACTTCAGCTTACGTCTATGAAATTTGCCTACGTATATCATAATTGTGTGTCCACTAGCAATTATATTATATATATTTTTTCTTATAAGCAGCCATTGGTTGTTTATAACATAAATTACGATCTAGCCTTGTAGACTAATTAGTAATAATACTTTGACCTAATATATACTTGTATTATCTAAGTCTTAGAGTCTAACGACTATGCTTAGTTTACTATAATGTCTATTGACTCACTCTGTTCTTGATTCTTGCTTTAAAGCACCAAACTACATTATAATGTGTCACTGCACTTTCACTAACTCAAAAGGTTTTGTTCTTTTAAGTCTTTTCTTGGTTCGTGTGATATCCAGAAGTCTATCAGCTTCGGGATTCACGTGATGGCAAAATCGTTAGTGATGAGCTTTGGCAATTCTTTCGATGTAATTATTAACAGCCTCTATGTTTAGATCCTTGTGAAGATCGCTATTTTTTATGTACCAAGGTTACATTAACAATTTCCCTAAGTACTTTGTTTTGGATTTGTTGTACTATTTTGAGATTGCTAAGTTTGCGACATCCCCAACATTAAGTACCATATGTGCAATATGGTATTAGGACCGTTTTATATAACAGTAGTAGTTTATTAGGTACTTTCAGTGCTGAATGCCTTCCAAGTAGCCAATACATCTCTCTATTTCGTATTTCTAGCTCCTCACGTTTCTTTTTAACATGAGCTTTTTATTGAAGTTTTGTATCCAACGTCATACCAAGCTGTGTCGACATAAGGCAGATTTTTGTCAGTGTTGTAATATATATTGCACAATAGTTCATACGTTTATATATTATATTATTTGAATACACATATGACATTTATGTTTATCCCACGCTCCGCACGCCTACTCACGTTCGTAAGATCGGATATTAGGATACAACTAGCATTTTGTAAGAGCACGATACTTCTCTATTTTAAGTAGCACAGTTATTTAATAATCCCAAATAATGAGTAAAAAAATGGAAGAGTTAAATTAAGTCATAAATCATTCTACTAGTACATTACAATATCCAGTCATAGGTTTATTTTCATCGTTGCTTGCTGCATAAATGCAAGTCATACACAATAAAATCTCGACGACGACGTATTTCTTATTGAATTATATAGAAACACCTGGCACCTCCCTTTATCAGCGATTTCTACGTCAAGCTGATAGAGTTAAATTTATTGAATTTGCTTTCACTTTACCTTGTGATGTGCTAAGCTACCAAAAGTATATAAAACCTTAATAAAATTCTTTTATACAACTTATATATCTAAATAGTTCAATGAATGAAGTGAATGAATGAAAATAGAATGAATAAAAGTAAACTGACTAAAAGGATTTATGAGTCAAGAGTGAATGTGAAAGTTGGAAGGGGAAGACCAAGGCGAACATTCCTGGATCAAATCCAGGACATTTTAAATAAGGGCCAGGTCAAGAGTACTCTAAACGGAGAAACTTGTATGAAAGGTTTAATGAGAATGAAAGAAGTGAAGGAGATATGCAAGGATCGTGGCAAGTGGGAGGACGTGGTCTCTGCCTACCCCTATGGGAATGAGCCGTGATGCTATGTACGTATTCAAGTTCAAAAGATGCGATAGTTATAGCAAGAAAAGTGGTCACAGCAAACTCAAGAAAAAAGGTCAGTACCATATTTCGAAGCGATAACTTCTTTAGCATTGTATATAAGTCGAAGAAACGAAAAAGCGATAGTAAAACGAGACAGACGCATGAATTCATAAGATTTAACTTGGGAGAAAATGAGATATGAAGCATTATGCGGTGTTTGTTATGTTTGTGGTTCTCTTTGTACTCTGCTTCGTACTCGTGTTCACCAAGGCATAGTGGGAGTTAAAATTAAATCATTACTAAACCTTTAAACTATCCTCTTGCCAAGATTTTACATTCGTCATTGTCTTGAAGAATTGCGCACAGGATTTTTTTTACTATACAATTACACTACCATCATTTTAAAAAGTTAAACTAATTGCTAATAAATAATTCTTAAAACAGAAATAGCTTCCATCTAACTAAATTGTTTAATTAACTCGGAATTTATTATCCTCAAGTTATCTCCTGAGATTTTATTATACTGAAACGGATACAGTTCCCATTAAATTAAATGAATGAATAACAAACCTTAACAATTCGTTAAGCCGAGGTTCTTAATTTTTTTGGTTGTTTCTCTTTAAAAGCAAGTCTGTAACAATTTCACTATGGTACACAAATATTTTTCTCTTGATATGATTTTAGGCTTTACAATAATAAAGTCCCTGTGAAGTAATCTTGAGCCTCTGTGATTACATTAAACATACCTATTCCCTTAATACTTATTGCCCAAGCGGAAGGTTTTCTGATAGCTCGAAAATCAGATTAAGAACTAACGCCCAATAAACATAAATTCGACCAAAAATCAAGGGATTCTTCTCCAGGCCCTTGAATATTCAAGGATTGTGAAGTGTACACCGCACCATTGTGGGACTAATGTTGCAATGGAGATCCTAAATACTAATACATACAGAAGAAGGAATTTTATTGACTTATTCCATCCTTTTATTTGGTTGCCAACTTCATGTAACTATCAGGTACATAACAGTGACCTTTTATGTCAGTGAAATGCGAAAACGAATGATTCGCAGCCGTTTCTAATAAGCACATTTTAGCTCGATTGAGTTTATTGAAGTGTGCCCTTGATGAAAGGCGACTTTATTGAAGCGCTCTTCAATAATGAAACCTTTTGTCACATTTCAAAGAAGTCTATTCTAATGACTAACTTTTACTGCATCGTTATATTTAAATAAAGGGCAAAGTTTGGATATTGTTTATTACTTATTAGTACAACAAAGTTTGAAAGGCCACCTATAAAGCTACGACTTATCGTTTCCAACCCTTTTATAGCAACACGCGAAATAACGATTTTTTTTGTAATTATTGCATGAAACCTGAACATCACTGAATATGCTTACTGATGACTCTTTTTAGACAGATCTTGTCTTCTAACGTATAGAATATCTTATATCTTCTGCTGATAAAATGTATCAATGTTGTGGTGGCCTTCTCACCGAACATACCAGATGTCTATTACTGAAACTATGTATCTTCTAATGATTTCAGCTACACCCGCGTTTTGTTTTTCCTGACCTGACTTACTGTTGACCTTAGTTTTCTGATGGACATCCTTATCAGAATTTAAATGTTGAAATTTTAGTATTGCTCCTTTAACCACATAGTCTAAAAAAAATTACCTGATTGAAAATTAAAGACAACTTTAGTCGTAGACAATGACCAGTATATGGTTCGTCATCTGACTGTTTTAAGATGATAGTAAGACTAGTCATTGGAGGGTTTCTCAATGTTGTAATTGAACCCAATTTGCTATAGAATTATCGTAATGTTTCATAAATTATTACAATCACTTATAATATCAATGCTAGTAGGCTGCAAAAAATTGACAGCTCATTTAAACATAACTGTATACTTGTCCATATATACAGCCAGAAGCAGTTACAAAGATATAATTTAGTATATTTAAATCTTTTATTAAGGAAAACTAATTGAAAAATCGTTCTATAATTTGAAAGACTAGAAGAATAGAAGATATAAAAACGTGGGAGTCAATCAATTGCTCTAATTGAAATAGAATATATTAAAAATATATATGATGAGAAAAAAACGCTTCCACGACTGGTTTATTGTGGGCTCTTCTCAGAACAAGGCGCGAAGGAACCCTCGTAACTTTAGATTGCATCACTCGTACATTGAAATAATATATGGAAAAAAGGATATTTGACGTTTCAAAAGTGATATAAAATAGCAGTGATTGGCATTTTCAACTTAAATTCCAATCGCGTAGTAAAATGGAATAAACCACAATCTCCTATTTTATTGTAAAGCGGATGCCGTTGATTTCCCTTTATACAGGAACAAAAACAAACAAAAATTAACACAAATTAGATACAGTGATGAAATAGTACTCGTTTCTCTAGCAGTGGATCAGGTTAGAATAGATGATATAGTAGTATTCAATAGCGTTTAGTTCTTCTTTTCTGGTAGCCAAGCAATTGGCGGTTAGAGACGATTCTGTGTAACTTAAAGTCTCATGAACTATAAGTAGAAAGATAGATGTATACCTTATCAAACAGAAAGGAAAGAAATATATATTATGGCGGTATTATCGCTAAATAGTGAATTCGTCTAGTTCTTAGATAAAAAACGTCATTTATTCCGAACGGTAAGTGATACAAAATTCCTTAAAACTAATGTAGAGTTTAGACTTCTAAATATCACGCAATTCAGAATGCCTGTTGGCAAAGACCTGCGGGTCTTGAGCCACTTTTCCAATTAGCTCCTGCATCTTGAGCCCATCCTTCTAGTAGTTATAATAACCCAACTTTAGCATGAGAATACTGCCATTGATACAACAAGGAAGCAAAGAATAAAATTATCACTCGCATAGTTAGTCAAGTAGTTCTCTTTTTTGTTATGTTTAATTTTCCTTTTATTTTAAGTTTGTATTAATGTACTGTATTTTATTAATGTACATTATATAGTCTTATCTCTTACATTTTCAAATTTATTCTACTACCCATATAAAAGGGAAACCCATAGGAAATTATGCTTTTCAAAGTCGAGTCAGGTAACCTTTATAATTTGACTGGTCGAAGGCCGTACACGCTGCACCCATCACCATTCAGTTGTTTCCCTTGAAAGCTATCAATAACACGCCGTGAATATGAAGCCATTATTTCGGTCACATTTAAGGTGGGCCTTGTCTGCCATTAAAGAGATTATTGTAACCGAAATAATGTTCTTCGGCTTTAGCCGTAGTTTGTTACACTCTAAATACGTTCTTTGGCTATTAACGAAAGCTAAATTTATTGAAGACATTATAAATAAGAAACAAAGATGGTAACATCAAAATTAATTTATTTTTTTAATAAAAATCTCTGAAACGAGCTGGCAAGGAAGAGGTTTTCACAAAGGTTTATGCACTTAATTAACCAACTCACTGATCAAGTAGTCAGTATGTTCGGCGTCAGACATATGGTCCTGGGTTCAAGTCCCGGATGGGGCCAATTCAAAATATCGATATATTGAGTTTTCTTCGTGCCTTGAAGAGCACGTTAATGCGTCGACCCTGCGCCTGATCTTTCTTCGGCCGAGCCGGATGCCCGTCACATCAAACTATGAGAGTGAAGGAATAGAGTGTGTACTTGTGTGCTAAGCCTACCAAACCGCAGTGTAGCAACGTGGTGGGTCTATGCTCTAAAAACTCTCTCGCCTGTACCCAGCAAAGCAACGTAAATGATCTGCTACTTATCTTAATGAATGATAATAAAACTCTTTTACTTTTATCAACCCTTTGTTTCGTAAAAAACACCAAAATTACTATTTTAGGAAATAGCTTGCAATATACCAAAAAAATACATCTTCATTGGCCTTTACTGCATACGAAAGCTATTTAAAAGATACGTAGTATGATATTGACCTTAAAAACAAGTCCTTAACGAGATAACTGGCAGTTTCAATTTATTAACTTACACTTTACATATAATTCAATTTATGCCTTTTTNCAATCTTTAAAGGAATCTCTTTGGCACTCGCACTGGGTTTCCCTGTGTCGCGAGTGTCAAGACCTTCCTCCGTAAACAAAAATAATGACAGTATAAATATAACATTTAAAATAAAGAAAATAAGATTTGCCGGACTGCAACAGTACAATTTTCAGATTATAACTATTAATATATGTGGGAACTATATATTTCTAGTATATATTACATTTAAAATTACATTAAAATCTTATTTAGGGTATGCCTATGAATGTATGTGCATGTAAGTTTATATGCGTGTGTGAATATATGCGTTTAAGTGGGTGTTTGTGTGTGTATTTGGTTGCAATTAGGTAGTGTAGTCGAATTAATTGTTAACACGGAACCATGAGTAAATTTTCCGTTTCTGTGTACGTTAAAGTCAGCAACCATTTATTAGTACTACTATTTTAGGAAATAGCTTGCAATATACCAAAAAAATACATCTTCATTGGCCTTTACTGCCTACGAAAGCTATCTAAAAGATACGTAGTATGATATTGACCTTGAAAATAAATCTTTAACGAGATAACTTATACTTTACATATAATTCAATTTATGCCTATTTAGTTAGCGACTTAATCTAACGGCTGAAGCAGTGAAGGCAATAAATTCAATGTTCTGCAATATATTTTATAATTACCGTAATGATCTAGAGAACTTTCTGATTCAGCCCGACTAATTAAGAACCCATGCGGGATTAAAGACCTGAATTAACTATAATAAAAGTACAGATATGGATTAAAAGGTGCTTAAGTAGTCCTTGAAATACTTTTATTAAATTATTTAATTATCTTGTTTGGTTTTTTCAGACGCGTGTCCGGTTTTACCTCTGTTTAATTTGTCCGTAACTCCCTAAACTAAATGACCTCAATATCCTTTGTAAGAAAACTATCAGCGAAACCAAAAATAGCGTAACCTTTGAGATTTCGCCGTGTCAAGGCCTAACTCGCTGCAACTATTGCTATTCATCGCGACTATCAGTAGCTCACAATAGAACGATACGAAGCCATACAACGATCACAATCCACAAGGACGTTCGCTTAAAACGCCATTAAGTAGATTAAAACGGCTAACATTTGCTTATCTTACTATAACCAGTCTACAAAAATGTTTGTTTAGTAAACATGTTCAGAAGCGTGAACTATAATGGTTGAAACTGACTATTAAGCTCCAATACGAGTATAGCACTAAATGGTTCACTGAAAATTTATGGAATATCTAATTTATATTAGCAATTGTTTTCAAAAAATTTAATACAATAAAAAGTTATATGATCTTTGTAAAGTATAAAAGTTTAGAACATGAGAGAGTAACGCATAAGCTTTTTCGCAGCGGTATTCACTGTCTATCAATTGGTCCAAAAACGCATTTACATGTTGGAATTATAACAAAATTCTTACATTTTTGCTTATAAACAGCATTTTCATAACTAATATGTGAGTCAATAGTTTCAAGATATCTAAGAAATAAAATTTCATTCAATCGACATCTATAATATGAAGGGAAACGTAAATGTTGAAACCGGTACGTCTCAGAATCGAGTTTGTGTTTATTGTTGATACGTTAGCGCTTGACTGTGATCACACTTGACGGTAAGTGAGGATAAGGCCTAAGAAGAAGGCAAGCTAATCTGGTAAGAGGCAATTCATCTTATGGTTTCAACACAACATCATACTGGAACAAAAATCTCTTTATTTGGTGGTATGTCTTTCCTGGTAGGGTGGCAACTAGCCATGGCCGAGTCAGACAAATTTCTTCCACTGCACTTGAAATGTTTTTGAAGTGAAACTTCTTTGGGCGCACGGGGGTGTTTTGGTTCTATTGTTTTTTATTGCCGATAGTTTAGCGCTTGACTGTAATCTCACTTGATGGTAAATGATGATACAGTCTAAGTTGTAGTACCGGATCACAAATCTCTTTGTTTTGGAGGTGCGTCTTTGCTGGTCTTTGTGGTAACTAGCTACGGCCGAAGCCTACCAGGCCAGACTTAGACATATTAGAAAATGCAATTTCCAAAATTCGTCCTGCCGGTAATCAAACCCGGGACCTCTGCTAGAAAGGCGAGAACTCGCACCACCGTGCCAGCGAAGCCGTCAATATTTATATGGATGAAACGCGTGATTAGCGTCACGAAAATACAGCGTTTTTTATGCTACTTCGTTTGAAGGTTAGGTAGTTTTAATATTTACAAATAACAATAGGCATTTTAAATCGCCACCCGTCATTTAATAACTAAATATGCTAGTTTTATAAAATATAAAATTTGATAAATTCTCTTTTCTAAACTTTGAATTCAAAAACAAAAATTGATCAATAAAGTCTAATATTGACAAAAATCACGTGACATTTTTATTTACAATTCGTCATTTGAGATTACAATAAATGACTTGTATTAATTTTCGACACTTTTAATATTTTAATGACAATTAAATTCATTAAACTCCTAACATATCTTCCTTTTCCTCTAAGTCACGGAAATCTAAAGTTTCTTATTTGTTTAATAAACTAGACTTAAAAATTAGTTTGCCAAAGAAATTTCACTTCTGACATCTGTTATTTGTACGCACATTCTCTTATTTTTAATCTATATTATGTATTTATAATTGCAGACGAATATACATACCTGGGACACATAGTCCAACTAGGTAGGTCCAATTTCGACAAAGAGGTAAACCGCCGAATCCAGCTCGGTTGGGCAGCGTTCGGGAAACTACGCCAGATATTTTCGTCCGATATCCCTCAGTGCCTGAAGACGAAGCTCTTCGAACAGTGCGTGTTGCCAGTGATGACCTACGGCTCCGAAACGTGGTCGCTGACTATGGGCCTCATTCGAAAGCTCAGAGTCACTCAGCGTGCGATGGAGAGGGCTATGCTCGGAGTTTCTCTACGCGATCAAATCAGAAATGAGGAGATCCGTAGCAGAACCAAAGTCACCGACATAGCCCTACGAATCGCGAACCTGAAGTGGCAATGGGCGGGGCACATAGTCCGACGGACCGATGGACGTTGGGGGCCGAAGGAACTGGAGTGGCGACCACGCACCGGGCGGCGCAGTGTAGGGAGACCCCCCACAAGGTGGACCGACGACATAAAGAGGGTCGCCGGTAGCCGCTGGAGCCAGGCGGCACAAGACCGGGCCTTGTTAACGTCATTACGTGAGATCTATGTCCAGCAGTGGACGTCCATCGGTTGAAGCAACGACGACGACGACGATGTATTTATTAATATTTCATTGATATTTAAAGAAAATTATAGTTGTTGTACATTCCAAGCATCTAACCAGTTCTAAATGTGCCAAAAAAGATTGTTGAATGTAAATATATTTACAAAATCCTACAGTTATACAAAATAAAAGTTCTATAAATTCATTCAATCAAAATAGCTAACTGGGTCAAAATTTTTAAAACTAGTTGACCAGGAAAAGTAATTGGAAAACTCGCTTTCAACTGCATACCGACTGAATTAATATTTTACGTCGAGAGCAAATAAACCGTATCATGGTTTGAAAAGTTTAGCAAGCTTGTTCAGATAAAAAAATGCATTCAAGATAACGCCAGCCATATAAAAATATTCAACTGATATAATAAATTAAACCTACTCTAAAATATTCATATAAAAAATTAAACAAATAGTGGTTGGTTTAAATTGTTAAACGAATATATGGTTCGCATGATATTACGTCTTGAAAACCGCGTACAAAGGCAATTCAAAAAAGCGATTGATAACAAAATCGGGAGATACCGTTTGGTGATGTAGCGACATATCTATCACCTTCATCCGAAATTCTATTCCACTTCTGGATAGATAAAGGATCCAAGAATTTATTACGCAGCAAAGTCTACCAGCAAAGACGTACTAAGCAATGGGACTTTGTGTTCCGGTACGGTGCTTTGTAAAAACCATAAAAGGTAAAATTGTCTCATAACAGATTAGCCCTCTTTCTTCTTCGATTGCATCATCACTTGCCATCAAGTGTCATCGCAGTCAACAACTAACCTGTCAACAATTTAAAAAAATGTTTATTTCTGGATAACCTGCCTAAATAAGTCCTAGAAGAAAGTCTTTCTCCATGCCACTATACAGAAAGCGTATCATGCAGATAAAACTGAGCTGAAACTGGAACGATAAAATAGTGCAACATATATTTATGTTAAAAGACACGTTCAAACTCCAGTGTCGTTTTTTTTGTTGTTCATAATCTATAGGTTAAATGTGGCACAATAAAAATAGGCGATTGTCGATATTTCGGTTGTGCTTGAAACGATGGCGGTAAAAATAGTTAGTGCCTTATCTCTTCTACCTTTATTTTAAAATGCCACCGCTGGTTACTTAATGTCTAGGTCAACATTACTTAGGTTAAAAGAACTGTAAAATTTCAGACATTACACGCTGAAAAGTTAATGCCGCTAAATATCTGTTCAGCAATAAAATATAAATAAAGTGTCCAAAAATGATAACCAGTTGATAAATACGGTTATAAATAATATATTCCTGTCGAAAGAGGTCTTCGACAGGGATGTGTTGCAACACCATGGCTGTTCAACCTATACACGGATAGCTGTTTGACAGATTTAAAAGAAAGTATGTATGGGTTAAGAATGAATTAATTACTCGTCAAATGTTTACTCTACGCTGATGACCAAGTAATACTTGCGTTATCCGCTAATGAGCTACAGGAGATGATAAATATTATGAATGAAGCTTTGAAAGGGAAAGGAATGAAAGTGAGTGTAAACAAAACGAAAGTTATGCTTTTTGAAAGAGATGAATGGCAATATTTTGATAGAAGGGGAACAAGTGGAAGAGGTGAAAGAATTTCTATACTTGGGATCTAAATTTACAAAAGATGGAACACGTGAAAGTGATATTGAAAGGAGAGTGAATGCAGGGAATATGGTAAATGGTGCCCTGCGCGCCTTTATTAATAGCCAGATGGTGTCTCGAAGGGCCAGACTGGCTGTGCATGCAGGAGTGTTGGTGCCAACACATATGTAGGGTAGTGAAAGTTGGGTATGGCAGAAACATATATTTTACATAAGTAAAATAAATGCGGTAGAGATGAGAGCGTTGAGATGTATGAGTGGATTAAAACTGAGTGACAGTGTAAGAAATAGTGTGATTAGAGAACGTTGTAGTATAAAAGAAGATGTAGTGACTAAAATTAAGAAAGGTATGCTTAGATGGTTTGGGCATGTAGAGAGAATGAATGAAAGGAGACTGACAAAAAGGATTTATGAGTCAAGAGTGAATGCGAAAGTTGGAAGGGGAAGACCAAGGCGAACGTTCCTGGATCAAATCCAGGACATTTTAAGTAACGGCTAAGTCAAGTGTACTCTAAACCGACGAACTTGTATGAAAGGTTTAATGAGAATGAAAGAAGCGAAGGAGATATGCAAGGATCGTGGCAAGTGGAAGGACGTGGTCTTTGCCTACCCCTATGGGAATGAGGCGTGATGCTATGTATGTATAATTAGTGTATAAACGTCAGTTTATTAGTGTTATTACTTTAATAGTGTTATCTTAATTGTATGATAGGCTTATTATAGCGTTGAAAATGTCTACATCTAGATTAACAAACTCGTTATATGACTGACGCATCCTGATATCATAGAAATTGTTAAAACTAAAACATGAAGATGTAATTATGCGATTTTAGATTTAGCATGTAAAACAATTACAAATGGAGCTATAATTATTATAATGAAACATGGCCAAGAGCTTAAGCTACATTTTATATCATAGTGTTCGTTCCGCTTGCAAATCCTTGACACCAGGAAATATTATATAAAACACCAACAGGTAAGGTTCTAAAGGAATTTTATATTTGATTCACAGGGGTAGAATGGGGTAATTAGAGCTTTTGTAAAAACTGTTCTCATTCCTGTCAAATTCTCATTTCACGGAATTAGACTTAACTGAATAAAGCGAAACTTATAAGGTGGAATTACGAAAACAGATAATAAAAATATATACTTTGACCAATTTTTTATCAATAATGAAAATGATTATATGTATAGAATTATTCTAAATGGTATGTGAATATTAGAAAAATCTATTTTATTAACATGCTACGAACCTGCTGCTGCTGTTTATTTGGCTGCTTGTACCCCTTCGAATCCTCTATCTCCTGGCAAAGAGTTAAAACTGAGCTAACAGATAATTTTAGGCAAGCATTCTCCACCTTAGCCTATCATCATGTCCCTCATTGCTGAAGGTCGTGCCGGCTCTGATATGCTTTAATGGCTGCATGAACTAGCTGATTCCATTTCTCTCTATCCTCAGCTACTTTAAGGGCTGTTTAAAGCGCTAAGGATAACCATAAGAGAGACAGAGGCAGAATACAGTGGATGCTCCCCTCACCTCCTCCCGCCTCCGTGAATCCTCAGTCGAGCTCATCCGGGACACCAGGGAGGAATACGGAAGTTGAACACCTGGTAACTTACTCATAGATGAAGAGGGTTTCGCTTGATTTTCTCAGGTCCGAGTCCCACACTTCTGACCCATGAGTCGAGGTTTGTGTCTAAAAGCATTTCCCAGCGGAGAAAAAAGGGATGTTGAAATAACGAATTTCGTTATATCCTTTACTTAGTCGGGCCATCGAGTATCCGACCGACCTCTAGATATTTTTGCCTCAGCTCTTCCTACCACAACCGGTTTTTCCAGGTTATCAGACTATTTTCAGGCGATATGACCAGAGTAGCGAAATACAGTTTTATAGCAGGTGGTGGTTAGCCTTGCTGTTACCTTAGCCTATATTAATAGTTAACTTGAAGTCCGATCGTAGCCAACTGCTCGTTTCTAACAAGATTTGAAAATAGGTTAACGTTTTCAAGTTAACATCGTTTATTGGATTATTTACAACCCGGTTCACAATATTTTACCCCTGTGAAAAGGATTATTTGTGTGATAACCGTATATTCATAATTCTTTCATTTGGGAATGGTAAAACTGGCAAGATTTCAAATGGGACGGTTTAGTGAACTTTTTGTCAAAAACACGGGTACAATAGGATGAAATTTCTGTTTTTCTATAGTTTAAACATAAAGGGCTTAAGATTTTTTTATTTAAATTGAAATATCCATATAACTATTGCGCTATTTCAAATAAAAGCAGTTATATTATTTCATCGCCTATCGCTATGTGCAAATAGCCATCGATTAACGATGAAACATAGTTATCGCAGCTGTGCGCGGATTGCAATCTTTCATTCATATATCAATTAATCTGAAATCAAAACGGAGGTAGAAATGGACTGCTTTTTAAAAATACAACCACACTAGCTTTGCCCGCGACTTCGTACGCGTGGAAAAGAATTTTGGGGTAGCATATTTAATAATCTAGGCTTATTATCTTACAAATACTACACCTACGTATAAATACTCTGCAGAGAGCTAAATGTCCTTTCTGAAAATCTAGACTATCTAGAACCAAATTTCATTTAAGTAACAGTTCAGTAGTTTTAGTGTGAAAGCGCGGCAGACAAAGTTACTTTCGTATTTATAAGCAAGGATTGCTATCTAACACCCTTGATTCGAATGTCATATCTGTTTATATCAAATCAACTGCTTAAAAAGTACGTTTCAAGCGTCTAGCTCTAGAAATGAAGATATTTTTACACCATACAACGCTTTTATCACATTATAAAGTAACCTATGACTTTTCTCAGGGTCTAGACTATCTGTGTACCAAATTTCGTTTAAATTATCAAGTATTTGTTTTTTTTTAATACATAAGTACAAATTTATTACATTTCATTTGATCAACAATTATAGGCAGTGACCTCCTTGTAGGTTTAAAAGAAAACCTGTATTAAGAGGACTCTACACACATTAGTTGTCAGGTGTTATGACACATTAAATGTAATATAACATTTCTAGTTTGGAAATAAGTTATTTAATTAATTGAAAATCAGTGTGCTATGTTAAAGAAAGATCATGCAAATACGTGTGCGTGCGTGTGAGTGTGTGTACGTGTNTTTGTTTTTTTTTAATATTTAATTACATTACAATACACAATTTACATTACATTACATATTACAAATTTATTACATTTCATTTCATCAACAATTATAGGCAGTGACCTCCTTGTAGGTTTAAAAGAAAACCTGTATTAGGAGGACTCTACACAGATTAGTTGTCAGGTGTTATGACACATTAAATGTAATATAACATTTGTAGTTTGCATATAAATTATTTAATTAATTGAAAATCAGTGTGCTATGTTAAAGAAAGACCATGCAAACACGTGTGCGTGCGTGTGAGTGTGTGTGCGTGTGTGCGTATGTGTGAATGTTTGTATGTAATTATATGCATGTCCATTCAGAAATAATGTGCAGCCTACTTCATGACCAACAAAAGTTTTTCAGTCTCATTATATGATAGTTTTTGTAGCCAATCTGTAAGTTTAATTTTACATTCATAAGTTGTTAGTGAGTTAATGTCCAATACTTTGTTAATTTCAATATATAAGAGACACGACATCATTTTTAATTGTCTAGAACCAAAGGTCGTTTTTGTAACGATTGTGGGGATATTAGGCTTGGATTTTTTTTGTTTTGAAGTATGGGGTTCAAAGCGTATTGTTTTGTGTAATTTTATTATAATTTTACAAATATAAAATAATTAGTTTAATAGTTTAGGTGTGAAAGAGTGCCAGACAGACAGAGTTACTTTCACATTTAAAATATTAGTAAGGGTTTTCATGGCATTTTTTTATATAAAGCAACACAAAACCCCACTTCTTATTCATAGACTTCGTGATGTCAGGATAACGCTATGTATAATTAATAAATTAGACTACGAGGCAGAAGGTGTATGTAAATAAATTATAAATTCTCTAACTTGTTCTCTCCAATATCAAACGGAACGAGCACGAGTATAAGATTTAAAATTTTGTAAGACGATGTTTCAAAGATAATGTTTTGTTAGTCGTTGTTTAAATAGCTAGGTTAATAAATAGGGTAATATACTCATCTTAGAGGCCATCGATAAGAGACACAAAATAAACCACATATAGCCGCTTTTTATTTGTTAACGTAACGTAAAATAAAGTTTTAAACCTGCACTCAATTCTATGTTCTTGTTCTTTTACAAAGACGCGAAGAGCTTGTGCAACCTATATTCCGAGTTAGCTTCTCACTTTCGAACTGCTCCGGTTTAATTCACTTACTCCTACAGAAATGCCATCCATCTGTCTATCGGCGTGGGGCAGAGCCAGTAAGTGACAATCCCGCGCACGTCTCACCAGTTCTCAGGTGACGGTCCGCCAGAGCGCTCGACTATTGAAACTGTCGCTGTTTCGTCCTAGCTATTATTAAGGTTGTGGAAATTGATATTGGGAACATTAAGTGATTGAACATTATAATCTGAGTTGACTAGTAGAGTGTTTGATTGCACTGGCATTATCCAACAAACGCCCATGTTGTGGAAATTATGGATGCCATTAATGACGGTGTCGGCGGGGAGCCCTACGCCCCTATGCCCTATGCTTCTCTCCTTTTCTCTTTTTTCCGACATATATAATAGTAGAAACATAGTTAAAGGCGTTGATAAAGTGACAGATATCTTAAATTTTAAATTAAATGCTGAATCTAAACCTATAAACGTAAAAAGCTCAAAACAAATAAAATTATCATAATTATAACCATAATAGTTTTCATTATTCAAACTTGACAAACTTCTGAATGTTTCAAAATAGACTTAAATGTCTGTTTATAAAATTCTTTATATAGATATTTTTTATACTTTTCTTTAAGGACCTTATAATGATGGGATGCCAAATTTAAATCTAATTTTGTACGAGTACCAAATATTGTCTAATCAAATCAAATCAAAATATCTTTATTCAAGTAGGCATATTACAGCACTTTTGAATCATCAAATTTTTGTTTTTTCTGTTCCTTTCCACACTCTAATTCTAATGTACGTCTGATGATGATACTCCAGAACGACTTAAAATCTAAAGTTACGAGGGTTCCTTCGCGCCTCGATCCGAGAAGAGCCCACAACAAACTCAGTCGGGTATTCTGTTTTTTTTTTTTTTTGTTATCATCATCATTACAATATCATGTTAGTTTAATATATTTCAATTCAAATTAGAGCAGTTCGTTCACTCCCACGCGTTTCTATCGTCTAAGTACTCTTGCAACTTATAATACGATTTTTCTATCAACTTTCTTTTAACAAAGACTTTGAATTTATTAATTGACATTTCTAAAACGTCTTGTGGGAGTTTATTATAGAAACGTATACAGTTACCCTTAAATGAGTTGTTAATTTTATGCAGCCTACTAGAATTTACAACAAGTTTGTTTTTGTTTCGTAAGTTATATGATATACATTCACTCTTTTTATTAAAAGAGTCAATGTTTTTGTGTACGTACAACAAGTTTTCTAATATGTATACGCAGTGAACTGTCATTATGTTAACTGCCTTGAATTTGTTTCTTAGCGACTCTCTTGGACCCATATTGTAAATCGCACGAACGGCCCTTTTCTGCAGCACAAATATTGCATCTATATCAGCAGCATTACCCCAAAGTAGAATACCGTATGACATAATGCTGTGAAAATAGCTGAAATATACCAGTCTGGCAGTATCAACATCTGTCAGACGACGAATTCTTTTAACTGCGTAAGCCGCAGAGCTGAGCCTGTTCGATAGACCACTTATATGGGGCCCCCACTGTAATCTGTTATCTAACGTAATGCCTAAGAAAACGGTACTGTCTACAAGGTCTAGTTCCTCATTATTAAGTTTAACAATGGTTTGCATTTGTTTAACATTAGGCAGACTAAATTTAATACATTTTGTTTTATTTGCGTTGAGCAATAAATTATTAGCTTCAAACCATTGTACCACTTTATTGAGAGAGCTGTTTACGTCGTCATAATTTGTTTGTCGCCTATTAATCTTAAACAACAGCGAAGTATCATCAGCAAACAGAACAATCTCATGATCACCCTTAACAAAGTAAGGAAGGTCATTGATATAAATGAGGAAAAGAAATGGTCCTAGTATGGAACCCTGTGGGACTCCCATTTTTGTCACAGACCCCGCAGAAAGCTTGCCATTGACACAGACCTTTTGCGTTCTATTGGTTAAATATGAACTCATCAGGTCTAATGCTGTGCCCGCGAGGCCATAGTGTCGCAATTTCCCGATCAGGGTTTCATACTGAACACAATCGAAGGCCTTAGACAGATCACAGAAAACGCCAAGCGCGTCACGTGAATCCTCCCAGGCCTCGTAGATATTGAGTAATAACTGTACGCCAGCATCGGTAGTCGAGCGACCTCGAGTAAAGCCAAATTGCTTATTATGTAATAAATTATATTTTTTGAAATGTTTTAGCAACTGGTTCAACATTATTTTCTCAAATATTTTACTAAAGGTTGGGAGAACCGATATTGGCCTAAAGTTACTAGGGTTCGAAGTACTGCCTGACTTAAACATCGGTATTATTTTGCTGTACTTCATTAAGTCAGGAAATACACCACAATCAACACAATTATTAAAAATTTCCGCCATGTCAGGTGCAACGATGTCAATTAATGATTTTACAAGGTTAACCGATAGACCCCACAAATCGTTAGTTTTTTTGTTATCTATTTTTGTTATATAGTTATTTTTGTTATATAGTCTATCAAACCAAATCAAATTAAAATATTATTTATTCAAGTAGGCTGAAAAAACACTTTTCGTCAAAAAGTCGTCAGCGGTCTGTCCGTTGGTAACATATCTACCACCGGTTCGGAAAGTTGATTCCGCTGAGAAGGAACCAACAAGAAACTCAGAGGTTGCTCTTTTAAAGATAGTTTTGTATATTACTATGAGTAATATTCTCCTTTTGTGTGCAACAGGAAATAATTTCAAACATTTCTATCGCTTAAATAACCTTTCACATTAAAATATGCCTTTTGTTGTTTGTTTTTGACTTATTTCTTAAAACTTTGCGCAGGCAAATCTAAACATGATTGCGGTATCTTATTAGGAATGCGTATGCTCAACCCAACAAATGATTTCTGAACCTTCTTCACTCTAAAATATGATATCTATTGATATTTCTTTGAATTTATCTTTTAGAGAAACACGAGATCCTAATCGACATAGGGCACGCATTGCTTCTTTTTTGTAAAATAATTATAGTTTCAATGTCCGCCGCTTTACCCCATAACAGTATAACGTAAGGCATAATGCTGTAAAAATAAGCGAAATACACCATTTTAACATGAGCGTATTGTCTAACTTTTCTAACAACAAATACAGCAGAACTAAGTTCACTCGCCAGTGTCGTAATATGGGCACCCCACTGTAACTATCGTCCTAATAATATATCACTAAAATATATAGGATAGCATATATTAAGTACGTTAAGTAATTGGCCTCTCCAAACATGAAATTAGAAAGTCATTAATTTCTTTACTCTCATAAAGATGCCCCGCCTCCTCATATATTATTCACGCATCACCGCCTCATACAATATATCAAACGCCACTTATGAAACAGCTTAAGCCGCGTCCTCTGTCACAGTTACGAAACTTTCATAAATTATCCTTAGTGAAATATTTCAGACTCATATTTATTGAATATTTAAAAAAATGGACATATTCGTCAACTTATATTTTCAAATAGTCAATTTTTAAATTAATTCCGCAACTAATCAAACTCGCATTTATTTTTCTATGAAATATCTTTATAAAGTTTAGAAACTTGTGATAGATTAACGCTAGATACAGATATTTTTTGAAGTGAAACTTCTTTTGGCGCATGATCGTAATTCGTCACCAAGATGTGCAGCGTTTTTTATGCTTATTCGTTTGAAGATTAGGTAGTTTTAATATTTACAAATAACATGTTGAATTTTAATTTGCCACTCGTCGTTTAAAAATTTAATATACTACTTTTCATAAAATATGAATTAAAGATATCACATAAATTCTCTTTTCTAAATTTTTAATTAAAAAATAATTTAATTAATAATTTTTAATATTGACAAAAATTAGAAACTATGGCATTTCTATTTACAATTCGTCATTTGAGATTTCAATACACTATTTGTATCAATTTTCGACACATTTTAATGACAATTAAATTCCTAACATATCTCTCTCTTTCCCTCCCACTACGTCTCGGAAATGAAAAGTTCGAAATTTGTGTAAATATACACAAGACTTAAAAAATATTTTGCCTAAGAAGTTTCACTTCCGACGTATTTACTTTGTATGCACGCACTCTCCAGCCATCAGAAAATTATAGGAACGCTTTATTTTGAGATCATATATATGAGACATACATACAACAAAGTAAGATTTCTCGGGTCTCTTTTTTAATTAGAGGACATCATTAACTAACCTCATTATATAATGCTGGGATGCCTTATTTAAATCTAACCTTATCGAAATTTCCGATCCTAAACCCCTGTTACATGTACAGCATGGGGCAAAAGGCCCGCTACCATTTTAATGGCCTATGACTATGTTCAAAGAAAAGATATGTAGGTTTGGTTTTCATAAAATGTTTATTTGGTCTTTACATTTCATGTAACGTCATTGCATCCGCTATAAACTGTACGGTGTGGATGAATATGACAACATCCAGTTGAAAACTTCATTTGGCCCTATGTTTTTGAAAATGACCAAGGTTTTGAAGTTGCTGTTACTGCCGAGTGGTACCAAGAAATGATTCGTAATTTTCTTGTGTCTAAAATGGTAGAGCAAGGACTAGACAGCATGTGGTTTGAGCAAGGTGGGGCCACAGCACACACAGAATTCAATCATTAAATGACGTTTTTCCTAGAAGACTATTTCCCGAAATCAAGATTTAGCACGGCGACAGATCTCCGGATTTAACAAAACCAGACTTTTTTATTGGGTTTTTTTAAAATCATTTGTTTGTGTAAATAAGCACCAAATGATTCAATATCTTAAAGACATTATTACTCACGTAATCCAAAAATTTCAGCCTGAGATTTTGCAGGAAGTCTTGAAAAATGCCTTAAAAAGAGTCGAAAATTTCATAACGAATCGCAGTGGCCATGTAAAGACCAAGTCAACTTTTTATAAAACCCAAACCTATTTCTCTTTTCTTTGAACAAAGCTACGTACGACTGAATAGTCTCTTAACGAAGGGGAAAATTGTTAAGAAAAACAATGTGTCATGTTTCTATGTTGTACGATCAGGCCCTGTGGCAATTATTAGATAACTTCATCGAGCAGTGGACGTCGACGGCATCATGAAAAAAAATCCTGGGACATACGAAGAATTCTTAAACAATTATTATCCTAAAGTTTGAAAAACAAGTTACTAAGACGTCAATGTTGCACTGTAAGCAATTTGCATACTACTGTGATGTATTCAGAGCGCGTCGGAGGTGACAGCACAATTGGCTCTTCAGAAACTCGAAGTAAAACCGTCTAGAGAGTTTGCACGACGTCTTGTAGGAATTTTAGAAAATGTTAAGTAAAAATAAATAAAATCAAATCTTATTTCATTGAAATTTGTATTTGCTTAAACATTAAAAACGTTGACGTACTTGTTAAATTTTCTTTTCATTTAGCACGGATTTCAGAAAATGAGAAACAAATATTTGTAGTAAATACTTATATATGTGGTATTTGCATATATTTCGCTTACAATGTTCATGATTGTAACACCAGAAGTATTGTTAATCCATAACTTTACAACAGCAATAAAATAAAACACTACTACGTTATAAGACATTACAAGATATATTGTATGATAAAATAATTTCGTTTAGTTACAAACATAAACTACTAACTAAATTTAAACTTTATAATAACTGCACACAAAGTTACGCAAACATTTGTTAAGGTGTTACAGAGTTATAAACGCACGGAAGCCTTGCAATGCAAACATATATCGATAACTTCTAAATCACTGTACTTACCACAACTTTTGATTGATTTATAGTATGAGAGTCCAATCTAGCCTTATAGACAAATAGTAAAAAAAGTAATAATATTTTAACCTAATATACCCAATATGTACTTGTGTCTAAGACTAGGATAACTTTTAAATAAGGTATAAAAACTTTGACGGACTGGTTATTAGATTTAAGTTTTACCGAGAGTCTGTTGCAACAAACTAAAATTGGTACTCAATTTTGCAGTCTTTTAGAATATCACATTATCATTTAAAACACGTACACACTTTCAGTTTAACATCAACGGCCTTCACCACACACACACATACACACACACACACAGAGAGAGAGAGACAGACAGAGAGAGAGAGAGAGAGAGTTTCTTCTTATGTATGTATTATTTATACTAGCCACTATGATGTTTCTATATAGAACCCTGTTGTTAAAAATACTAATATTTTCATATTTTCAAAATATACAATAAATCAGAAAGGTATACTCAAATCGTCGCCATAACATGTATATAGAATATATCTTTAATTGTATTATTTGAAAGCATATAAACGCTCCATGAATAATTTTAGTATCACAGATCAAAGTAGCCAAGTGGCTTGCGTCTGACAATTCCTACTCAAATACACACGCTCATTTCCCACCATTTAATGGGTGACCATATTTATTATTAAATATTAGCGGAGTAAAATAGGAACAGTGTTAATTATTAATACATTAAGAAAAGAAGCGGTTTAATTTTTACAGCATTACTATTAATGACCATTACTCAACTTCCCTTACTTAGGTTTTCTATATTAATTTGAATACCTGGATTAGTAGTGGAGGTTGTAAACGTTGTCATGTGTTGCCTTTTTTATATTAAGTGATTGGTTTAAACAATGGCTATACGCGAATTAGACGTTACATTCATTATATCACCGAATAACATGACCTGATATACCTTATAATTTACAAAAAAAGTATTTTTAATTTTGCCGAATCAATCGTTATATCGGGCCTTGTGGACGTCATTTTGTGAGACTTATGTCCAGCAGTGGACGTCCATCGGTTTTAGCGACGACAACGACGACGAATCATTATATGTATTAAAAAGAGTAAGGAAAGATTTTCGCCAACTCACTTTTCTCTGATAGCACTAGTATAAGTTGGAAGTCGGAAGGGGAAGACTAAGGCCAATGTTCCTGGACCAAATCTCGGCGATTTTAAATAAGGGCCAGGTCAAGAGTACTCTACGTGTAATGTGAATGAAAGAAGCGAAACAGATGTGCAAGGATTGTGGCAAGTAGAAGGACGTGGTGCCTACCCCTATGGGAATGAGGCGTGATGCTATGTATGTAATTAATATTACTGAAATGTTCAATTAACTTGATAATATTTTTTTATGGTTCTTCAAAATTATATATCCCATCTTTCATTCTTCTTGGAACACAAATGAGATATATTCTGTATCTCATCTCATGTGCTACCATCGATTATAACTTGTCAACCTCCCCACACGATAAATAACTTAACGACGACGGTGTCGTTAAAGCAACGGCTTCAAACATTGTAATTATAGTTGAGACAATTTCCGGAATAGCATTATGTGTAATCGTTTACTGATATCATAACAAAGAAGCATAATATAAAAATATAGTCATTTAATAGCAGTCCAACAATGATCGCTAACAATATGGACACCTTAGTCCCTATGGATAACGTGTCGTATCACGAGGTTTAACATATTTAATATGACAGCAACACTTTACATTTGTCACTCGTTGTTAATAAACTAAACCCATTAAATACATTTCCCGATACCATTGCATTTATATTACAGTACAGCTGTACAAGTCCTAGATTAGTCTCTTCTAGATTTTAAATTAACTAGTACCAATATATGTGACAAAAATCTATCATGATTTGAACAATTTATTAAAGTCGGTCTACGATATAATAGTTCCGTAACAATACTATCTAGTAGCGAATAATAACAGAGTGGAATATATAAATACCATCACATTTACCCAATAGTCCACTGGCTACTCTAATTCTTTTTAACTTTATCAGTCTCGTAAGTAACATATACTTATTAGTAATATTCTCATTTCTATATACTGATCTAGCATTGTATACTCTATTATGAGAGCACGTGAATAGCCTTTCTTACTTATCTGAGAGGCAATTTTTTTATGTGATACGAATTGGTTACAAAAACTATATCTGTAAAAAGAAAAATCTAATATTATATATATCTCTCCTTATTGTTTCCTCATGCCTGAAAATCGTGGTCCTGGTAGGATCCTAATATTAAACTTGTCCATACTTTCCACCTGCTGCTGTAGGTGGGTATCTTCGCTAGCGTATAAAATGTAGTATGTTTGGGTTTACTCAGCTGGTCAGCTCGTTGTGTTAGTGAACGGCCTCAAGATCTTTTCACCAGCTTTTCCAAACTGCAATCCTCCCGCTTCGCGATGTGTCCGAATTTCATATATAGGTTTGCTTTAATCTGTTTTTCTTATAAACTTTTTTAACCAGCAAGATAAGAAGTCAATTATAAAAACCCGCCAATTTTACTGCATCTCTCCCTGTTTTCATATAGAAATATTTGAAACGTTCCACATTTATACCTGTTTTAACATGGCATAACATATTTTTCGCAGATCCAGTTGTTGTTAAAATCTAGTTTTCTTTTGTGTATCGTAATAAATAGGCTTTCCCTCGGACGAATATAAAGCAATCAGAGGCAATCAGAAAGCAATCAAAAGCCAAACTGCATAGAGCGGTCACTTCCGAATGCCACTGGAATTTGCCATTTCAACTGCGGATTCGATGACTGCACCAATTTCATTTTGCATAGAAATGTTTATAGTTAGATGTACAAAAAGCAATAAATTAATTTAAAAAATAATTATTGCACATTAATAATATAATGCAATAAAAAAACGATATTTGAAGATCCTCGAAGAAGAAATCGAGAGTTTTTCAGATTATTTCAGCTGAAAACGATGCCTTGAAAGAAATACAACAAAGAATAACAAGCTCTTGGAATAAATTCTGGTCCATAAAGAATGGAGACATTTGGAGAGAATGTACCTTGAAAAATCGAGACATATCAATGGAACACAAATTTTCGACGTCTGCTTATTACCTTGTTTAACTTATGGTTGCGAAACATGGACCCCAACAGTGCAAAATATGAATAAAATTAGCATTTGTCAAAATGATTTAGAAAGAAGTATAATTTGAGTAAAATGTAAAAATAGAATAAGATTAGAAGGTATAAAAAGTAAAACAAAACTAATAACCATTAAGACCATCAAGAAACAAAAGTGGACATGGACTGGGCATACGAAAACGCGAATAATCCAATTATTCGCTTTATCGTATGCCCAGTCCAAAAATCGCTACTGAATGGTGTCCAAGATATGGAAAAAGGAGGAAGGCCACGTAAGCGCAGGAAAGACACCTAATAGAAATGGCGTGACCACTGTGGATGAGATTAGCTCTCTCTAGATTTGGATGGAAGTTTCTGGGGGAGGCCATGTCAATAGACATGTTGGAGAAGAGCAGCCATCGGTTTTTGATGCACTGTTTAATAAATTACATTAATAGTATAAGCATTAGATATAAGTAGAGTAAGTAAATTATAAAAAAATAAAAAAAACCTGCAACAATAAAGACATTATTTCTTTATTATTTGAAAATTTTATTGAGCTTGAATTGCTTATATGTGTTTGAATTTGATAATCTGACTAAGCAAGTTAACCCGTCGGTTCTGCGCCTGATCTATCTCCGGTCGTGTCGGATTGCCGTCACATCGATGAAATATATGAAAGTCANCATTATTATATTTCTTATTGTCACAAGCGACGAAGTATCATATCAATAAAGCAACTTACCCCTTTCTTGCACAACACTTAACTTAAAAGCACATCAAATTATATGAGAAATCAATAAATGATCTATGATATGACAAATATGAAAAATAAATTCCTTAACAATCTTGAATCGTAAATGTCTCAATTTCACTCAGCTGTCAATTCCTTCCTCTTTTATTTTTGTCCACCTTCAATTATCAAAGGCGACACGGAATTTAGTTTTACCCGCGATGTGCTAGGCTGATATGAAGTAAAAGCACCAATTCCCTGCAATAATACTCGTATAATATTCTTAATAACACTGTTTAAATTTATTAAACAGTGCATCAAAAACCGATGGCTAATTTAAATTAATAGTATAATTTGATCATTTGATATAAGTAGAGTAAGTAAATTGTAAAAAAAATAAAAAAAAACCGCCAACAAAAAAGGCTTTATTTATTTATTATTTGAATCTCTTATTGAGCTTTTATATGTTTGAATTTTATAATCTGACTAAGCAAGTCAACCAGTCAGTTCTGCGCCTGATCTCTCTCCGGTCGTGTCGGATTGCCGTCACATCGAACTACGAAAGTCGAAATCAAAATCAGGATATTCTTTATTGAAGTAGACTCAAAAAGCTCTTTTAAATCGTCAGCAGTCGGTCCGTTGGTACAAATCTACCACCGATTCGGAAAGTTGAATCCGCTGAGAAGAAACCGGAAAGAAACTCAACGGTTACTCTTTTTATTATAATATGCCTTTTCTAAAATGTGTTTGACATGATTCTTAAAATTATATGGAAGCAAATCAAAAAGCGATTGCGGTAACTTATTAAAAATGCGTATACTCAACCCGACAAATGGTTTCTGTACCTTCTGCACTCTAAAATATGGAATTACAAGTTTGTTTTTATTTCTTGTATTAAAATTTTGTTATTCACTTTTTATAAGATAAGTCTTTTACGTTTTAACCCCCTGTTGTAGATTTAGTACTTTTAATCGGGTAAATATTGTTTACAGGAGCAATTCCAATGGTCACGGCAACGGTGTACTGCGCACCCGCTCTTCTTCGATACGCCACACTAGCCGTCTACAGCCTGGGGAGCCTTCTGGGGCTTTATAAAGTAAATAATTATTATTTTTATTAGCTTAGGCTGTATGTATGTATGTATGTAACTATGTAACGAAATCTTCGAGCGCGATTTTTAGCTAACTCCAGAAGTCTAATTAATTCGAAAATTTGCATACGTATTAAGTACCAATGACTTGTTAGGCCCGCCAGGATTAATATATTCTTTTGATAGCTCCTCTATGGGGGAGTGAAAGGGACAGAGCTAGTTCGCGATCTGCCGTCTTGGATAAGTAGAATAAAGCTGTTTTAGAATATCATCATTGAGTACACTTGTACGATTGGACTATTTTCAATACAATCAAAAAATTGGTAATTTTAAAGTACTTTATTGGTCAATATACAAATAACGAAAATTCATTATATAAACAACAACGGAAATCTAATTAACTAGATGTGTGGAACAATACTAAACAGTACTAAAAAACAAATAATAGTTAAAAAAAAACACGCTTTAATAGCAAACCGAACTAAAGGCTAGAAAATAATTTTTAATAATAAGTTATAAACAGAGTCATTTAATTCAGAGTGAAAAGCGTGGGGTGTATTTCGCAACAGTCCCATAACTCTCCTTTCGTAGACAGTTGCTAATAGAATGATTGTAACCTTTAATTTGTCAACTACCCCACGGCTTTCACTCTGAATTCAATGATTCTATTTATAACTTATTATTAAAAATTATTTTCTAGCTTTTAGTTTTTAAACTATTATTTATTTACTAATTAAGTTATATTTGCTGCCTTTTACAAACTACGGCATATGTCTAATGAAACTTCTTCATAGATCTGTCTAGATTTTATTATATGAACAGCGTAATTTGAAATTATATACCAATGAATGCATACGGTTGATTTACGTGCGTAATGGAATTAGTTGGCATACAAATGAAGATTGAATGCGTTTAATGAATTGTTAACCCAACTCGCTGAATATAGTACATTTAACATTACTTTTTACAAATATTATTATATCCCTTTCCATATTTTATGATTACGGACTAAATGAGTAACATTGAAAATCATGTAAAATATCAAAAATTATTTAAAACTATTAAAGTTTATATAAAAAAAAACAAGTGTGTGTACAAGACGAAGAAATAAAAGTCGTTTGGCTTGTATTAAATTCTATAATTTAGGCGGCTCTTACGTATAAAAGGTCAACTTGCGTTTTTCAAAGTTTATTGTTTTTGTAATATTTATAATTATACTCGCTGACCCAGCATATGTTTTGCCATATAATTACTATTATCGCTATTAAAAAACAGGGGTTGAGTCAAAATTTAGGGTTGTATGTATTTTTGTGTACTGTATCACAAAAAAAAAAAAATTTCGTCCCAAAATTTTAACAAAAATTTTAAGGGTGAACAACCCTTATCACTTAGGGGTATGAAAAATAGATAGCAGCCGATTCTCAGACGTACTGAATACGCATATAAGATTTGGTACAAATCGCTAAAGCCGTTTCGCAGGAGTACGGTAACTAACATTGTGACAGGAAAATTTTATATCATCATCAAATTAATCAACCCATTTATCAACCAAATGAAACTCTCTCCGTTCGCCTTGCTCGATCACACTTGTTGTAACGCTCTCGACACGTAAAGCACTGCCCAAGTCAATCATGCGTAAAGAAGTTTTAATTGAAAAGTTTCAATTTCAAATAAATTTAGAACTGTTTTTAACCGACTTCAAAAAAAGAAGGAGGTTATCAATTCGTCTGTATATTTTTTTTAATATTCAATATAATGTTTTGACCAAGTAATTCTCTACCAAGATTATTTCCTCTGAAAATACACAAAGAAAATCGGAATGGTCTATAAAAGGAAAAAAGAACGCCATTCATAACTTACGGAGGCAATTTGCAGGACGAGTGGTTTGCAATCAAAGCCTCATAATTCCTGCAGTCGTAGCAGCTATTGCGAGTGCTGTAATGTGAAGCGACGTGATTGTTACACGAATTTCATTTCAATGTTAGCGGTTATTTATATCATAGTTAAATTTAACATTAAATTCAACCAATTTAGCTATGGATCTTGTCACTTACAGATTAATACTTGTGAGTACTGTCAGTTGATGGCAAATGATGATACATTGGCCCTTTCCGTCCTATAAATTTATGCATACAATTGTAGCCAGTTTAATGCAATCCTTAGTATGGGAATTTATTAAATAGTAGCACAAGGCTTTAAAAATAACATAGAGATTGTTAGTCGAAATAAATTTGTCCATATTTTCCATTTAAAAGGAATTCATTTCATAGGCGTCTGACTCGTTTAAGATATTAACATATTTAGCTAATACATACATACATACATAGCATCACGCCTTATTCCCATAGGGGTAGGCAGAGACAACATCCTTCCACTTGNAAGTTGGCGGTGTGATCCACCCCCGTGCCTCGGAGAGCACGTTAAGCCGTCGGTCCTGCGCCTGATCTCCCTCCGGTCGTGTCGGATTCCCGTCATATCGGTCTATGAGAGTGAAGGAATAGGGAGTGCACTTGTGTACTATGCCTGCCAATCCGCACTGAAACAGCGTGGTGGGTCTATGCTCTAAAAACCCTCGCTCCTCGGAGTGAGGAGGCCTGTGCCTAGCAGTGGGACATTAATGGGCTGCTATTAACTAACTAACTAACTAACTAACTAACTAACTAACTAACTAACTAACAAGGTTTTGAAAGAAACATAGAGATTGTTATTCCAAATAAATTTGTCCATATCGTCCATTTAAAAGAAATTCATTTCATAGGCGTCCGACTCGTTTAATATGTTAACATATTTAGCTAAAAAGAGATGAATAATCCTTTTGCCTGATATGAGAAAAACATCACAATAAGTATTCTGTTTTTTAGCATATATCATCACTGCATCAGTTGGGTTTTTCTTGCAAAGCATTGATCAAAATGCAATGGGATCGTTGGTTATTTTAAAATATACTTTTAATTCAATGATTAGGATATTCTGTTTTCAAGAGACTTCGAGAGACTCATTTTACGGATAACATTTCAAGAGTAAGCTAGGAGGTTTCGTTGTCATATATTTCAAGGATAAAGTTAAGTTAAAAGTACAGTACAGTTACACTAAAAAGACTGAAACTTAGTATATTCCTACAATGTCACAAACTTCACTTTGAAAAAAAGTATCTATTATTAATGCATCGAATAACAAGTCATGTGCAAGTGAGGGTAATCAAAAAATATATAAACTGTTATGCTAATTCGGAGAGGACCAGAGGTCATAAAGAAATTGACTCTTGAAATAAGTCATCTGATTATTTTACATTACCCAAGTATTCTTCTACACGTCTAACACCGGCATTGAAAGAGGGAAGGAAGCTTTGGAGGGAATGATTAATAAACGCATTCATATCTTGTACAAAAAGTCACACAATTCTAAGGAACTGTGTCATTCATTATATTTTTCTAACTGAAATTAATTAGCAGTCAAAATGTCCTTGGACATTCTATTGTTAAATACATTAATTCCTTCTACGTATACTTCTACGAACAGCCTCATTTGTCGAGTGGATCGAGTTCCGGGTCAGGCAAATTCAAAAGAGTTATTGAGCTATCTATTAAGATTTTCTCAATATTTGCCCGAAATTGGGAAGTTGGCGGTGTCCTGTATTTCCGTGCTTCAGAGAGCACGTTAAGCCGTCGGTCTTGCGCTTGATCTCTCTCTGGTCATGGCGGACTCCCGTCATCGATCTATGAGAGTGAAGGAATTGAGAGTGCACCTTCGTACTATGCCTGCCGATCCGCAGTGAAGCAGCGTGGAAGGTCTATGCTCTACCTTACTTACCTTCTACGTATTGAGGCAGCGTTTATAGTAAATAACTGTGCAAAATTCGTTCTTTACAGGCTATGCGAGCTTGGTCTCCATGGGAGCGTCGCCTCTGCTTCGCTGCACCATTCTGCATGCGGTTATTGCTAGCGGGTGCGAGAGCAGCGCGACTTGGTGGTGGAGACCCTCACGCTATATTACACGTCTTCTTACAAGTAAGTTCTTATTGTATTTCTTTGTTGCTAGATTAGGTTTAGGCTGCACTTGACTGCCGTCTTACTTGATAGTAAGTGCTGATTTAGTCTAAGATAGTTGCGCGCTAATCTGGTAAGAGGTCAGTTACGTCTTACATTTTCGTCAATTTTTGTTTGGCGCCACCGAAGCCAACCGCCCGTCCAGCCTCAGACAAATTAAAAAATGCAACTTCCTAAATTTTGCCCTACCTGGGATCGATTCAGACAAAGTAAAAACTCTTTTTTTCTAATTTGGACCAAGCAAGAAATTTGTACATCAGTACAATGCTGTGTAGAAAACATTAGAGGTGAATTAGATTTGCGTGCTTTCTTCTTAGATAAGCATCACTTATCGTTAGTTGTTGTTAACGCTAACCTGTCAACAATAAAAAAAATACAATAAGTCCAATGAAAATATATGGATATTTAATCGGGAATACATAGATGATCTCAATTATAAATATTTTAATTAATATTGCAATGAAACAAATGATACAGTATATATATTTCATTATGTCACTTAGTCGGAATCAAATGCCTATATAAAAATTTATTAACATTATTTTAGGCACTTTAGTTTGTTATCGTAATGTTTACTTATCGTAATATAAATATTTTTTTTAATAATTCATATACAAGGCGAACTTTCCTGGACCAAATCAAGGGCATTTTAAATAAGGGCCAGGTCAAGAGTACTCTAAACCGACGAAATATATAAAGGGTTTAATGAGAATGAAAGAAGCGAAGGAGATATGCAAAGATCGTGGCAAGTGGAAGAACGGGTTCTCTGCCTACCCCTACGGGAATGAGGCGTGATGCTATGTGTGTAAGGAAATGTAACAAACCTTGAATTTGTTTTAATTTAAGTTTATTACAACTAGAATCTTGCCACATACTACTAGCTCATCATGGATATTTCAGTATTAAGCGCGTAAGCATTTACTTGATGAATGACTTGATTTACCTTCCCGACATTACTTCTAAGAGGAACGCTATGAAAATAAGCTAATTACACCATTTTGCCAGTTTCAGTGTATTGTCTAACTTTTCTAACAGGAAATACAGAAGAACTAAGTTTACTTATCACGTCTTAACTTATTTGGTGCACTGTCATCTATTTGAATATTTAAACAAACTTCTTTTACATTTGGCAAAGTGAAATCAACACAGTCTTTAACGAGTTCAGTATTATATTATTAAGTGAAAACTAATGTGAGACAATTGACACGGTACTATTTATATCGTTACAATTTTTTTCAAATCTATATACTTTAAACAACAAGGACGTATCGTCAGCAAATATCACTATCCTAACTCATTTATATATATTATAAACAAAAAAGGGCCAAGTATTTATCCTTGTGGGACACCAATTTTAGATTAAGCGGTTTGTACCATCATTTATTCACTTTGTTATTATGTATTCAATTAAAATTTAAGTTTCCGGATAAGCCACTAAAATTAATACTAGATATCTCTGTCAATTTTAGTGCTAATCAGTACATAACTTACGAGAGCCACGTCAACCAACGGGACTATTATCCAACGTAACAAAAGATAAAGAAACTTAATGTTTCAAAAATTTCTTAATAGAAAAGGCCAATCACTTTTGAGGTCTCGAATAGAAATTCTATGATTTTATACTAAAGTATATATGAATAATCTATTTTAAAGCTTCTGAGTAATTGTCCAAAATAATACACCCAAGAAAATATCGATTCTGGTACGATCCTGTATAGAAGCCGCTAAAACAAATAGATATTTACCTCGTTGCAAGTTCGAATCGAATTATTTTTTCATTATAATATTATACCATACCTGATGAATCAGATGAAAGTCATAATCCTTTTACCCGTGTCCAATGAAGAGTTACTTTATCGAAAATTCTGGACCCTTTGAAATAACAATCCCTTTTCATTATTCAACCACAATTTGGTTCAAGGCCTTTAAAGTTTTAGATTTAAGCTTCCTCTGCATAAGGGTTGATAATGCGTAATCTCAAAGGGTTCAGGTTTAATACTCCAAATTTAATTTTATATATTATTGACTACATACTACAACCTATTATCATGGAAATAAATCATATAGCAATGGTGCTTACTTCACGGTATCGTAAATAGATTATTGTCATCATGCTACTATTATAATGTCGTATTGATATCTAAGGCTAACCTTTTGAGTCGGAAGAGCCAATAATTACAATTTACAACATTTCTCCTTTTACCACAAAAATCTTTCTTGGTAACTATAAATAATACACATTGCATACATAAAGTTTTTTTGTAAAAAATACTAATCTTTGCATTTATGACAAAATGTTTACATAGTCATATATAAGCAGTGTTTTTCACAGGAATCTCGTTGTTAGTTATACTAGGCATGTGTTTCCAGCATCTTCTGAGTAGTCATCCACATCGTCCAGGCATAATCCGTCACTGCCAACATCTTATACAGAAATTTCATTAGTTTCTTGTAGTATTTCACACCTTTTCAGGACCATTCTTCTGTATCCATGAGATTTACCCTTCCATCTGTTTTAATTTCTTTACCTCTATATTTCTCCATCTTCCTATTTTCCATATAAAACATTTGCCTTTTTGTTCATCAAGTTTGCTAGTACGGCTCTCTAAAGACTATAGATAGTGAATCGCCTTATATGAGGTCTTTTTTGAGGTAGAACCGTGTTTTATCCTCTTTTGAAGAATTGAAAATGGGATCTCTCAGCTTCTCAGCATTTCTCAGCATTTATGGAAACACTTGCATCAATAAGCTTTATAGCTTTTTTCAGGCTAACAGAAGACCAGAAACCCTTTTCAGTTGTTCTGACTCGTACTTCCGGCATCTAAAAACGAACAAAAATGACGTATTTCAAAGTTGCAAAAGTCACCTGACTCTCATTTCCCGCAGTCAACCTAATAAGAAAAATAATAGATAGATAGGTAAATCGTGAGCTGCAGGTTACCGACCCCTCTAAGGTTGATTCCTTTTACCACCTATTTAGTAAGAACTCGTTGACTATTTCGTTTAAAAATGAAAATTGGATTTTAATTTATTAATATACTTGCCACGCACCCCGGTTGCGATTGTTTTATATTGTCTAAATAATTCCTCTATAGTAGAATGTAGGATATCATCATTTCGTATATTTGATCTATGTTTTAAATAAACCATGAAGTTCTGTACAGTTGGAAAGTTTTGAGGGATTTTTGTTATCACTCGGATATAGAAATTAACGTAAAGTACGCGTTAACAAGCTATTATTTATAGCCTTCCCAGGGCTAAGCTAAATCACTATAATCATTATGGTTGGCACTATAGAGACTGGCAAATCTCCAGGCAAGCCGAGACTGTTATAATATATTAGTAAAATACACACGACGCCAAGCGCTGGCGTATTTACTTTGCAAAGCTTTGGATTAATTTTCATGTAGGCGAGGTTTTGAATGTAAGCATTGACTATGGAGAGTGTGTCGTGTATATTATTTGCAAAGTCAATATGTATTCACTATTATTTTCTACTAAAATTGATATGAGTGTAAGAATCTCCTGCCTCCTATCCTCTTGCCTATCAAGTTAAAAGCGATCTAACTTCTTTTAGGGAAGAGGGTATGCAAACAAAAGTTTAATAACACGTATTTTAACGATTTATTAAAAGAGTGGTGTAATTCTTTGCACATACAAAATAATGAAAATTCGACCTCAATAATCTAATTTAAGATACATTTTTAGTTTAAAAAATTACGATAATTCAACAACAGCAAAATAAATTATCTATAGACTTCATCAAATTGTAAATTAACTGCATATTGCAATTTTTTACGCCTGCAAACGGCGCAGTGTTGCGAGTACTTGCTTGCTAGCAGAGGCTTCGATCCCGGCGGATTAGGATAAAGCATTTTTTAGTTGGTCCGAGTCTAGCCTGATGGAAGGCTTCGGCCATGGCTATCAAAAACGTACCGCCAACTAAAGAGGCACCACTTACGATCGGGAGTAAACCACAATTAAGCGCTAACCTGTCAGCAACAAAAAAATCCACTAATCAATGTCACTTCGATGGATTTATGCAATGCTTTATCTCTATAATGCGTTTTTAAATGTCAGTTACCATGCGGCTGATAACACCACTAATAGCCGAGAATCTTATAGTTCTCGTGATAACGGGATATTTCCAACGATAAGCAAAATACCCATTTTGCTCTGCAATTAAAATTTCATATATATTGGTTAGTAAACATTATTAAATCTAATATTAAGGCAATGTACTTGTACCTTTATCATAGTAATATTATCAACTGATACACCGGATACTACTTTAAAAATATTTTTACTTAAGAACATACAAATACTTTATATCTGTAACTATTTGTTAATTAACTGAGAGTTGAGATCTTCTAGTAGATATTAAGACACCTGTGAATCATGAATCACAGAAAATCACGCTCTCCCCAAACTATTACAGTCACATGAAGTTACAAAAATAAAAGAAGAGATTTAAACTTAAAACTAATAATTTATAAATAAATTAAAAAATTACAATTTTATCTGCGTGTATGTGTGTGTGTATCGGTGCGTGGGTGTGTGGGTACATGCGTGCGTGTACGTTGGCGTGTGCGTGTGTGTGTGTGTGTGAGTGTGTATGTGTGTGAGTGAATTTGAGTGAGTCAAAGTGTGGTGCATTTGGGTGTGTTTGATTATCTGTAAGATACTACTGTACCCAGATTATTAAGTGTTTCAATTTAATAAGGCCTCGATATCATCGCAATTAAGTTCATGTAACCACTTTGCTACTGTCCCTTTACAATCGTAGCTATTAATAGGATAGATTTTTTAGTATGTTGTTTATTTTTTTACATAGGCGCCAATCCTATCACACAATTTTCTTAACAAGAAAATAAAATGTACTAAAATGCTATTCATTTTTGATAACTTCTAAACATAAAGAATTAGAATCTGATATATATTACTGTCTAAAGCTAAAAAAAAATGTTTTAAAGAATTCCCACCAGTACCATATTGCTATTGTATTTTAAAAGATTTGTGTTGCGCATTATTTACCGAAATCTACCGAATTGTCTAGAATATACTACTTTCTATAATAGTATAATGTAATCTACTAATATTTTTTATGGTTTTTAAAAACCATAAAAGATTCATTGAATATTTGAAATATTGAGTCGCGCAATATCTGCAGAAGATATTCATTATTAGTTTAGCAGTTATGCAGTTTATGTAGAATGAACAGGTAATCAAAGAGACCAAATCTTGCGTTTCTAGATATCACCAATATTACTTTAAGTTACGAGAATATTATCACTTTATAGTTCATAAGTTTGTAGATTTAATTCTTTAACAACTACAAAATATTACGCACCCATAATGGCCTTTGGGGATTTTCTCATATGCGTTTTACTGTTCTAGTTAGGTCAAATATGTAAACGGGACAATATTTTCCTGTTTACACTACTAATTTTATCAGTAAAACTCAACACAAATAAATATTGCATTGCGTAAATAGCGTCTGATAAATTTTAACTGTAAATCATGGTAGAGATGTTAATTGGCTTAAAACAGTACTTGAGGGTCATATGACTAAGAATTTTATTTTTTAATTTTAACCGACTTCAAAAAAACGAGCAGGTTATCAATTCGTCTTTTTTTATGTTTGTTACCTCATATTTCCCGACTGGGTGAACCGATCTTGATGATTTTTTTTTAAATGAAAGGTGGTGCTCGTCATTTTTTTTAAAACCTGTTCTGATGATGGCATCCATGAGAAAACCGGATAAGTCTTAAATTTAGGTAAACATGTGCGCGACAAATGGACGAATAACTCAAAATCACACCAACCGATTTCGATGATTCTTTTATTAGAAAGGATATACTTCAAGGGTTGTTTTGTGATAGTTTGGTTAGGTTCTGATGATGGAATCCATGACAAAGTGACGGAACTCTTCAATTCTTAGGAGCAAATCAACGATACTCGGCAGAATCCTCTATAAGCTATCCAGATATTTGAGTTGCCTACCGTAACTTCGGTATGGTCAAGTGCTAATCGTAGTTAAATATGAAGATCAATGGAACTCCTCAACGGCTTACAGTAAGAGTGTGATTTTTGGCAAAATCTATAACTGTCTGTAATCAAATGCCAATGACCTTACGTTGAATGCAATATTTGAAAGGTGAATTATGTGTGAAGCGGTGGTATAAGGGTTTCGGGTTCGATCCCGGTTATGGCGATATTAATGTAAATTGACCTTGTAAAATTGTTTCATTTAAACGGTGTTATCTCATATGAGAAACGCGTTTAAGATGTACATATATTGAGACAAATTTGTTAGTTTACTTCAGATTCACTAAAACTAAAATAAAAAAATAAATTTTAACAAAAAAAGAACCGCCTTCAAAACAAACTTACAAATACATTAATATGCTCTAAAAAGTAAGCAATAATTGCGTATTATTTTATAGTGTTCTTCGTATTCTTATATTTGGAGGTGCCTACATATGTAGCAGCGCGCTATGGCGCTGCTAAGTGGCCACGCGACAACATCTATCTTGGCTGACGCCGACTCCGAATATAACCATACGAAGAACACTATAAAACAATACGCTATTATTTTTTACTTTTTAGAGCATATTAATGTATTTGTAAGTTTGTTTTGAAGGCGGTTCTTTTTTTGTTAAAATTTATATTTATCTTATATACATTGCTACAGTTTAGTTTACATACACAAGATATCATGACATGTCCACTATAATATTGTTCTGGTGATTTGGCCGAGTTAATCTGTATTTTCCCTTGAAAATTTATTTTTAATTTCAAGAAATATATATACGCAGAGTCTCCATGTATAATAATTTAGTATATGGAAAATCGGCGATGAGAGACTAAATTTCCCGACTTTCTCTAAAACTTTCATAACTGGTATCACCTACTCTATTTTAATCGCGTTTATGACTGCCAGTTTTACGGAAATATAATAAAAATGTGTTAATTGTTAACTTGAGCCCTATGAGATTCGCTTCAATGCTATGAGCTGTTTTTCACATAAATGTTTACTTCGACCTTTCCTCGTGAAATGTAATGGGAGACAAAGTTAAGCTGATTAAAGAGTGAGAGTTAAAAGTATTACCACAAGTATGGCTTCCACGGCGAATGTAACTCGGCTACCAACATTTTTTACAATCTACTTATAAATAAAATTCTATATTCTTTTCCTTATATATTTCACTTTAACGTATGAAACTAACGTATGCCGTTAGTAGGTGAGCTGTAGTATGTAGTAGGGGTTTGTTGATATATATTTGTAATTTTTATTTAACATCCTGTATACATAATATATTTACATATTTTGAAAGATCAATTATGTGAGTACCTACCGCGGTAATCTTAGAAATGTTTAATTTAGAAAACAAACCAACTGTTCAGGTAACATTTATTTATTGTGTTGTTTGTATGTGTTTTTAAATTACATCTAGTCATTAAAAAATAATTTAAACAGACGAGTTTTCATTTGCATTGTCGTCAAATACCTACGGGTACGCAAGGGCTCATTCAAACGAGGAGAAACAATAGTGAGTTTATATTTTCTTGCAAAAACATAAGTAAAGCTTACGTTGTTTGGAGAAGTCCTCTTCAAAGTTATATTACGAGGCCGTGGGCTTTCTTTGCATAATATTTAGATTGAACCTTAAAATGGCAATTGCGTGGGCTTACACCACGCAATTGCCTATTTATACCGACAAAACTTTGCTGATAATACCTCTTTCAGTGTGTGGGTATAAGGGAAATACAATGTCCTTTTTCTATGGTACTACCCGAGTGTGGTATTGAAGGGGGAAGGAATTTACGAATCTACTGACTTTTTGGTATTGTAGATGTCACAGATAACTCGTATCTTCAATTTTCCGCTTACTTCATGTTTAAAATTTTGCGTATAGCATTGTTTAAAATATTTCTATATACATTTACAACATAATTCAACAAATGTAATATAAAAATAATTAAAATTAGTTTTTTGCGTTAACATACAAAGGATTGGAGTCTTCGGTTGAGAATAGATATCACCCCTGTGGCAGAAGACAGTAATATCAAGACTTCCTCAACAAAATGTAAAGAAATAAGCAATGAAACAATTTTATGAGTGTGTGTGTGTGTACGTGTGTGAATGTGTCTGCGCGTAAGTGAATGTGCGTAGTCGTGGTTGGGTGCTCGAATGTGAGTATAAACTAATACATTGGCCCCATCCTTAAGAATTTATATATATGTCGGAGAATAAGAGAGAAGGGTGCATAAAGCGTAGGGGCATAGGGTTCAACGCCGACATCGTCATTAATGGCTTCCATAATTTCCATACTGTGGGCGTTCGTGGGTAAAGTTGGTACAATCAAACACTTTATTCATTAACTCAGACTATAATGTTCAATTATTTAACGTTCCCGATATCAATTTACACAAACTCATTAATAATAATAGCTAGGAACACGACTGTTTCAATAGTCGACCACTCCGACCGACCGTCACTCGAGAACAACCGAGAGACGCGCGCCGGATCGTCACTTGTTGACTCTGCCCCACGCCGATAGACAGATGGCGCCAGCGTTCGACAGACTATAGCACTTCGAAATGTATATCTAATACATAAAATTCTCGTGTCACGGTGTTGGAAGTTCAACTCCTTCGAAATGGGTCGACCGATTTTCTTGAATATTAGCGTGCATATCGGCTAGGGTGGTGAATCGGACAACTTCTATTTTTCATCCCCTTAAATGTTATGGGTGATCCACCCCTACATTTTTTATTTTTTGACAAAAATTCTTGGTTTTTTGTGTGATACAGCCTACACAAATACATACAACTCGTAAAACAACGTTTACTGGGTCAGGTAGTATATACATAACATTTTTCATCTTTTTTTCACAGGATGCAGTATCCCTGGGTGGCGGCGTGATTGGCGCTATGCATATCCCGGAAAAATGGTTTCCAGGATCAGTGGATCGTTGCCTCAATTCCCATAACATTATGCACGTGCTTGTCGTACTTGCAGTTTATTCCATGCACCAGGTACTAAAAACTATGAATTATTATCGATAGTCACTGACGTCGTAAATACATCGATATTCTGCATACAAACATCGATATTTTAAAGCGATTTGTGAAAGACTGGAATATATTAAATAAAGATAAAACAGAAATGTTTATTATTAATCTCAAATAGATCCGTACTAAATTATATATTATATAATAGTTTTATTATACAAAATATCAGTTTGTGAAGTGTAAACTTTTTTAGCATCATTGTGATTTGAAAGTCGATGAAACGAAAGAAAAAGAGACAGACATAAATTTATAAGATTGAAGCATTTACAACGTTTCTTATATTCGTAAATACTATGAAACCGAATACAATAATATACTTACTCCCAATTTCAGCAAACTAAGCTAATTTTTATTTATCTTTATTAAAAAGCACTTGTCCCTGTTTTCATTTTAAATCTACAAGTAAATAAAATGTAACATAAAAAATAAAACAAATTAAAATTAATTATAATAATAAACAAATTTTAAATTAGAACTACAATCAAAATTATATATAATAATAATAAAAGTATTAAATAAATCTAAGGGTTCCTCGTCATGTTCGTAATTGTATACATTTATGTTATTTACTTTTTTATTTCTGTCATGATGAACAGTAAGCCAATAGTTAAGAATGGAATAAAAAAGCTAATAGTTAAGCTAAGCTTTTTATAAGTATATTTAGGGGCTAGTTAAGGGGATTGTTGCCTGTAAGAGGAGCAGCATTAAGGACGACTTTGCAAAGTTTCGCGCTATATTGTACCTGCATGATGTTATTTTTTGTAAAGGTATATATATATATAAATAAATCACATTATTCTCTTGAGTATTTCAGTCGAAAGTGCGATTTATATCAATCTACAATATATAGAACACATTTTACAAATAACGATATTCCTAAACGATTTCTTAGAAATAATGAGATTATTTTATATGTGTGCAATTCACACGTGTTAGAAGCGAAACCTTCAAAACTTTTATAATGGGTGTAAACTTTCGGAAAGAGGAGAATTGTAGGTTTTAGTAAAGATTTAATGTTAATTCTCACTATGCCTGGGTGAACACGAGTGGAGGGGGCACAAACTCGAGCTCAAATAGAACCACAAACATAACAAACACTAATAATCTGTTTTTCTCCCACGTTAAATCTCATGAATTTACGTGTCTGTCTCTTTTTACTGTCGCTTCTTCGTTTCATCGGCTTTCAGATGACTACGATACGAAAGAGTAGAAGTAGTAAGTAGTAGCCCATTAACGTCCCACTGCTGGGCACAGGCCTCCTCGCTCATATGAGAGAGGGTTATTAGAGCATAGAACCACCACGCTGCTCCACTGCGGATTGGCAGGCATAGTACACAATTGTACTCTCTATACCTTCACTCTCATAGACGTGACGGCGATCCGACACGACCGGAAAGAGAGATCAGGCGCAGGATCTACGGCTTAACGTGCTCTCCGAGACACGGGGGTGGATCACACCGCCAAATTTTTCTCAAATTCAGCCAAATACTGATAGAAAATCTTAATAGAATACTCAACATCGATTTCGAACTGGCGCGACCCGGGACTCGAACCCAGGACCTCATGTCTGTAGTCGAACATGCTAAATAGACCAATGAGGCAGTAGAAGTAGTAAAGAGAAGTATTTACTTCAATAGCAGTACTTACTTATTAACGTCACCACAGCGGCAGACATGTCGCACGTAACCATTAAAATCTTTATCTCTGTAGCAGCGGTGGCGTTAATATTAACTCGTGCTGACAAATATTTCACCATCTAACAGTATTCCTTTATTTTCCAGGTGACAACGAGGGATCTCGAGTGGATGTCTCGCATAGACTGCCGAGCACCACTGCGCCATCTTTGACGCATGCCGTTGCCTTTAGATATTGTCAACGCCTGACTCCACAAACTGCCCCATACGTAATATTATACCAAATGTATCGTGATAGTTTCAACCGCAGGCTGACACCGACAATAGAAGCATGTTAGTGATGTAGAAAAATCTTTGACATTAATGACGTCGTTGCTTTGACTTCGCATTTAGTTAAATCCTGAAATCTTGTTCTTTTGATTCGATATGACCCTCCTTTATAAGCCGATTTCTAGGTACAAAGTTGAATTGGGATAAAGATCCGTAAAAACTTTTAAAAAATCCTCTTTCATAGCCAACTACATGAAAATTTTTATTATTTCAATGAATATTTTCACTAGGAGATAAATTTTATAAGCACATTTGTATTATGTAAGCAAAACATCTGCCTTTAAACTTATATTTCAGAACATATCGCACTTTTTACTAATTGCAATGCATAATACTGTTTTAGTAAAATATTACGTTAAATAAATTAATCTAATATAATATATTATATCTTTAAATGTAACAAAATAATGACTATGTGGGTATATTTTATATAATTATTGCGTATTATTTACAGGTGTGATTATTTAGAGCAATGTGGTCACATCCCACCACTTAGGACATTGTCTAGGCAATTTTTTATTGATTTTTTTAAAACTTGTGAGTAGGTCATTAGACTCCTACTCAAATTCTACTGCAGCCTCACGATCTTCAGCTACTTTAGCGCAATACCAAGAATAACTGCTAAATGAGGTTAATCAGTTATTTTACTTATTCAACTATTGAAAAACATTTTTATAATATGAATATTTTACAGGCTGTCTCTATATATATTCTTCAATATAAGTGCCATCTCTTAGGCGCCTCTATGGAGCACACATCAATTATCTTAGAATGCATGCAAAAGTTAGTGGACAATATAATGGCCTATATGTTTTCCTAGAACAGATTCACTGTAGACCCTTATTAATTGTCCGCACTATCAACGCTATCAGATTTAAATCGTATTACAGTAAAAAGTGAACAATACTTATAGGTTAATAACGTAGACGTAAGATAACGAGTACAAGTAACATAATTTTTAGCGATCCATTATATGATAAGGTGGGAGCAATGCTTGGTGCTTCGTTGCGTGATGAGAGCCGAAATGGGATGGTCATAGGTAATTATAAGCAGCCGAAGTTTACTATTTGCTAACATATATTAGCAAGACTCACAATAAATTTCAGTGATTAGGTAATGTAGCTGTAAGAATCTTTAACTTATAATGACGAGATCTTTAAGTGGTTTTTCTGAAGATTGGAGACAAAATATATATTACTTGATTTGTGTAAAAGTCACAATTTTTACAATTTATAGATTACACATAATGATAAATGTAAGTAAATCTTTGAAAATATTACTTACTCAGTGAAGTTACAGCGTTGGTCAATATTTCTCCCTGTTCTTCAGATTCAATTACAACCCATGTATTAAAATGCAGCACGACCCCATTTCGTTCGCTAGTAGAATTCCCAAAAACAGTTAATAACAATATTCCAATTACAAGGAATAATAATGTGTTGAGATTTCGTATCTACGTAAACATGTATCACTCCATTCTTCGAGAGCAGCAATAATATGGGTATATATATCGACGAAGATAAATCTTTCTCGAGTTTAACATAGTATCAACTTTGAGAGGGAAGTTTCCTTTATTTTCAGTTAATAAAAAAAAAGTTACTCGTATAAATTCTTTAAGACGTTAAACATTATTTTTCTTCAAAGGCCAGTTACACAAATTTCACGATCTTATTGTATACCTGTGTGTATATTTAAATTAAAAGTAAAAGTACATTTTGGGAAGTTATTAAGATTGTGGATGATTGCTGGAAAGTTTTCTTATAATCTGGCTAAAAGAATTGGATGGATTTAGAAAAGGACTGACCTACATGGCAGGCGTCTTCCGATTGATATTATTAATAATGCTTCATGCTAATAAAAACCTTCCGTAGGCTTAATTCAATTATTATCAATTATATTCACTAGGTACTCCTTAAATCGCCTCCCTCGTTTATAAGTAATTTAGAAATAAAGTTGACACGCTTTGTAAATTGACAGCGTACTGTTTAGAATTGATAGCAAAGTAAATTTGTAGAAAATTTTATGTAGTTTTCCTAAAATATCACTAATTGCATATTTAAATAGCCATGACAGCCGACGTTAATCGGAAATAGGCGTAGTTAAGAGATTTTTTTTCTAAATAGACTTAATTTGAATTTCCTATAGAAAAGCTATGGCTGCGGTTTATATAATGTGACGTGGAAGTAAATGGAATATTACATTCGTCAGATCAGAGACTAGAGGCGATTCTCCTTAAAACTAAAAGAATGGTAAACATCATCCTCATCGAGTGCCTTCTTGAAAATGAAGTTTGGCGGTCAGTCGGTGTACTAATGATCGGTCAACTACTGTATATCGTCCATCCATTGCCGCCTTGGTCTACCAGATGCTCTTTTTCCGGACATCCTGCACTTTAGAATCAGCCTTGAGTACTTAAAAAATACGCCAATTTACACAATATTTTATAATCACTCATTGCCGCTTTATGTCCCCGCCTTCCAAATCCGACTTCCTACATATAAGGTAACCGCTGCTCCAAGTCAAGGTCCGGTCCCACAGAAGATACCCTTGGAACAGTATTTCCAGTAGGATAAGCCTTTTTTAAGAGCCCATCATCGAATTATTATCCGGGGCTCCTTCAGGGCATGCCCAATCACTCAATTACGGTGTTAAAGCCTAGCTCTACTGATTAATGATACTCAAAACAAAGAAAAATCAAAAAACCTCAGCCATTTCTTTAAAATGAACTTAAGCCTAGGCAAGTAAATGCTCAACCTCATGTAAAAAAATCTTTTGCTATCGAATTGAACAAAGATAATGCTGAACTTCATTAAATAGAATGGTTAACGTAATTGAAATCTACGTTAAGAAAGTCTGAAGTTTCATTCCAACCAGTCTTTTATACCGTAAATCAAATTTTGAGCCTATTGGTAAGTAGGCGAAACAATATGCAACAGAACATGAATATTGCTGTTATGTTATATTGAACCGGCTATGAAAAGATTAAAATACTTCTGGATCCAAAACGAAATAAAATGGAACACTCTGTTCTGTGATTAATTGTTTTGGAATCATTTTTTATATCTAAATTTCAAGCTAGAATAAACATTGATTTCGTAAATATATATTTTTTTCAAGTTTATATTAGATATAAATATCTTAACATACAGAATATAAAAAGAAATCCATATTTGCGGACATTTTATTACGATACAATATTCAGCAATAAAAATTACAAAATACATATAACATTGAATGAATCTAATAAATCAGTACAAAAATTTGAATAAGTAAGTTTTCTATTGATAATAGCATTTCGCTTACATATTATACTTTATCCTCTCCACAGAACTAGTTTTAGTAATGTTTAGTAGGTATCTAGGAAGTTAACAAGCAATAATTATTAGACAATTGTTAAGAACTTTGACAGAAGTAGTGCTGCAGAAGTTCTATCTTTACTTTTCATCCTTTCGTTCTTACTGAAATCTACTTTCGTCAAAGTTCCCTTGTTTTGATCATTTTGTCATATTGTGATAGTTTTTTAGATAATAGTACGCGAGTTCGTATCTTTTTAATGTTGAAATCGTAATAATATATGCACGTTTCATATACGGGCCCGAGGCCCACGCCGACCTGCCAAAATCTCTTAATACATGTACTTAGCCGTTTATTTTTGGAAAAGCATATTATAACTCGAATCATATTTACATCGCTCATACATAACAAACTATAGATTTATATGAAGATTATATTGTATTATTTTAATCTCTAGTCGTTTATTGGACACTCTTATTCCTAAATGTATTCATGTTCTCAATAAATGTAATAATATTTAAAAATAAACCATGTGAATATAAATAATTTTTATTAGGTTTTCTGTTTACACATTATGGAGACTGGAAAGACCGTCGGGGAAATCCTATCACATCAATGTAACTTTGAAGATAAAAAGTGATATGAACATTTCATATTACTTTTTATCTACAAAGTCACACTCCATTACGTAAACTTCAATTTTAATTTACATCGTTAACGATGCTATCTTAGATTTTGATGATATGCAAAAAAGCCTTTTCTGTAAGTTTCGGGCTTATTTTACTTTCTTTTCAGTATATATTTATTTAATATTCCTTACTATTTCCTTAGTTGCTTAAGATTACAAGTAATATTTTGTTTATTGACAAATGATGATTTTTTTCCCGTACATTAAATTAATAAAATAATTGTTTGCATTAAATAAGTAATGTAGATTCTAATATTATTTATATATTGTAAAAAAAGATAAATACCACCGATATAGTATAATTAATACACAATAACCTGATGCTTGCTATGAGTTTCATATACAGAAGTTATAAAACACGTACGTCGAGACACAGTGCTTACAGATATAAAGATATATTTGGAAAATTTACAACACTAGCCTGAGCGTGTATCTTTGCATATGGATAATTAACTACAAAGTAACGACTAATAGCGATACCCCTTAAAAATATTTAATTATAGAAGTCTGATCACCTAATAAAAAGTCTTCAAACTATTATTGCCTGTGATCCAATTCATTTGAATTATTGTTGCCTGTGATCCAATTCTTGAATTATTATCGCCTGTGACTAAATACTTTTGAATTGTTATTGCCTGTCATCCAATCCTTTAGAATTATTATCGCCTGTGATCCAATTCATTTGAATTATTATTGCCTGTCATCTAATCCTTTTGAATTGTTATTGCCTGTGATCTTATCCGTTTGAATCATTATTGCCTGTGATCTAATTCTTTTGTATTATTATTGCCTGTGATCTAATCCTTTTCAATTATTATTGCCTGTCATCCAATCCTTTTGAATTATTATCGCCTGTGATGCAATTCATTTGAATTATTATTGCCTGTGATCTAATCCTTTTGAGTCATTATTGCTTGTGATCTAATCCTTTTGAATTATTATTGCCTGTCATCCAATCCTTTTGAATTGTTATTGCCTATGATCTAATCCTTTTCAATTATTATTGCCTGTCGTCCAATCCTTTTGAATTGTTATTGCCTGTGATCTTATCCTTTTGAATCATTATTGCCTGCGATCTAATTCTTTTGAATTATTATTGCCTGTGATCTAATCCTTTTCAATTATTATTGCCTGTCATCCAATCCTTTTGAATTATTATCGCCTGTGATACAATTCATTTGAATTATTATTGCCTGTGATCTAATCCTTTTGAGTCATTATTGCCTGTGATCTAAACCTTTTGAATTATTATTGCCTGTCATCCAATCCTTTTAAATTGTTATTGCCTGTGATCTAATCCTTTTCAATTATTATTGCCTGTCATCACATCCTTTTGCATTATTATTGCCTGTGATCCAATCCTAAGCATACAGTGCTATGTTATAATAACACAGCATGTACATTTCGTATTACCACAAAAGTATAAGTAATAGAAGAATACAACGCTAATGTCTATTATCTGAAACATAAATAATGGTACAGAAATATTTACGTGCATTTCAATGTGTAAAATAGACATATAGAAAGAGATGCTAAAAGATGAAAGAAATTGTGAAAGTAATTAAGAAACAGTTTCCCATGTTCACGAGAGATGCAAATAGAGTGCGATAAATCGTAAGCAGATTCAGAGTAATTAAGCCGATACTGCATTAACGTACTTGTATATCGTCGCGGAACTATTTCGTTTTGAATCATGATATTTTTATATAGGTAAATAGATTATTGATATTAAGCTAATATATTAACTTCGCAAACTTTATATATTATACATATTACTCAAAACTTTATTGATGTAAGAGCTGGTTTTAAGTTACATCCTATGCTATTATATAAGTATAATAATTTGACGGCGCTGTGTTGCTAGTTCTCGCTTTCCTAGCAGAGATCCCGGGTTAAATCCCCGTTAGGGCGTTTCAAGGAACTTTCTTTTCATACCGCAAAACAGTGAATTTTAATTTTATAGCCACAATATAAATTTCCAAAGCACCTAGCACTGCCCATAAGAGCTAATGCAAAATTTACCTTTTACATTATCAGCACATTTATCAAAATGATCTTTATGTGACAATCATTGGAAAATGTATTATCGTCCTTTTTTAACAACTTCTTCAATGTATTATATCCTTTTTTAACAACTTCTTCAATGTATAATTTTTTCTTCAATGTATTATATCCTAACAAATGTTTCCATTTAATTTCATAATTGAATTCCACAATTCAATAGTAACACATTCATTATAGTTTGGCGCTAAGTACAAAGTTTTATCTTGTTAAAACGCACCGTAGTCTTCAACTTAACTTTTATATTACATAAGCACATTGCAAATTAATAGGTAATAAAAAGTTACTTCAGTTTCGTCATATTGACGTTGCACTGTGTTATGATTTGATGTGTAATTTAAATGAAAGCTTGGGAACAAATTGATTGTTTTTATAGACAAATGTTAAGAGACCGCTCAAGAAAACGAAGACAGATTTTTATTTTAGCTTTATTTTGGAAACAAACAGTACATACATCCGGAAGAGATCGCTAATGAGCGATAAGACCGCCCAATTGCACACTAGAAGTACCTTATACTGAGTAATTGTACATCTATTTTAGCGTGGTGTTCAATAAAGAATATTATCCATCTCTACATATAACACATAAAAATAACAAAATATGTAATAATACCTTACACTAAAACAATTTCCCAAGATACACATTTCTTTTAATTAAAGTTAATAAGTGAGTGCAGACTAAGTAAAATGTAATAATCAATATACTTCAAAAAGTTGAAACTACTAATCTTTATGAAGTAAACTATCATTGATACAAAATTTGTATTTATACAGATGGTAGCACTGATGACACCATTGATGATGGAAAAAATCATATGTTTAAAACGTTTTATTGGTATTATTTATACTACATCCTGTTTAGTATAAGTGAATGAATAGTTTCATAAAAATAACTCAAATCAAATCAAAATATCTTTATTAAGAACGACTTACAACCTAAAATTAAGAGGGTTAATTCCTTTACTCAAAAAAAAGCAACCAGCACCGAAACACAAAATTAAAATAGACGTCTCAGCCTGGATCAACTTATTTTTTAATAATCAGGATTGATTTTTTCCCGTCCCATCATCAAAGGTGTCATTTGTACTAACATCTGTCTTCGTTTTCGGGAGTGGTCTCCTAATACCTTATATATAAAAATCAATTGCTATTAGTTATAATGTTAGTCTCGCTAACTCGAGAACGGCTGGACCGATTTGGGTAAGTTTTAAAGGTGATGAAATATGAAAAAAATGCTTGGAATATATATAAATTTCGGTTTCCCTTAAAAACCAAATCCTAAATGTCAAATGTTTGAGATTCGTCCCGTCGTTCAGAAATCAAATTAATTTTAAAAGAATACTTGGGGGTTTTTTTGCTTTTTTTTTTGACATTGACAACCAACAATTTCTCATCGCAACTGTATCTAATATTTTACGGACTTTGGCGGGAATATGGGCACAAAGGTCGCGATTTTCAGATTACGAATTTTGTTGTTGACCACATTTTTTACTAAACTTGAAACATTTATTGAATCTGTGGCGAAACGTAGTTTGCCGAATAAGCCAGTTAATTATATTTTACTGATGCTAATGAAAATATAACCGACTCAGTTGCGTTGTACAAAACAGTCTGATGTGAAAGAATCCTTGTAAATTTTACGAGGTATTTTTATATCATCATCAATTTTATATAAAAAATTCTATTAATATGATGCGTTTTTGCGGCGATATAATAGTGAATGCGCTATTGGTTTAAGAAAGAAATAATACCACGCTCATGTTACGTGCATGTTTTGTAAAAAGCAAACCTATAGCACATAAAACTGTAAAATTTAAAAACGTAGAGTGATATTCGGAAGCAATATACCAGTATTTGTAATATTTTTAAAAAGGGAAATATGTTTGTTGAATCAGTGTGAATGTTGTGTCCGGTAAGATAATACATTGTGTCTTGGATTTTAGAATAAAATATAACGATTCACTAATAATTAAATACAAACTGTAGACGTTAATGAGAGTATTAAAGTTTATTTGAATTTACATAAAGGTGTTTTATTTTCAACTTTCCTATGACAAATGCATTATTCGTGTGCATTTTTCATCATACATGTATCGAAAGTTCGTACTTTCGGACGTATTTCGTACGACGAAAGTGCCACATTGCCTCCTGATAAAATAAATGCGTAATTTAGTAAGCATTTATGGCGCATCGGTAAATGGGCGTTTCTTTTAAATGCCATAATATTTATGAAACTGTTTAACCCTTATTTTAATGCCCAGGTACCGAGTACCTACCGTGGTAAATTTCCATGTCATACTTTCAGTCCTAAATGCGTGATATACTATTTCTTTAAATCTCTTATAAAATATATTTACTAAAAATCAAACACTGAATTTCCAGTTGCGCTGTATTTTATTGTTATATAATTAGAAGTAGAGTCAAACATACAAGACACAAAATAGTAAACTTTTTGGTAATATAGGGCGAAAGTAAATGATAACAGTAAATTACAAGCCGGTTTACCTTATTTCTTTTAGTTATATTTTTAATATCTATATATACTAGTTGAACCCGCGACTTCGTCTTCGTGGAATGTTTTTTGGTAGCATTTTCATTCATTTATTTTCATAATTGCTTTACATCAGAAACATGCCCGAACTGCCCTTTGAGTGTTTTCTGGTCAAGTTTACATACCATAAAAGATGTAGTTTGTAAACATGAAGTTTGAATTATTGTTAATGTGAAATTTTGAATTTTTTTCATTGACACGCCCGCAACCCCCCTTTCAGGTGGAATTTCACAAAGTCCGTTCTTAGCTGACCGTTATTCGGCAAAAGGAATATTCCTACCAAATTTTAAGTCGACTAGATGAACCCGCGACTTCGTTAGTGTGGAATGTTTTTGGGTAGTATTTTCATTAATTTAAGGAAATTATTTTACAAATAAAAAACATACGTATAAATACTTCAATTAGCTTTGCTCTGTGTTACTGCAAGAGCTTACAGTCCCTTTTCAGGCTCTTGATTAACACCCCCGCAAACCCCCTTGCGGTTGGAATTTCGTAAAATCCGTTCTTAGCTGACCTCTACTCGGCAAAAGGAATATTCCTACCAAATTTCAAGTCTTCACGCTTTATGGTTCCAGTGATATCGTGATTAGTGAATAGATACCTGAATATCTCTTTCATATTTATATAGATATAAATATATACTATGAGATCTCTCCAAAGAGATATGTATTTATAACTAGTAACTTCAATTTGTTATTACCGTGACTTCTTTTTTTATATACAGATTAATAAACAAATAAACATACACCTATCAACTAACCTATACCTACTAACTAAAACTATAAACTAACAAAGCAACTAAGGCCACTATACTGTCTACAGCTGATGTATGACGCCAGGAGAATTTTACCTCCGCATGTGCCTGTTGTTATTCAATTTTTCCAAAACCCAGCCGCGATCACCTCAGGGTTATAATATGATGACATCGTTTAAAAAGGGCATCGCAGTAGGCTTGACCATAAAGCAAACATTACTGTACCTTGTAGTACAGTAGGGATTCGAACTAAATATATTAAAGACGCAAATCACCCTAGTGTTATGTTCAAAAGAGCACCACATTTAACTTTAAATTACACATATAACATTAAACCATATACTTCAATCATAAGTAAATAATAAATGCTTTTTATTTGCAAAAATTGCTTTAATGATCTTAAATACGATCCTCGATGTGACAAGACACTCTCCTGTCAATCCGCTTCTATTTTATTTTTGTTTAGCTTCAATTTGCAATACACACGAGGAATTTTTTTTTTCCTATACATATTAGTCTAGTGTGAATTATAATCACCAATTCATTGCAACAAAACAATATTCTCAATAGTTTTTAACGATTGCATTTGTGCAACGATCACATTACACCAACGATACAGCTTAATAACATTTAAAATGTGTACTTATTAGAACTATCAAAGGTCTTTGTTATATCAAATATAAATTTATACTACTAGTAATAGAATTTCTATGAAATATTTTAAAATTTACAGCCTAACTGTCCTGACGGTGCGATACGATTCAGTTTCCAGAGTCGAGTTAAGTTGCATAAGGTACGTCATTGGAAATCACGTAAAAGTTATTGATGGCATAAAGTTTTGCGAAGCTACATTAAAACCCTCGATATCAGGACTGGGAATTTTGTACGTCCAATTATAATGCGTTTGAACCTAGGAGCCAACTTCTGCATTATCTCCTTAGGCTCCTATATATACGAGGGCAATTTTTCTGGATGTCATAGTCGATTTTGTGTCTGCAAAAACTGTACATTGAAATACAATCATGATGTCTTTCGCTATACAATTATTCGTAGGTGTATTACTTTCAACACTTTGTATATTGACAGCAGCAGCTCCTGGACACGGTAAGAATACACATTTAATAAAAATTTATGTTTTTTAAGACTAACTATATTTTGTCAACTATTCACTAATGATATTTATAAAGCATTTCAATATGATAAACGCTAAATGTAAATAATGATGTAAAATAGTAGCATGCTAATGTCGTAAACAGAAACACTGCCTTCTACCGGGAATTTCATTTTGCTTGACCCTTTTTGATGATAGTAGGTGGGACCTGACACAGCCAAATACTTCTACTAGTCCAAATCTATACAAATTTGCTCTACAAGGATCTAAATCGGAACCGCAATCATCGAAGCGAGCATGAGCATTTAGTGTGATGAAATGCCACTGATATGATTATGGAAATATTGTTTTGTGTTTTCGTTAATATTTGATAATGTGGCTATACTTTTACTTTTAGTTTATATATCCAAATTTACTCGTTTTTCACGATCTGCTCATATGGTTATTGGTTTTTCTAAGTTTCAATGACGCATTATCTTATATTATCAGTTTATATACTTAACTATATTACGTAATTTCTTTTATTGAATAAAATAACATCTTTATGTAATGGATATTGTTATACTCCTACTTTCAAACCCAACTTCCATTTGAAACTGACTGATGATTCGGACACATAGAAATCATCCTAATCCTATTTCACATAACGTCAGCTAATTTTAAAAACGATGATATGAATTTAGTAAAAGTAAATATTTTGATATAAAATCTGTTCGTATTTATTTATATATGATACATTTTACAGAAGTAAAACTGGAAAAGCCTGTCATCGAGCAGTATCCGTCAGCAGTGCTGTATGGTCAAGTATGTAGCGGTACCATTATAAGTCCCACATGGATCCTTACCGCTGCTCATTGGTTAGTTATGGTTTTTACCCAAGAACATATTAATAGTAACTCGAGATCGCTGAAATATTCGCTTCATTACGAAATCAGGCTTGCGTATTTTCGGAATAACTGAGCCTGACTGAAGTTATGCAGAACCAGTTTTAGTACTGATGCTCATATTTCGACAATTGCAACAGCATTTCTTTCAGACCCTTTTGTTGTTCTATCGACCATAATTTTGTGTTGAATTACGATTTAATTAATAGTAAAATATTAATTAGATGTGTCCTTTAATAACTGAAACGCGATATTAACTTAAATAATTATTATGATTTATCATGTATTCTACACATTGGGAAATCTAGATCGAATTTTAAATTTACACCATCCTCGAATCTACCTGAAGACACAAAAAAATTCAACAAAATCGATCCAGCCATTTAGGAGGGGTTCAGTAACATACATACGCACATAAGTGTTATATATATAAATAAAGATATATACCCTTATCTAAAAGGGAAATATATAATAAAATACAGTTCCCAGTGCTGTCTCCCTCGTAAATCCCTATCCCGTGTTAATATGGGGGTAATCCGTTAAAGTTAATAGATCTAATATTTTAGGGGAACTCGTGATGAGTCGGTGAGCGATTGATTTTCGCTTATATATAAATAGATACATATCTATATAAAATGTCATGGAATTTAATTATTTGTTACAGTACCCTACTGACCCCCGGAATAGTCGTCCGCGCAGGCACTGGAAATTTGACTAACAATGAAGGCGTTGTACGCCAGGTCAAACGACTAGTCGTCCACCCGCGCTTTGCTGCAGGACCATTTTGGCTCAATACTACTGAATTCGACATTAAGCAGGTAAAATAAAGAGCTACTTGAAATTTTGTTGGTTACCCAATTATTTCTTGCCAAATAGCAATTAAAAGTAAAATCAAAAAATTGCATGCGTATAAAGTACACAAGTCAGAAGTGAAACTTGAAGTGATATGTTAGGAATTTAATGAATTTAATTACAATATTAAAAAACTCGAAAATTTATTGAAATCTCTACAGACGAATTTTAAATAAAAATGCCACGTGTTTATTGTCAACATTAGAAATTATTAGTTAATAAATTTAGAAAAGAGAACTTATGCATTATTTTATATTTTATGAACAATAGTGTCATACATTGAATTATTAAAAACGAGTGGCAAATTCTAATGCCATATGTTATTTGTAAATATTGAAACTACCTAACATTCAAACGAATTGGCATAAAAAACGATGTACATCTTCGTGACGCTAATTACGCCATTCATCCTTCAATTTTACCCTCACGCGCCTATAGAAGTTTCACTTCAAAAATTCATTGTTTATGTACCAGAGATGATAGGACTACTTTCAGCCCCACAAGCGGATATATATAATTTATAATAATATACATTCGCAAGGCATATTGTTTTATGCAGCAATGGAGCTTTATTTTAACAATATATAATACGCAAATTCTTCAGATGCAGTCAACTAACGGAATTCCTCTTTTAATAGATTAGTGCCCGTTGGGACTTTCTCTTGGTGGAATTGGAAAAGCCCCTGCCTTTGGATGGCAAGACAATGGCGGCTGCAAGATTAGATGATCGAACTTCTGTACCCGCAGGTGAAAAGGTTGCTATGGCAGGCTTCGGAACGAGAAAATATGGGGTCAGTAGAGTTAAACAATTTTTGTTTAATTGGATCTCTAATCTGGTGGAAATCCCTAATGTTTCGTTTATAGTGACAAACTTGTAATGCCATATTTTAGAGTGAAGGAGGTCCCATTACAAAAAGCATTTAATAATATTGAAGATTATTTAAGTGACAACGACTTTTGGACTTGATTCCAGTTCCACGTGAAAGATAAACACTTTGTAACGTACAAAAATTGTGTATAACCGTTGAGTTTCTTGCCGTTTTCTTCTCAGTGGAATCAACTTTCGGAAGCGGTGGTAGATTTATGATTTTATATTGTTTAAATGTTCAGCCAATCAACATATAAGAACAATAAAATTTAAGAGACATCATACAAAATATTAACATCATTTTACATAAATTAAAAGTAAGGCTAATCAAAATGCTCAACAATTACACACAATATTATAGTCAAAATTAAAAAAGTCAAAGAAGAATTGTAATAGATAATCTTCCACATCGCAGATTGTTCTTTCCAGCAGCCAGTCTTTTAGGTTTTGAGAATTTGCTGAAAATTTATTACATAATTTCACCGCCATGAAGTATGCCTTCTTTTTGTAAGTACTCTTACATGCTTTATTTATTACCAGCTTGTTGGGAAATCTTATTGTTCTGTCTGTATTATTACCGTTATTATTCTCGAAATATTTTGGATTCGAAATATATTGATTTAGTTATCGTTATATCGAGATTGCCACCTACTCGAAATGACCACAACTTGCGTAAACCTAATGGTGTTCAAACTGATCTACAGTATACCAAGATACTATGTTAAATCAAAAGTGAAAGTTTCGGTCTTGAAAAATTTCAATTGTCGCGAAATAAAGCCTTATATTTTTGACGCATTGGCTACAATTGCGTCGTGAAGAAAAATTGCTATCTAAATGGCATAATTATGTCAATCTTTGTATGTAGGAAAGGAATTAGTTATTTGGTTCACGGTTGTGATAAGACTTTGCAATTTGTTGTTAGTACTTCCGTTAAGATAACGGCCATTATAGCATCCATAATGTTAATGTTACTGGAAACCAGTTACCAGGATATTCTTGAAAGGTTTTTAGAGGGAGTATTAGTGATGTATTGTGTTTTTTAAAGTGCTACTATATTTATATAACTGTAGCCCATACTAACTAGGTAGGTATTTCAGCGTTATGAATAACTAATTTTCCTCAGACGAAATCGAGGACACGGGTAATTGACCTATTTAGTTTTTTAGAATACTTTTAGACTCGTAGTACACTTTGTGTTAATTGAATGAGACTAAGCCATTACGCTCGGCAATGTAACGCTCATTCGAATATAGTCAACTAGGGGAGCGATAACGGTATTATCCGTGTTACTACTCGGCGACCAGCACATGAGACAACCAGAGTAGAATTTACCAGAATAATAAGTTATTATTATTGTATTGAAAATGATATTACTATATAAAATAGAACATATACACTAGCGGAAAAAATTAAATGATCAAAAAGAAATTTCTAAAATTTTAACGGTTTTCAAATGGCTCTATCTTTTATTAAAATAGTCGCATCGGAGTAAAATAAAAAAGCAATTTGTAGCTTGAAGTTTCTAATTTAAGAATCTCACAATTTTTTTAACCATCCTGGGGCCTTGTAAAAAATTTATTTATATTTAAGAAACCCCCGTCGATTTTCTGTGCGACCATTAGGTTTGGACCATGAAATATAATTGAACAAACAGAAAATGACCTATTTTCATTCAAAGTCCGATATTTTAGCGAGAAGAGGTCGTATCGAGAGCAAAAAAAAAAGAAATTGAACCTGAATAAACAGCCTTTCCAATCTATATAGTTAAAAGTTTTTTGAATCCGTACACCAAAAATAAGATCGAAAAATAATTTTTTTTACTCATCATATATATTTAGTTTACGATATTCTAAAATAAGAAAGTTCAAGCTTCAAATTGTTTTTTATTTTACTCCGATGGGCCATTTTTATAAAAGATAACAGCTATTTGAAAAATCGTTATAATTTTAATATTCTTTTTTGATCCTTTAATTTATTCCACTGCTATATGTACATGTATTTCGTATTATAAGCCTCGCCTTCATAATGCTTTTGCTTTTGTAGTTCTCATTTTTGTAACTCTGCACTAATCCCTTTACATAAAACCAACACCACCACATTTATATGAACCAAAAATTTTGTATTTATAACAGATGACGCCGAGTATAGAAATGCACGTAACTGAACTAGTAATTCTGAGTAATGGTGACTGTTCTTCACTACCACAATTCGACCCACAGGATATGATATGCACAGTGGGACGTCCACCACGTTTTGATACAAGCTGCTTTGTAAGTCACTTCTATTTTACGAAACATTATTATCTAATGTCTTTATGTCATGAATTATAGAGTTAATTTGTATTAAGATAATTACATAACAAGTAATATAAATATATATCAATTTCTACGCCATCAATTTCTTAAACGCGTTACATTAAAAAATTGTTGCGAGATTTCTAGAGATGGCTCTTTTTAATGCATCATTATTTGAAAAAACTATATATAAAATGACATCTACTATCTAATGACTACACATTCAGTTTGTGTGGAATGACCACTATCCGTAAGTCACATTCAACCACGAGAATTATTGCTATTTTTCAATAGCTGATACTCTGACGTTATAAGAGGCCCAATCACTGATATTCTATCAAGTTATTTGACATTGGAAAATTATTTTTACCATAGACCACATGGGCACATTTATATCATAGATTTCGTATGTAGAAATACACGAAATATATATACTGACAATGGGGAAGTTGGTGGTATTAAGTTAATAGATTAGAATTTCAAACTAAAGACAAGACTTTTATTTTGTTTCTAAAATGATATTTTAAAAATAAAATAAAGAATAATAGTTTGAATACATACATAAAAAAAATAGTTTCTTTGGTATATGTACTCATAGGAGAGAGCGTTGTTAGAGCATAGACCCACCACGCTGCTCCTCTACGGGTTGACAGAGATAGTACTCAAGTGCACTCTCCATTTCTTCACTCTCATAGTCCTATGCGACGGTGTAAATATTAAGAAAATCTTAATAGAAAAATCAATATCGATTTATTTGATTTCGCCTCCCAAGGGAAACGAACCCAGGACCTTCTGACTGTGGCCGAACATGATAACAACTACACCAATGAAGCAGTCTCTTCTTTACTTGTTACAATAATACTCGTTTTTTCCATTGTAAAATATTAACAGTAACGTAATAACCCTCTTTTGGATGTAAGTTATTTTCGTGACTTATTATTTCACCAATAAAGTAGCATATCACGGATATGTTAGTTAGTTATCCATTCTTAGCCATATTATTGCGTTGACACCACTGTTCGTATTTACTACGTTACTTTATATCACGTAATATATTATGCTTGTGCAAAGAATTGTCCTATACTGATACTTTCTGGCTTTTTTACGCTTTTGAAGTAAGATTTTCTTTGGCATCGTTGTGATGTAAAATTCTATGAAACGAAAAAGCAACAGTAAACAGAAGCGGGCACATAAATTCGTAAGATTTTGCGTGGGGAAAAATGAGACAGAAGGCATTGTACAGTGTTTGTTATGTTCGTGTGTCTGCTTGTGCTCTTCCCCTCCACTCGTGTCCACCAAGGCACAGCATCCTCTTGCCGAAATTTTACATTGGTTTCATTGTCTAGCAGCCAAGATTTTTGAAGGTTTCATTTCTACGTGTGATATGCACATAACTTTTTTTTTTAATTTCAGGGTGATAATGGAGGTGGTCTAATAAACAACGGCAAAATTATTGGAGTTATGTCGTGGGCTGAAGATGACGCTACATCCTGTCGTTCCGGAGCTAAAAACATCTTCGGACGAGTGTCCGCTGTTCGTGATTGGATTAAAAAAGTTACCACGATATAAATAGACCTATTTTAATTATTAGTTTCTTAAATTGCATGATAGTTGGATAGCAATAATTAAATCAATAGTGTTTTTCAGTGAACAGAACTTTTGGACGTAATCTTATTTGTACTTAATTTGTATTAAAATGCGACCGTTAATTTTGTTAAATCAATAACGTACGCTACGATCAAATATGATAAAATAGTAACGAATTTAACCTAACTTTACGCACTAAAAATAAAAAAAATACATTCATATTTTGTATTTTTATTGCTGATATATTTTATATCCTTATGAAAATCTATTCTCAGTTATTTATAGCATATCGATTGCTATTAAAGCAACGATGTATTCTAAAATGGTAACATAGTTTCACTACAACATCGTACCATTTTCATTAAACTTCTTATGGTATCAACTTTCTGAATATGGCATTTAAATATACATCATATATTACAGTAAAAAATTCTCCAAATCCTTTGACGAACTCGCTGACGCAGTGGTGGAAGTAGTAGCTTTGCTAGCAGGTTCAATCCCCGATAGGGCTAATTTAGAAAATTGCATTTTCTTTTTTGTCTGAGTCTAGACTGCTAACCAGCAAAGACGTGTTCCATCAATGAAGAAATTTGTGATCCGGTACGATACTGTAGAAACCATAAGAGGTAATTTACTTTTTACCAGATTAACGCGCTTCAAACTCAGACTATATCATCACTTACCATCAGGTATATTCACAATCTAAAAAGCGCTAATCTGTCAGAAATAAAAAAAATATGCATGCTCCCTACCTTTACCTACACAGGTAAATTTATCTATAGTAAGTACTCTATTAATTTAATTTCATATAAATTAATTGAATACTTAAAAATCGAATCCGAAAGTAAACTCAACATAAACTACACTTACCTATATGATAAATAACCCTCTGTTCTCAATCGTTTACAAATTCCGAAAAAAAAAAAGCTGAAATTATAATTTTCAGATTATTCAAAACATAATAAGAGGATATTAAAACAAACAACTTAAACCGCGTTTCTTTCATCCAATCTTTTAATATTTTCTACACAGCTTCAGTAAAAGAAATCTGTTTTTCATATCTAGAACTTTGAGGGTGTATTGACTTGCACAATTCCTGTTGTTGATGATTAAAGACTTCGTAAGGAAACATTATCATAACCAATTGAGCTATATTTTGATCAAACCTACTAACATCCGAATATTTTTACCTGAAGTTTATAGTATGTATAAACTGATATATTACTAAGTATATGTGTACAATTTATGTGAATATGTAGATCTGAGCCCTCAGACAACTTTTGAAGATTGCTAAAGCTTAAAAATTTATGGGAATGATGTTTCTTTTTTGATACGTTTCGATATGAAACGTCATTCCCATAGATTTTTTAAGCGTTTGCAATCATCGGAAGTGATGTTGTCTATGGGATCATCACATTATGTCTCCCTAGTCAAGATCACATTCTGAGTACGATAACGATATTCTAGAATTCTTTTAATCTTGCACTTATAAAAACAAAGTTATGACAAAATCGTTATTTAGGTAACAATTATGCTCAAATATTTTTCTCAAAAAATTGCAATTATGCTCAAAAAAATATGTGAAAGTGATATTGAAAGGAGAGTAAATGCAGGGAATATGGTAAATGGTGCTCTGCATGCTTTTATGAATAGCCAGATGGTGTCTCAAAGGGCTAGACTGGCAGTGCATGCTGGAGTGTTGGTGCCAACACTTATGTATGGTAGTGAAAGTTGGGTATGGCAGAAGAATCACAAAAGTAAAATAAATGCGGTAGAGATGAGAGTTTTGACAAGCATGAGTGGATTAAAACTGAGTGACCGAGTAAGAAATAGTGTGATAAGAGAACGTTGAGGTATAAAAGAAGTCGTAGTGACTAAAATTAAGAAAGGTATGCTTAGATGGTTTGGGCATGTAGAGAGAATGAATGAAAGGAGACTGACAAAAAGGATTTATGAGTCAAGAGTGAATGCGAAAGTTGGAAGGGGAAGACCAAGGCGAACGTTCCTGGACCAATTCCAGGACATTTTAAGTAACGGCCAGGTCAAGAGTACTCTAAACCCACGAACCTGTATGAAAGGTTTAATGAGAATGAAAGAAGCTAAGGAGATATGCAAGGATCGTGGCAAGTGGAAGGATGTTGTCTCTGCCTACCCTTATGGGAATGAGGCGTGATGCTATGTATGTATGTATTATGCTCAAGATAAATCTAAAAATGTGCATATATTTACAAAATAGATAATACGATGTAGGTTATGTCCTGGTAAGGTCGGTGCCATTGTAGTATTCTTATAAACATATTAGACAACATTTATATTTAGATATGACCTTAAGTTATTATTTTCGCCTTCTGATTAAATAAGGTGACTGCCTCGTGATGGATTCTGGCCTGTTATTGTGATGTTTTCTGTTTAGAAATTAGAAACACCTCCTGACAGTTGGAAATATGAATGCATACACTTTTACAGTATAAAACTGACCGAGAAATGTGTGTTCGTAGTTATGTTTTATTGTACGTTAAGATATTAGGTTTTTTCTCATGAAATACGCACAAACGAACGTTTTATTAGTGAATTTCATTATCTAACTGACTACGATAGTCCTATCCAAATCGTTTTATCAATTTCGAAAGGAAACCTTAAGAGCAAATGATAATTTTGTACTAAAATTATTTATAATTTTCGGATTTTATCAATTGTTCCTTAGGAATTAATCAAACTTAACTAAGGAAAACAATAATAGTTATAGAATAGTTTCCTGTTGTAAGGAATATTTGTAATACACGATTTTAACCAGAACTGCTTCATTCTGCGTACAAATTTGTAATTTTCTCAGGATTTCAAGAGAGTTTCGTAAACACTAAATACCTTATTATCTTCTTTCAGTATCATAATGATTGTGATTATACAGGTATTGAAACTTTTATGACTGTAAATAGATTTTAAAGTTCGTGATTCAAGCTGGTGAAAGTTTCTAACTACCGCCAACTAATCATATCTAATAAGACGTCAAAAATATTGTTTATATTTGATCAGGTACAAGGTATAATTTTTTAATAGTGTATATTTGTGGTTCATGCCATTAAGCGTACAAATTGATATTAATTTATACATCCTCATCTATTAAAATCTAGTTTCTTCTACCGGTATATATTGTTTTAAATATTATTTTACTGATTCTAATTGTACACCGTGACAATGAACAAATTTAACTTAACCGAAAGAAATTAAACCTAGACAGTTATATCTGGGAAACAATATGAAAATGTTATTATAAATTGGGTTTCCTGTGTGCCCTATACAAACATATTATGAATCGTTATGGTTATTTGAAAGATGACCGAAAATCATTAACTCATGCTGGATTGCAAACGTATTAAAATTCTAGGTGACGTTTGAAAGTTCTGAATCTCATCTCGGAGATATTAAAATAATCATAAATGTGTAGGCACTTATTATCTCATCTCAGTCCTTAAGTCAAAGAGCAGTTTTGTTGAGTATCTTTCAATACTAAATTACCACTGACATAATTTAAATTTATGGAAACCACGCTGAAAAATGTAAACAACAATAAAAAAATCCACAGCAGTTCCCGGAATTCTGTATTTATATTCTACTAAAAATGATATTTAATGCCGTAAACTAAACCCGGTCATCACAGTTTGTATTTGACAATCATAGTTGTAGTTACTGCGAGAACACAATGTATTTTATTCTAAAAGTATCCTTGTGTGTATTTACACTACTTACAGTATACTCTACATGTACACAAGCCAAGGAGTACTACGAAAACGAGATCACAGGACCTACAATTGCTACAGGAAACAGTAAGTTTCTCTAAGTACTTCTTTACTAGGTGATGTGTCCAGAAGAAAAAAAAACTACATAACGAAGCCCTGTATAAAGCATTAATTCGTAAAGTACCCCTTACCAAGTCAGCACCTGATGCTATATCATCACTCATCGTCAAGTGAGATCACGATTAAGAGTTTACCTGTACACATTTATAAATATAAATGTATCTTTATATATTCAATTTTTGTTGTTGTTGTATATGATAATGAACTCTTCCTAAAAGGCTGGACCGATTTTGATGATGATTGAAAGTTTAGCAATGCCACATAATGTAAGCGAGTCACTATGTTCATCAGTTTCCTTAACATAATTAACATTTTATTCCATATCAAGAGAGCTGTACTCCACACGGTATTAATAAACATCTGTAAATATGAGAAAAGGATAGGACTATAAGATACGCTTCTCCTTTTACGTTTCTTCATTATTTTGCGATATTTAATTGTTAAAAATTTGGATGTTATAAGACGAAAAATGATTTCTGTAAATCTCATCTGATACAGTTATTATTTAAATTATTACTACTTTTGTGCACAGGATTTAATTATCTGAAAAATTACCAAGATGAGTCATCATTGGCTAAATATTTTCATAACAAAGAGAACAAACCTGTTAACAAGCTTTACCCATCGGCTGTGTTATTCGGCAGATTATGTGGCGGCACTATCATAAGTCCTAAATGGATTCTCACTGCTGCACACTGGTAAGCACAACTACTTGGCCAACATACCCAATTATTTCCCCACAGAAAAGAGTAACAAAAACCTCGTGGTGCTATTTTAATGACGTGTTACCCATATGTAGATGTAAAAATAACGAAATCTCCAAGCTTTTTTCGTTGCATAAATGTCTGTAGTGAAAAGGGTTTTAGATCGTTTAAAAATAACATAATTTAACTTACAGTCTGCTGATGATGTAGTCGTTATGGCAGAAAATTTGGAAGATGTCAACAAGTAACTCTCAAAGGCAATAATGACGAAGATTAAACCATGACAAACTCTCACATCCTGCTTTATCCCATAATTGTTGCAAACTATCCAATGGAAACTATAGATATATAAAAAAATCTTGCCCGCATTATTATACCTTAAGGATGGTGTTGGTATCTACTATCTTAGAGATTTAAAGATATCGATTAGCTACATATAACTATTATTTTTAGCACAATAAACAGTCGCGGTGATGAAGTCCTCGCTGGCACCTATCATACAAGAAATAGCAGCGGCGTACGACGTGCAGTTAAACGACTAGTCATCCACCCACGATTTTCTGTAGGACCCTATTGGCTCAATGCCGACGATTTCGGACTTAAACAGGTAAAAATATAACACTCATAATAAGCTTTATAACTTTTTCAGGAAGTATTTAACAACATGCGGATGAATGCTGGGCATTTGTTAAAAAATAGATCTACCTGTAAGATTTAGGAATAGACCTAAGAACACTTTGTCTTTGTATTTGTGATGTAAATCATTACTACTAGAAGGGACTTTTTTTTCGTTTACGTGCGGAGTGTTTGACTTCCTGTCACCAGAATACCCACTAAAATCCATCGGAGCCTTCTGCACCTGATTTAAACGGAGGCCATAAGATCTCTTTTACTGTACCTTCCCTATACATATATGAAGTATGTTTGTATGTGAAAGACAGTAAGATCAGTTTGAAAAACGGTATGATGAGGCGCAATTTAAACGATTTAGATTTCAAAATCATTTATTATAGTGAGGCCCTGTACAAGAACACTGCTTTATGACAGAAACTGTCACATCATGGCTGTTAAAATTTATAATAAATAACCCAATGCTCTAAAAGAAATAAATAACATTAATAAATATAAAAATGTATTGAAAAACTGACTAATATCTAAATGCTATTACTATATTAAGGACTAATTAAATTAAAGTCAAAATAAATAATATAATTCGTACGAGACACAGTTTTTAAGGTCACTCATACAGTTTTGATACGTTTCATGCAAAACTGTAATATATTTATTAATGAGAATGTGATTATAGAAATGTAAATATCTACAAATAAATATGAAGCAATCATTTCAAAATGATATTACTTTGTCCTATTATAGATGTTACACACCATTGTATAGGTTATGTGTTGTACACTTGATTTTGCAATAAAATATATTTCATTCGATTTGATCGCACCGAGCATTCGATTCGATTTAATGGCACTCCAGATGCATTCTACAAGAGGCTCATTCAGGTAAGGGGGATCGGGCGGGCAAACGTAGGCCTCCTGCTTCCTACCCTCCTATGGTAAGGGCGAGGGGCAGTAGCCGCGGCCTCGCGTTCTCTCCACTTCCTGCAAGATGACAGTCTCACAAAAAGAAGCGACTGCCCTCCATCCCACTTCACTGCCAATCATGGTGGTATTTATGCTCGATAACGAAAGATTATCTCCAGCTACCGACGCCAAAAGATGCCTCTGTGGCCTTCCAGCTGGACGCTCCGCCACAGTGTGGTGCGCCGTATCGACGAATGCTCCATATTCGAGATAGGTAGGTGATTCCTCGCGCCCCCCAATCTAAGATTTGTCAATTGGGCAAGAGTTACGGTGCTTATTGCCCAGTAGAATGGTTCCGAGGGAATACAGGTGAAAGTATTTAAAAACTGCATGAATTAAATCTATTTACCACTACCAACCGACAATGATTAACCATTTTTTGGTAAATATATTATTTTAATTAAGGTAGTCTTTCTATTACAGGTTGGAGCCCGTTGGGACTTCCTTTTGGCAGAATTAGAAGAGCCTTTGCCGTTAGATGGCAAAACTATGGTGGCTGCGAAATTAGACAATCAAGTGTGGCCTGCTGGTGAAGAAGTTGGATATGCCGGCTTCGGCTCAAAATATAATGGGGTTAGTAGACATTGTTTATGTAATTTCGAGTAAGGAAAGTTATTTAAAACAAATAACTGTCTATTGCCTTTAAAGAACCTATTTTTCGAAATTTTATAGTTCTAGCTAGATGATGCAACGGCTGATCGACATACGATTTTAGGCAAACTAAATATCCCTAAAGCAAATATATTACAAAATAGGTTCGCTAACTTGAATATTTTTATACATAATATTAGATATAAAATGACATTGACTTTTATTTAAAAGTGATAAAATGTACCAAGTCGGATTTCCTAAATTCATTTCGCATCTAGCACCATATGTCCTAGTTGTCGGTGACACGAACTTAGTTGCTTTAAGTCTATGCTTTGTTAATATCTTCATCAAGTATAACACAAGAAGGTTTTGCTAAGGAACCTTGCAAATCGCTTAACTATACAGCAAATCGATTTATTTTAAACCAGTTTTGTTATCAAACCAGGGAACAATGCGATCGATCATGCATGTCATGAACCTCCAGATGTTAAATGACAGTAACTGTTCTTCGCTCCCAGAATTCGACGCACAGGATATGATATGCACAATAGGTCGTCCACCTCGTTTTGATTCCGCCTGCAATGTAAGTAGTTTTTTTTTTTTTTTTTTATTTATATTTTTTTATTGACCAAAAGAGATTACAAAACAAAGAGCTTAATATAGGAGATAAATCAGATCACAATATTTTAAACGCGCGTGAAAAGACCATATAACCGCATTAGTTACAAACTGTGTCGCGGTTATTTGGTCTTCTACAAGGAGGTTGAGTCCACGGAAGAAATATTATATTAAGATTGATTACTCCATGTCGCCAAACTAAAGCTCTAACAACTAACCAAAACCAAGCTTGTGCGATGATTCATGAGTTAAAATGCGTTTGCGATTGTAGATAGCGTTTAGAATTTCTAAAAGTGTATTTGTGTGAATTGTACTGGAAAGGTGAATGTAGGTGAATTAACGTGTGATAAACAAACCCTCAACTTCTGCATAGGAGGCATTATTTAGCCATGTACGAATTTCAATTTTACACAGTTTGCTATTTAGAGAATAAATTTTAAGACTCTTATCCAACCTATTATATAATAAGCAGCTTAGGAAGGGGTAATGGCGTCTAGAAAAAGTGGTTCGGCTGAAATGAGGAACGCAAGCAGGACCAACTCTCCGTTGTGTAGTTGCCGAATTTGGATATAGTCTTAATTCGGCTTCGGTAATTTGCTATGTTTGTATAAAACCGTATGAAGGACATATAGTTTTCTGGCGGGAAGCACATCACAGAGTTTATATAAGTCTTTAGTTGGGAAAAGTTTGGGCTTTTTAGTTAATATCTTTAGAAGTGCCCGCTGTGCTCTCTCCACGCGCATAAATAAGGTTTTAGCGGCCCCACCCCACACTGGAATGCAGTAAGTGATAATAGACTGAACTAGAGCAAAGTAGACAGTTTTAAGTAAAGAGAGATCTGCAACTTGACGAAGTTTTTTGAATATATAAATGATTTGAATGATGATTTTGCGAATCCGGTTAACTAACTTCTCAATATGAAAATTCCAATTTAATAAGCTGTCAATGCCTCGATGCCCAAGTATTTGATATTTTCGGTGCGCGTAATAGGCTCGCATCCGCAGTTATCTGTAGCGATTTCTTGGCACTTATGGGCAATAAGAGTGTAGCAATTTGGAGGACATAGTGATTTTCTAGTACTAAACGTAATGAACTCTGTTTTACCAACATTCAAGGTAAGCATGTTGCATCTCAGCCATGACAGAACTGCTGCAAGAGCAATTTCCGCGCGTTTTTTAGTAACGGTCCAGTTTGGACCCCTAATAATCAAAGCAGTGTCGTCTGCGTAGGCGACAATGTTGCATTCCGGGATGTTTAGATTACAAAGCTGATTGGCATATAGTAGAAAAAGGGTAGGCCCAAGAACGCTACCCTGTGGGACGCCAAAATCGAGAAATTCTTCAGTGCTAACATAGTTATTAATTATGACACATTGTGTTCGATCGGTTAAATAGCTTTTGAACATTGCAAGGGCAAGTCCTCGAATGCCATAAAATTCTAGTTTATCCAGTAGTATGGGGACAGAGACTGTATCAAAGGCCTTAGATAAATCTAGAAAAATTCCAATAGTATTTAATTTATTGTCAATATTACAGGAAATCATGTTGGTGAGTGTTAAGAGAGCATCTGTAGTAGATTTGTCGTTTCTAAAGCCAAATTGATTTTCGGAAATAATATTATGTTTATTTAAAAATTTTAGGAGCTTAGAATTTAGAATTTTTTCAAAAAATTTAGATAAACTTGTTAATACCGAGATAGGCCTATAATTGTCGACACAGCCTTTGACCCCAGACTTATGAATAGGATGCACTAAAGCCCTTTTAAAGACCCATTTGTTTCTTAGTCGTATTAGTGTTTCTTAGTCATTTAAAAGCGCAAATAATTATTCACAGCTAGGCATTCATCCAAAAACTACCAAATAATTGTGGTTTATAATGACATGACGTTTATAAGACAATATTAAGGGACACTAAGAGCTTATGCATAGTATTAAAGATATACTTGTTGTTATGAAAACGAAATTACCACCAGTTCAGCTGTGGGCAGTCTGAAATGTGCTTTGTAGGTTCTTTTTTTTTAATTAAAACAATAGACAAGCGTACTAATCATGTAGCGTTAACGAAAGTCCGTCCGTCCATTTGCAATGTGTTGCCGTTTACGTGGGTTAAGATATTTTGTCAGCTCTTTACTGGGGAAATCCTGGAGGACTTTGTAATAGATTCGTTGCGAACAACCTAATATGTGAGAATAAGGTTTGTTAAACTCAATTGAAAATTTGATATTTTTAACTGCAGGGTGACAGCGGCAGTGGGCTTATAAAAAACGGCATAGTAGTAGGAATTTTGTCATTTGGAGAGGACGATACATCTTCTTGCCAATCAGGAAAAAAAGTGGTGTTTGCACGAGTTTCAGCAGTTCGTGAATGGATCAAAAATGTTACTATGATATAAATGTAAACCGTTTTACGAAATTTTATAATCTCAACAATAATGTTGTATAAACAGATTTTTTGTTTAACATATTTATACGTGAAAACATCTCCACGAATTGAACAACTTAAGAGTAAGTAATAAAGTTTTGTTTGTTATACTGTTTGATTTCCTATGTTTATGTATATAACAAAATGTACCTGTCTATCTGTGCGCCGGATCTCTCTCCGGTCGTGTCAGATTCCTGTTACATCGGAATATGAGAGCGAAGAAATAGAGCGTGCACTTGTATACTATGCCTTCCAATCCGCACTGGAGTAGTGGGTCTATAGTCTAAAAACCCTCTCTAATGTAAGTGAGATGGCCCGTGCCCAACAGTGGGACGTTAATGGGCTGGTACTTATCTTTTTTACCTGTCTGTAGTTGCTAAATGGTAGGATTTACTTTAATTCTAAACTAAAATAAGGCACACGAGAAAAGATATAAGAGTTACAAATACAAAAACAATAGTTTTAAAATATTTGTCGTTATGTATAGGACAAATTACTGGCTAATCTCTGAATCGGTTATGACCGTCGTAAATATTTACCAGCAGATATAGTAAAATTTTTCTCTCTCTTTGGTAGTGTCAGACTCCCGTCACATCGGATTATGATAGTGAAGGAATGATACATTCGTGTACTACGCCTGCCAACCCGCAGCGTAGCAGCGTGGTGATTCTATGCTCTATAAACCCTATGAGTGAGGAGGGCTGTACCCAGCAGTAGAACGTGAATGGGCTGCAACCTTATAGCAAAATTAGTAAAGAATAATATTACTAGAAGATTTGAAATGTTACTCAAATGAAGTCGAGGGTGGTTAGCAATTTATTTTGGGTGAATACACAAAAATATTCAATACCAAAGTTACATCACTCCTTTTTACTGTCGGTGACATAAAAATGTAACATACATACCTTTAATTAATATTATAATACACAATTTTAATTCAACAAAGAAAAAAAACTTGTAATTCCTTATTTTAGGGCAATGAAGGTTTCGAAATCATTTGTTGGATTGAACATACGCATTTTTAATTAGATACCCGAATCACTTTTGGGTTTGCCTCAGCATAGTTTTACGAAAAATGTTAAAAAAGTCATATTACAAAAGGCATATTATAATGTTGAAGATTATTTAAACGACAAAGATATTTCGACTTCATTGCAGTTGCACATGAAAGCTGAACACATTATACAATACAAATCTATTTAAAAGAATAACCGTTGAGTTTCTTCACTATGACGATTCAAAAGTGCTTTTTGAGTCTACTTGAATAAGGAATATTTTGATTTTATATTTACTATAAATATTTAATACAAATAAATTAAGTGGTATAAGGTGGCATTGTTAGTAAAGATAACAAAAAGCAGTTATTAAAGATCTATTAGAAATAAGTATTCCTTCATATTTCTTCCGTATACCTATGGTCTGACTACCGAAGTGTCGATCCGTCCTTTGTATACACATGTATATACTTGGCAATATACTCTAATCAATGTATACCGTTAGAATTTATGTTCAAAGACTAAACTCAATTTAAATTTATGGTATAAGGCACATACAATACATATATTGTTGCCAATGGAACTGTGATGAATTGATAAACCATTATTCGAATTTTCCATGGCTCGCCCTAAATAATAGTAATAAAGTTCTGAAGGCCAAATTATATGAGGAAAACTATGAGTTCAGTGAATATATACACGAAAATATCAGACCCACTTTAGAAGAATATGGAGACGGACGAATATGTTATTGGTTTGAGGATATAATTTAAGAAATAAGGGCTGATAGACAAGACGACATTCTAAGTACGCTGACGCTCATAAAACGATTAAATAGTAACTGAGTACCGTTAGCGTACTTAGAATATCGTATTGTCTGCAGGCTTAGGTATATTATGTCATTAAAAATAGATGAACCAGCAAATATTGTGTAGCAATACTAAGAGATATCGCTAATAAGATTTTTCATTGCATTCAAAAAGACAAATTAAAGTCTTATTTTTATTGTATAGTTAACGTTTTATAGCGCCATCTTAATTAGGTACTGATGTACTATGTTTTCTACTATGAAGTAGTATACTTTGGAAAACTATTAATAACAGCTAAAACAAATAACATCTAACAGATGTCGCAATTGCAATATTGTGACTTCTTGCTACTCTCCCAAAAATAAATTCTCGCTGAATAAATAAGCAAACAAGTATGATGAAAACCACATGTATATTTCTTTTCACATCGATAATACAATTATCTATTATAATTATTACAGTATTTATCGACAACTTTCCCCATTCCCGATGTAAGCAGCGGACTCCAGACCAAGCAATCTTTTCTTTATTTATCTTTATCTCCGCAGACTAATTAAATACACAATCGAAAATCATGACTTTCTGCTGTCCTACACGTCAAATTCATGGATTGTGAGAAAATAAATTGTTTATTTTATGCGTGCATACAAAGTACACATGTCAAAAGGTAAACTTCTTTAGTAAACCAATTTTTAGGTCTTGTTTATATTTATACAAATGTAAAAATTTACATTTCCGAGACTTAGAAGGAGGGAAAATGAAAGAGATGTTAGGAATTTAATGAATTTTATTGTCATTCAAGTATTAGACCTATTAGAAAATTAATACAAATAATTTATTGAAATCTCAAATGATAAATTGTAAATAAAAAACTGTGTTACTCAAATGACACAGCACCATTTGAATGAAACAACTTCACTAAATGATATTTACATGGGTACCGCTGTCAAAAGTCTACAAAGTCCCTCCCCCCCCTCCACTCAGCTACCACTGCTCACACATAATACACCTTAAGTAGAATAAATAAATAAGTAAATATTGCAACAAACGTAAGGCGATTGCAATTTGTTTACAGACAGTTAGATATTTTCCACAAATCGCACCCTTACTGTAAGCCGTTGAGGAGTTCCATTGATCATCATACTACTGCGATAATCACTTGACCATACCGATGTTACGGTAGATGACTCAAATATCCAGATAGCCTATAAAAGATTCTACCGGATATAGTTAATTTGTTCCTATAGATTGAAGAGTTCCGTTACTGTGTCATGGATCCCATGATCAAAACCTAACCAAACTATCATCCAACAACCGTTGAAGTTCTTTCCAACAAAAAACGAATCATCGAAATCGGTTAGTATGATCTTGAGTTACACGTTTATTTGTCACGCACATGCTTAGTGCAAATTTAACACTTATCCGGTTTTCTCATGGATGACATCATAACGGAACTAAAAATGCATCAAAACCTAATCAAACTATCATCCAACAACCGTGGAAGTATATCCTTTCCAATAAAAAAAAGAATCGAGATCGGTTCACCCAGTCCGAAGATATGAGGTAACAAACAAACAAACAAAAATTAATAAAATACTGCACTTCTGCGTGACGGTAATCACGCATTTACTCCGTACAAATTTTTATCTCATGCTCCTAAAAAAATTTAAGTTTAAAACCGCGACCTTTTACTCCCAAATTCCCGCCAAAATCCGGCGAATATTAACGTCGCGTTCAGAAAATGTCAAATGTCAAAAACAATTATGAAAAAGAAAAGTATTCTTTTCAATGTATTTTAATTTTTGAACGACTTTTAAATTAAATTAATTCCTCAACGACGGGTCGAACATCAAATCTTTTACAGGTAGGAATAAATTTTAAATGAAAGGGAAATTATTGTTTTCGTTATATTTCGGCATTTTTTATGTTTACTCGCCTTTTAGACCCTCACTAGACTTCCAGGAATAATTCAAAACAAAAATTTGCCAAATCAGTCCAGCTGATATAGAGTTTTACTGAGACTAAGGTATAGCAATCTATATATATATATATATATATATATAGATTATAAACAAACACTTAAATATCCTACCATATGTATGCAACATGTATCGTAACTGTATCGACCTCACTCATCAATACTTAATATTGTTTTTTTTTTCATATATATAAAAATATAGACAAACCATCCTCTCACATCTCACATGGTTTAAAGGCATCGCTGGAGTATAATAAAATAATTATATTTGGCCATATCCGATCGTCCAGCTAGTTAGAACCCATTAATACGTTATATTCATAGTAATCCAAATCCTTTTAGAGCGTCAGAGGTAAAGAGAATGTGAAATTTGATAATCTTAATATTATTTTATTATATCCATAAGGCATTACAAATAGTAATTTCAGGGAACATTAATTATATGTTAAATAATATCCATTGGATCAGTAGTAGATTGTTTTAATAAAATAAATCACAGCCATCTCACGGATGACTGTGGGATAATATTATAATGCATCATACTAGCCATCAAGGAAGGTCTATCAACAGACTTCTTTTCTATCGCATATAAAAATAAGCAGTAAGTGGAGTAACCACTTACCGCTGAAGGAATCCCTACCATGGGCACCCAGGTACCTTCTAATACTATAATATGAATAAGGTACCAGAGTGATCCAAAGACTGGCTCCACACCCGCCAGGGATAATGAACTCCGACCCGTGCTATGAGTTCCCCTCCCTGGATACGGATTTCTGTTTATAGTGCGCCTACGGCGTATGATCTTTCGATGGTTGTGTCATCGGGACTAAAGTCCGGATATATTTTGTCAATATGTAGAGACAAGTCTCTAAACGAGGATCGAAATCCATATATTTTGACAGCCGAAACTGTGATGAGGCAATAGCCATGTTTGTAATGCTCAATGCGCGATTTCGTTATAATGGGTTATATAAATCACCATTGCATTTTGCCAGATCAATTACACAGATCAGGAGTATCTGGTAGGCGGACCACACCGCATATATTACACATGTTTTAAGTCGGTGGGATTCGTGGTATAATAATAATAATCACATATTTTTGTGATCGACTGCATAGATGTATGTCACCACCTCGGTGGGAATATTGTATAATAATATAATATGTCGTTGATCCACATATGCGAGGCCTCACACCCACACAGAGTGTCCAGTCGCTGAGCTCTCA